>VZZY01005602.1:223279-356188 GCA_013400335.1 Eurystomus gularis
CTTGCGCCTTTGCAACCCCAGTTCCCCCCTCCTTCAAGAGCGGAGCCCCGCAGCCTCCGGAGGTTCTGAGGTAGGTACCGGCAAAAGGCGGAGGGGAGGCCGGGCAGCAGCCAGCCTGGCGGCCGTAGCGCTGGGAACGGGCAGATGCAGCGGCTGGAAGAGAAGCGCAGGGCCTGGGCGCTCTCGACTGAGTGGCCTCCCCCCCCTAAAAGCCACCGGGTCGGGCACTCNGCTGGATGCCCCCCGCCGTGCGGCGGGAGCCAGGCTCCGGGGGGCTGCTCCAGAAGTGCCCCCCTCCCCGGGGAGGCTCGCTGCCCTCCGAGGCAAATGGGAAGTGGGAGGAGGAAGGGGCTGGTGGGGTCACGGCTCTGCCCGGGCAGCCGGAGAACCCCTGGGCAGAGCCGGCTCGCTGGGAGTCCTCAAATGTTTCGGTCCTACCCCGAAGGCTTGTGTGAAACCTCCGCCACCCTCATTTACCTCTCTCCTCAGGCCAGCAAAGCTGCGGTGCCGCAGCACTTCCATTATTATCGTTGTGGTGGTGATGGTGGTTGTGGTTCTTGTTACTGGTTTGGACACAAGGTGAAAAAAAGAAGTAGTAAAGCCGCCTCCCTTGTTTTTCTCGTCTCTTGCTGCCTTTTGCCCTGTGCTGGGACTGGGAAGGATGAAGAGGAAGAAAAAGGAAGGAATGTCTGTGTGACATGGGGAGGCAGAGGACTGTGGGAGCTGGGGGGAAGGGAGACTCACAGGAAGGATGGGAGGAAGGTTAAAGACTGGGGAAAACAGATGTGCACATGTGTGTTGACTTCTAAACCATTCCCTTGTGGGGCCAAAGTCTTGATAAGTGTTGGTGTCTCTTTTTCCTCTTTCTCCTACTTCCTCTGTCTGTTAGACTTTTTCTTGGGAAGTCCTCTTCTCCCTTAGAAAAAAGAAAAAAGCGATGCATCAGTTGCAGGAGGGACTTTCTCAAAGTTCTTCAGCCCCTCTGGTACCAAATGTTAACCATAATGACAACATTTAGCCCTAAATTTAGGCACTGCTTGCCCCGTATCTAATCTTGGCCCCATTTGATGTTTTCAGCACTCATTGACCTAGTTCTGATGGCCTGTACGATACTAGGCCATGCTGTCACTAAACCCTACCTGATCCTTCAGACTCTCCAGATTAAATAATTTGGTTTAATATGTTAGGACTAACTTAGGCAGAAGCCTAGAAACCCTAGCAGGATACAGAAATAAATGTTGCTTTTCAGCTAAAGCTATGACAGGCCCTTACCCTTGGCCTGCATCCATTTAGGGCAGCTATCTCTGGCCCAGAATTTCTCCCAGCATGGCTCTCCTCTTGGTCTGCAACACTGAGTTTAACCTGTCACTCCAGCCGCTTCTGTTCCAAGGGGTAATTGTAACCTTAAACTCTGGCCCAGTGACCTGAACTTTAAGACTAGCCCAACGAAAGGTCTCAGTGCTCAGCAGAGCACTGCGGCACACAGACCGCTTAGGAGTACGCTTTACTTCTCAGCCCCTTGTGGACTGGAAAAGTCAACTTCACCTAAAACCAGACATGGTCCATCCCATTTCCTTTGTCTTGCTGTGCCCAGCCCTCCTGTGTGTCTCATGGCGCCGCAGGGTTGGTGAATTAGCCCGGTTTTGCAGTTATTACACAAACTCTGCTGTTAAGGCCAGAAAAGCCACGCTTGGCTATCCCAGAACTAATTGCAGGTGTGTTTAGGATTTTGTCTCTTTCAGCCCAGGTTGGGGATTGATGACTTTGATAGACCCAGACTCTAGCTGTTTGGTCTAACAGCAATAGCAGGTCTTCCAGGATCCAGAATTAAACTCTAACTTTCCACATCTGTGTCCCAACAACAGACAAACTTCTTGCATTTAGATGGGGTTCCTCGGGCAGCCCTTGCTCTAGTCTGAGTCCTTCCGTCACAAATCCAAACACAACCACAATACCATCATTAACTTAATAAAACCCCCCACAGCTTATCTCCCTCAGAGGTCCTTAATCTGTGTACTATTTTTGCAGCCTTTACAGGTTCCCGTAATGAATAAGCCTTTTTTGGTCCTTCTCTCCTAAGACACCAACCTGATTCTAAGCAAGTGTAGCCTTGTTGATATTCCCTAGAGCATTAAGATGGTCACACAATTATGCTACTCTTAACGCAAAGGAGGTAACCACCAACACCCCAGGAGGGTAGTTCTTTCAGATGACACCCATTTTGGATAGGTTCTGGCCTGATTAGGGCTTGTGTCTTTGTGCCGGAGCTAGGGTTCAGTACAGTGAAGCTTGAAGAGTGTGGTTCATCTATGGAACTTGCAAGAACCACAGGAAACTGATGAAGCTGGATGAATTCTGAGATGAGGATGAGACCAGAGCTGGCTGTTGGTTGGATGGTGTTTACCTGGCGATGCTGGATGTATGACTAGGTTTGCAGTCAGACCAATGGGTTTGAGGGTGTAAAGGCATGGACTCCACAGCATCTGTTGTGCTGCAGGGAGGCAACCACACCAGTGTCATTATCCCAATCGGGATAACAGGTATTTTGTGTTTTGGGGTGGGTCAGCAGGATGACTTACTGCTAGGGATCTGGTTGTGGCTTTGGAATGCAAGTATAGAAGAAAGACATTTATTCCAGTATCTTGCAACTTTGGCAGTCCTGCTGTACCCCTTTATACCGCTGAGAATCTCTCCCGGGTATGTAGATATTGCTGCTAAGGGCTGTTGTAGCTGACAATTTTACGTAACTTTAATGTTTTAAGGAACATTAAAGTTATACATAAGCTATACATTAAAAAGCGGTCTCATGTTTCTTTTGGAACCCAGTAAAGTGACTTCACAGGAGGAAGCCTCAAAAGCTCTCAGTTACGGTTAATTGTTTTTACTCAGAGATTTGGTGGTTTTGCTGTCAAGGTAAGATAGAATAGACAACTTGCCAGCTTACCAAATGTTACCACTCACTGGTATCAGCGTAACCGTAATGTCATGCTTTTAATTTATTTATGAGCACCATATGCCTGTCATGTCGGAAACCAGTGGATGTTACATGTTCATTCATTAGGATTCTGAAAACAACAAAGACCCCTGATTATGTTGCCCAGCATTCATTTTGCCAGTGCTTTATTTCAGTAAATAATAGTCGTCTTCAAAACATCCATCACGCCATCAATTGAACGCAGTTGGAATTTCTCTGTGTGCTTGTATATACATACACATATACGCACATTTTATTTGCTGACACTATTAGTAGAATGCCAAGGGCCTCAAACTCCATGTTTTTTTAGGTAGGGCTGAAAAAAGTAATTTTTCTGTGAACCTACTAAGACCATCAGTTTGGTCAGTGAGACAGGTTTCTGCTGAAGTTCCATGATGCCATAGCTCTGTGAAAGCATTCGGCTAATAAGATCAGGCATGGCTTTGTCCGCTAATGTGTGCGCTTCCCCCAGGTACATCCCATGGCAGGGAGGAGCAGAATGTCTAACCTCTGCTCTGCCCAGGGCGTGCTACCTGGGCTTTAGTTTGGCTTTGTCGGGGGAAGCATAAAGTACAGTAGTAGGTCAGACACTCCTGTTCTTAAACAGATTACAGTGTGAGAATCTTAGAAACCTCGTAATCTTCTCTCTCTTCTTACTGATGTACCATCTTTATCTATGATTCATTCTTAAATTGGCAATTTCTGCTCAAAATTGCCCAACTGGGGAAACTTCCCCCACCCACCTTCTGATGGTGTGTCTCCATTATAACAGATTTCATAATAGGATTTTTTTTCCTTGAAACTTATTAATCTTACCATTTCCCAGAGTCTCTTTCGCTGTAATATCTGAGCACTAATCCACATGATCTTCAACTATTCCTCCTCATTCCCAGTTAAATCACCTACCAAGGATAGCTTCTATCTGATGAGAATATTCTTCCCTTTAAAGGGCGGTGGAGGAGGTGACACAGAATCTCAGCAGTTCAGCAAACCAAATCCACAGCTTGTGGAAGTGTGGATGCAAGACATACTGCCTATACACAGCGAAGTAACAGGCTGCCAGGTGGAGCAGGGTGAATGACAGCTGTACCCAGGAGCTTGAATGCATCCGTAGAGGTTACAGCAAGCACATGATGGTGGTAGAGGAACACATGGAAAGGAGTGGTTGGAAAAAAACGCACGAGGGAAAGGGTTTATGAATACCAAATCATGAGTGCTCTACTGAATAGTGCTTCCCAGTGCTAGAATAGGTCAGGAGGTAGGAGCAGGCTAGTGCCTGGCATGAACTGAAGTTGTCCTATGATGCTGTAGTAGAGGGAGCGCTGATGGCAGAGACCAAACCTGCAAAATTACAAAGCTCCCACACCCGCCTTGTGACACGCTGAGAGTCAGGAGAGCAACGATTCTTAAAGTCAACAGCAAACAAGGCCGTTGTGTAGGAGAAGGAATAAATACGGAGTTGCAGACTAGCTGAAGCTTCGAAGTTGGAGTGTGAGACACCAGCCTCTCATCTTTACCTGTTCTGGTCACATGCAACCGAGAGACAGCCATCTAACAAACCTGCAGGATCCCATCGGTGTTGGTTTGTGTGGTGCGATGGATGGATGACTCTCTGTTAAGCACACTCCTGTGCATCTTTAAAATGTTGTGCACCCACCCCCATCGTGATACCTGATGGGAAAACAAGTGCTCAGAGCTGCCTGCTGAGCCATCTACCTGTAGCCTGGACTGATACAACCACATAACTCATTGCTCATCTTTTGTACGCAAAGCAAGAAGTCCTGGTGCAAAGGATATTGTTGAGAAAAAATTCTCAGCCAGGCTAAATTGGTGGAGCACTTCTAAAATCAAAGAAACTAAACCAAATGACATCAGGTTACATCTGGCCTCCAGCCAATATAAGCAGGAAAAAACCCCAGAAATACGGGGAAGCTGGTGAAAGACAGAGCCATTAAACCCTGGCCAGTTATTACTGTGAGGGATCAGAATGACAGCTGACAACTGAATGCTGGACACCAGCCTCATAGAACAGTGCCCATCCATGAGTAGGTTAGCAGTAAAGAAAGAAAATGTGGATCAGGGGATAGAAATGCAGAGAAGAATGCATTCAGACACACTTGAGCCCCTCCAGTCCTTAAGCCATGCTGGAGGAATGCTACAGGGGAACGTCCTTAGTGAGCAGCTGTTTTACCTGCCCCATGAGTATCCTAGTTCTGCAGCTCTGCATTCAGGAATTGCCTTCTCTGTGGCCTCATGCACTCTCAACCCTCCAAAGATGTGACTTGCACTTTCCTGTCAGAGAGCTGAAGGGCTCTAATTTATGGCCAGGAGGTACCTCCTGCTCACTTGCCAAGTTCAACTCAATACCTTTTTTTTTTTAGAGAGAGCTTAGTTCTTCTTGCATTGCTCGTACTGGGGAAACTGAGTTTGCAAGCAGCTTGGCTTTCATCTAAACACTGAGGCAATTAAACCAAAATGTTCCCTTCCCTACTTTTCGTTAAGAGAAAAAGGGGGTTTTCAGTGTCCCTCAGTCCTCAACCAGGGACATGTCTGCTAATCTGAGTGTGAGCAGAGAATCAGAGGATGGTTTGGGTTGGAAGGGACCTTAAAGATCTTCTAGTTCCAACCCCCCCCGCCATGGGCAGGGACACCTCCCACTAGACCAGGTTGCTCAAGGCCCCATCCAGCCTGGCCTTGAGCACTTCCAGGGATGGATCATCCACAACTTCCCTGGGCAACCCGTTCCAATGCTTTGCCACACTCACAGTGAATAAAGAGGAATAGAGTGAAGACAGAGGAAGAACTACTCCACAGAACTGTCCTCTGCTTTCCCTTTCCTGAGGCACAAAGGCATGTAGAGGAAGAGAGGCTGGATTAAATTTGTGCTCTGTCTTCTTCACCCAGTGTCTTTTGCTAGGACCGTGGAAGAGTCCTTCATGTTCTGACTTGGACACTCAGACTAGAGCTTGGGACGTCTTTTGCAAGTGCTGGAAGAGAGCATTTCGGAAGGAAGATGGACCAGAAGTCATCCCATTTACTTGCCATCCTCTCTCCGGATAGACAGCATGTTGCCAGCCTCACCCATAATGTGCTGGTGAGTTGTGTTGTAGGAGTGCATAGCTTGTTTACTAGTTCCACCATGTTTTCTGATCCACAGACATCACGTTGCAGTCAGGTATTTTTAGTCTGAGCTTCTTAATATCCAGTTTACTTTGCAGTCTTGGTTTCTTAACTAAAAATAGCTCCAAGACAACAATAGCTTTTAGGTGGTTCCACATCTTGGATTAGACGTGGTCTGCTAAAAAAAGGAGCAACATGTGGTGGTAGTTTGTTGTCTTTATTCCAGAAGGATCTTACTAGCCTGTGCTGAGTCTCACCACCTGCTGCTGTGGTACCAGCAAGCTCTCCACTATGACACAGCATTCCTCTTCTTCAAGGACTCTCAGAGCACATCATCTTTTCTGGTTGAGAGAGACTTTTTTACCGGCTGGGGTTTTTTTTTTTTAATTTTTTGGTAGGTAGAATGAGCTAGGTTAGAATTTGGCCTGAACACTAAAGTGAAACAAACTTCCAGCTGAGAAGGATCATGGAGGCTTCCTTCACAACCCTCCAAAAGGTCAAGATCTCCGTAGTACGTCCTCTTGGTAAGGTGACACCTGCAGGTGTACAGCACGTCACCCCTCGTCCTGCGATATCCCAAGTGACTCAGAAGGGAGGAGCTCTGCCTGCACTGAATCACCATTGCTTTCTATATTTATCCTGCACATTTAAAAGTCAAATTCTGTCCAAAATTCTGTTTAACCTGTAAGATCTTAGCCCTGAGGGCTACAGCTTCAAAACAGTGCAGCAGGTTGTGGGGTTTTTTTGTTTGCTTTGCAGTGCAAGTGGAAATTTGAGCGTGTTACTGCTCAAGCCGTGGGAATTATGTCAACATAGCATCTACACACTCATCGCTGCATCCCAGTAAGGTAATGTGAGGTTTTCAAGAATTCTTAAAGCCTTTATTGTCCTCAGCTGGAAAAGACATGACTTTTGGCTTTAAAAAGAAGTGGAGAAAACCTTCTGACTTTGTAATGAGAATAAAAATAGTACTAGTTGGCTGGTTTGTGATGTTTGTCCCTCAGTCTTAAGTTTCACAGTTCATCTAAGGTGTGAGGTTGTGAAGTAGGACACAGAAAACGTGTCATGCTCTAATGCCTCCATTTTCACCTCCAGAAAGGACCTTTGCTAAGACACTAGGGCTCTGAGTATGTCAACAGTGCTGCAGGGAAGAAATCGCATTGCCCTTTGGTCAGCCATGTACAAGGATCAACCGGGTTTAATTCTAGCGAAGAATTCTCACGGCTTTGCAAAACAGACCCAGTCAACATGAAACAATTACCATTTTGTATTAATTGGGTATAAGGCTCAGGTGTAGCGCTTCGATTTGCTAAGATGCAAGACGTAGAGCATCTCTTCAGTCCCAAGAGGGGCATCCTGCCTGTGCAATTAGCACTTGTCAAGGTCTTAATTTTCACCACGGTTTGCCAATTTAAAAATTAGAGTCTGAACAATAATTTTTGGGGCATTTGATCATTTTAGCAAGATCTGTTAAGGGGTTTAGCCAGCTCAGGTAAGCAAGAATCAGTCCACTTGGTGACCTGTATCTTGCACATCGCCTTCCCACCAGGAACGGCGAGTATGTTGCAGTGTGCTATCTCCCTTGGGAATTTGGAATAAGGGAAGAAATACTGGATCTGCTGCAGGAGTGGGACTGGGACCTTGCTGGTCTGTGCAAAACTGACTCACCGTCTGATCTGTATGTATTCTGCTGTGTGAATAACCCTGGATGGGGCAGGATTGTCTCCCTTTGAAGCATAATTTTTAGGGGCCCAGAATGCAATATCATTAAGTCAGAATTACGAGAGGACATTGGATTCCTGCGCATTGATAAACAGGATTTTGCTCTCCTGGCTTGCTAGCTGCCGTCATACCCAGGCTGTTGGGCGTCCCATATTCAGAGCAGGCATGTTAAATGAAATAATGAGACAACAAAAACTTCATATTAAAGCATATTTTTTGTTAACCTCCCTGGGAAAGCCCTCAGTCATTTCAGCCTATCATCACTTTCCTTGGTGTTTATTTTTCCCTGTTCATCTTTGAAACTCAATAAGGAAAGAAAATACCGACATAAATAAATGAAGAAGCAGGTTTCTCAACACCAATAAGCTAGACAAAAGAAACAGAACACTGGAGAATGTTTACTTATTCATGGTATCTTCATGAATGCCATACTTTGGAAGGAATAGGAGATTTTTGTTCATGTTTGACTCTTGGGCATGTTAATCAGGCTTTATTAAAATGGGGGTGAAGGACAGTTAGCTGGAAAAAACTGGAGAAGCTAAATGCAACCAGATTAGAAGTTCATGTGAAATACTAGCGAGTAAGAGGAATTATTTAAAGTTGATATTATAGGCAGGAGGAGGCAAAAATATTTTCATAGTCTTATTTAAGGGGAGGAAATCTTTGTGAAAGGATGCATGGTTGTGTGGTGGAGGTACAGAGTTTGTTCTTGGGGGGGTTGTTTGTTCCCTTCCCTGTTCTGTAAAAGCATCCTGTGGGAGTTTTAGTTGTTTTGTCTGTGCTGTCATCCTAAGAGGCAACCTCTTAAACCCATGAGAAAGCCCCTTGGAAAGAATGAAATTACTTACAGTGAGTTCAGTACACGCATAAGGATTTTCGAGATTTCGGCATGAGTATCTCTGTGGTTCAGATCCATCCCGCCTGTCGCTCTCTGTGACTGTTCTGCGTTAGTGTGTAGCACAAGGAGTTCCACCCTGGGGTTTCACTGTACTTCCGTGACCCTGGAAGCGTCAGGAAAACAATCCTAGAAGTCAAATCCAGGTGTTACACAACAGTTTTCTCATCTGGCTAACTGAGAATGCACAGTAAGGTACGAGACAGTCAAAGCAGGGGAAAACAACCCCCTGTGCTGGCAAGGGTGTAAATTAGAATGTCAGATCAGTCCTCATCATGTGAAATTTCTCAGAGCTCTGTCTTTGCTGTGTAACTGCTCTTACCGCAGAAGTTCAGGGGCTCAGGTCGTGTCCAGCCATCTTAGTCTACGCGTAGCAAAGCCATCCTGGGATCGGGTTCAGGAATACCGTCACTAGAGCCTGTTTGCTGTTCGTATGCTCTGTCTAATGTCCGTGCAAGCTGTCTGACAGCCGCTGTTGAAATGCTGGCAGTTTCCACGCTGTAAGGCAACGAGGCTGAGAAGAATTAACATATATATGTAGTCAGTGACACAATATAGAGCAAAAGGTGTATTTTTCATTAAGTGGTTTCTTCATAAGTCTTCTTGGATCCCCAGGGTTTCTCTGCATTTATTTACACTTTCGTTATGCCTTTTTAAACAGCATGTGCATTAGAAAAGCGGTGTCCGATAACCCTGCATTGCAGTTGTCACCCCGTTAGCACACAGCCAACTTGGGGGTGGAGGGACCCTCTGCAACCAACCGTAAAAGTCTGCAGATATTTATGAACCACTTATTCATGGGGAGAAGCAAGCTTATTCTTTAACACAGCACAAGTCTGGTATCATTTAATTCTACCAGAAATACTTGCTTTTTAATAACTGTATTAATAAGTAAGATCATAGGATGTCAAAAGTCCAGCTGTAAGATCCCAGACCACAGCTGTGGGTGCCGATGGGGTGAGAGGTCTTTAGTTTCCTTTGCTCTCTCTGCTGTCCCCAGAAGGTGACTTGTGTCAGGAGGGGCTTGAAAGCTGAAGATTAGAGGGGGACTAGTCATGTCAGCTCCAGCATTTTGTTAACTGATTTTCTAAATAATTTATTTCTACTGTAGCTCTTTTGCTCACATGAATTTCTTGCATCGGTGCAAGAAAAACCAATCCCAAAGTCTGCAAATCAGAGGTTAACTATGCATTTAGGGTTTGCAAATCAGAGGTTAACTGTGCATTTAGGGTTTACAAATCAGAGGTTAACTGTGCATTTAGGGTTTACAAATCAGAGGTTAACTATGCATTTAGGGTTTACAAATCAGAGGTTAACTATGCATTTAGGGTTTACAAATCAGAGGCTAACTGTGCATTTAGGGTTTACAAATCAGAGGCTAACTGTGCATTTAGGGTTTACAAATCAGAGGCTAACTGTGCATTTCCTTGGCTCCAGCATCTCCGTACAGCTCCGCTGCAGCTTGGGTGGTGTGGAGGGTGTAGCCTGAGCTTTGCAAACCTAACGCCTCTCTTGTATAAAGAGATTTCTCTTCTATTCTCCAAAATATCATATGATAATTATAACAAATAGATCTGCATTGGCAGATCTTGGTCTAAAACCACACATCTGAAGAGACACAGGTAACAGTAAAGAAACACTTAAAGACCAATATTAACTATTTAATTGTTCATGCAAGACTGGCAAGGTCAGGCACACTGGGTATTATGAAAGCTGATTTCATTCAGAGCCCTGATTGATACCAGTGTCTAAAAAAGGTGTCAGCTCCCACTGAAGCTTCTCCCATGACTAGGACAATCATTGTGCTTTTTTCAGCTCTTTCCCCAGTGCTGATGTGGATTCTTACACAGCTGACAAGACCGAAATGACTCTTCTCACAGTCAGGGCATGAAAGGGTCTCTTTTCTCTGCCAGAAAACTGTGTTCATGGAACTTGTACAAACTTAACTGTCTCTGAGAACTGACCTCCTTTGCTGCATTTGGTTGATGCTGCCAGTGGATTTGCTAGACATTAAGAGAAGGGAGAGAAGTACCTGGATAGACAGGCACTGTGAGCACATACCTTTGAGACCACTGTTTAAATCAAACCAGGGAAGTAAAACCAGAGGAAAAACACAGACCTGTCCCGGAAATGCCCTCTCATTCAGCAATGGGCAAGGAAAAAGAAAAAGAGAAAAGAAAATTCAGACAACCCCTTGGTTTCTTGGAGCTCCAGCAAAGCGCAGACAAGCTCATGAAACCCTCTGAGATATCTACAAGCCACCAAAGACTCAACCCACAAAGCATGGCATTTGCAAAACTCCAGGGGGGTTGTGGCCATGTTCAGCAAGTTCAGAGACTACGCCCAGACATGACTTGGACATTTCCACCACGCACCGCACATAGGGCCTCCTGTTTGTGATTGACGTGGCCAGGAGCAAATTTGCAGATGGGGCCTGGCAAAGTGTCAGCACCTTTTGTCTTCTGTTCTTGCTTAGTGTGAACACAAGGGTCAGCCAAGACTGTCCATTGAAAGCAACAGGTTGTTTAGGGCCAGCAGTTTTCTAGCCTTGCTTTCAGCTGATGTTAGTGGTGAAGGGCTCACTTTAATGCCTGAACTCAGAGGTGGAGCCTGTGGAATTTCTCAGTGTAGCAGAGACTCTTGTTGTACCAAGGAGGCAGCAGCGCAGTAAGAAAAAAGGAAAATCCTAAATCCCCATTTCAAGTTCTTAATAATTTTTAAACTAGTGTAAAATACTCCTGAAAAGGGTCCTCTGCCTGAACTACTTGGACATTACTTTTATCTTACTCTGTGGGAACATGTTGAACACAAACAAGCAAGAAAAGCCCAACAACTTTTGCCATTGTTAGGAACGTGGGGAGGCCATTGCTGATTAGAAACAAAACTACATCCAGGCAATATTTGTTGCCATAGTGACCATATTTAGTCGATTCCATTTTCTGCTGTACCGATCTGATTTAATTAATTCAGATATTTATAAATAGCTTCCCATGGGGCCAAAACTAATGGCTGCAGAGTAAAGTTGCAAAGACTTTGGATGTGCAGCTTGGCACGGACAGATGGAGATGCTGCTTCAGCAGAGCATAATGTGAGCACCCAGTTGAAATGCTACATCACATTCGGCGGAATTGTGAGTGTGCTTCAACCCATGCGTGTGCTGAAATAGTCTGCTGCAGTTGACGGCAGATAGCGAGCGTTTCCATTTTAAACTGTGTGGTTTGTTTTGATCTAATTTTCATAAACTCCAGTGGAAAGAAGTCCTTAAGTAGTTACACCATGAGTCATACCAGGAGTGGCCAGTTGCTTACTCGGCAGCTGCTGTGAACATTAGAGAAAATACGGGCATCTACACCTTTCATGGTTTCATGTTCCTTTCACTAATCCCCAGCCTCTGTGAGTCGCCCTCTCTGGCCTTTTTCTCCTTGTTTTTCTCCATGCTAGTGCTAGGGAAATGGTTGAAACACACACGTTTTACGATTGCCTGAAAGGGAATTTGGAAGTGTGCAAATTGAGCGTGCAGTGTGTGTAATCTCCAGGAGTTCGGGTCCCTGCCATAGGAGAGTCTCGTGAAAGCTTCATCATAGTCAGGTGCCAAAAGTCTTGCAGCTACTCTGTGTCATTTCCTTAGAAGATGAGTTCCACGTTGGTTGACTCTGGGTTGTCCCAGGTGTTAATTCTGCTTTGTAAATGCAGTCACACAGTCAGTTTGGGAGAGGGAGGCAGGAGGAAAAGGTTAAAAGATTTACTATTCCTGCTGCTTTTTAGAGGTTTTATCCCCTCCAGTAAAGCATGGCATATGCAAATGGTTCTCTCCACCTTGGCACATCAGGAGGTATTAACGTGTTGTCCAGCATCAGGACAGCAAAGGACAGCTGAAACAGAAGGAACAGAAAGGGAAAAGTCCGGAAGCAACTTAAAAATGACAGTGACATGAATTGCCGTCTGCAAAGACCAATAATCAGAAGACTGGTCAACACCTCTAGCATCATCTTTATCCAGACTCACATATTTTCAGACCATAGTTTGTATTGGACATTGGACACCTTTCCTAGCATTCTGCACTCAGTCTTTTCTAAAATCTGGCTTTTGCATTGCAAATCTCGTCTTGTCCAGGAGTCAGAATCCAGGTGGCATCTCTACAAAAAAAAAGCTTTTTAAACTGCACCTCAGGTTCCCTGAGGTGCTGTTCTCACTTTCTCCATCCAGACGTTACATTATCTTTGCTGTTTTCTTAGCCTTATGGAGACCCAGACTCCAGGTCCCTCAGGCTGCAAACAGAGAGGGAGGAGAAGTGAACTGAACTTCAGAATTCCCTCTTTCACTGCACTGTGAATCCACAGGAAACAGTCCTAAGACATCCTGAGATCGTATCTGCAACCACATCATAGCAAAATCTAGGCTTCTTATTTCTTTTCACCGAGGCAACACCTCATCAGGGAGGTTTGTGGTGCAGAACATCCCTCTTGAAGCCGTGCTGCTGGACAGGAGCAAGGTCTCTTCCTGCAGCATTTATTTGGGAGTATCTATTATCTCTGGGGGCCTGGTATCTCGTTTCTTTATTTTACCACATGTGTTTGGGGGCAACTTGCCCTCCATTTCATCCTGCTGAAGTATTCTGGGGCAGGTTGCAATGGTCCTCTTCCATGGGGGGGGTGGTTCAGAGAGGAAGAGCAGTCTGCACTAGCTGGGGTGAAGGCTGGGCAAGGTCGGGGGCCAAAGCTGTCTCTGCCTCATGGGAACAGGGGCAACAGAGTCCCACAGCAGGAGCCTTTCTGGAATAATGATTTGATAATTGTGAGCTTTTCTGTTCTGCAGTCCTCGCGGTAGTTTTTTCTCAGTATGGTTGCATTGAACTTAGTGGGAGATTGTTCAAATAAAGAAGAAGTTTTTAACTCAATAAGCTCATGTCTTAAAGCAGGGACGTCATGACAACCAGGTGCTTTTGTTCTCAGTGCCATATTTATCAGAGGGTTGCAACTTAGACACCCCAGAACAGTGCAATTAGTGGGGAAGGGAGAAATCCTCTTCTTCACATCTCCTCACACCTCTGGGCGAGGAGGGCCATTTTGTGTCAGAAGCTGCAAGAGGGAAAATCAACGGAAGGAGGCAGGCACAGGCATTCCTCTGCCTTGGCAAAGCCAGAAAAGGACATGCTGGAGAACCCCTCCGAGGAGGACCCAGACAATCCCAGAAGGATTAAGCTGTGATATACTGTACATGGTAACCAGAGCCGAGCCTGGCAAGGCGCAGCCCGGCGAAGCACGGCTCCAGCGCTCTGTGTGCACGAGGCTGTTGTCCATCAGCTCCAGCATGACCCTGTGCAGGCTGTTGTGACAGCTGTTGGAAACTGTTATGTCAGTGTACCCTTTCGGTCTCCTCGGGAATAGAAGATGCTGTGCTCTTTGGGGTTTTTTAATGCCCCGTTTAGTCTGGAACACAAGTTGGTGAGACATTGATAATTTTACCCGTGTACAGCACAGGCACGTTTGTTTATATTGCTGAGACGCGCGCTTTGTTTCTGGCAAACACTTCCACAGGCAGCAAAGAGACTGGAAAAACTTCTCTTTCCTTAGACCTTTATCTTCTCTCCTTCTTCTGCAGAACACTGCCATGTTATCACTGCATTCTTGTAAAAGGAACTTCTCTGTCTGAAGTTGGCACTGTGTTATTTCTTTGCCAGTAATTTGGTAAGGGGTGGTGTGAGTTTGGGTTTTACCTTCGTAACAAGTGCAGTACGATTTGTTTCTGCTCTCAAACCTACACAAATGCACTGTAATGCCAATTTGACAGTTGCGTTCCCTGCTTTCCTACCCCTGCTGCTGTTTGATTTTCAGAGAGAAAGGGAGAAGCTAAATATTTATACAAGGGAAACTGAATTTACATAATAAATAAACAGAAAAAGCAGATAAATAATCCCCCCCTCTGTTCTTTAAATTTCAGCAACACTGCATGTAGGCTGTTTCAAAGAGAAGCAAGCCTCCTGCCCTCCTCCCAGCTTCAGCAGACATCCCTTTAACTGCTCGGACTTCTTTTTAACTCCTTTTCTGAGACTCCCATTGTGTCTCAGAAATTCAATATGACGTGGAAACCAGATAGGCTGTTTGTTAGTTGCTTTTTTTTAAAGAAATGTCTCCTGCCCAACTTTAGTATGGCAAGGAAATTTGATTATCACTTGTTGACAGGCATGCAGGTCATGTCAAGTGTTTCTGACATGTCTATTTTAAGTTAAGCTAGAATTTGTATTTTGATTATGACAGAGTAAAAATACTTGGACAATAGATAGTCTTTGCCTGTGAATGAAAATTGAAATATGCAAGTTATGGTCAGACAGATTTCTGTGAGGGAGATGAAGCTTTGCTTGGGTCAGTGCTCAGATGTCCTGATTTAAAAAAAATAAGAAACAAAAACCCCTGTACCATGCTCCCTCCTGTTATTTTGAAAAAGACAGGCAAGATCATGGCAACACAAGAGAGCTAACATGAAATTACTTGTGAAGGACAACTGGAGATTTTCCTCCTGCCCATTTTAGCATCCATCTCCTTCTGCCTGAGCGTCTGGTCTGTTCCACAAGCCTGCATTTCTGCAGCATCGAGAGATGTTTCCGGGGTTAAATACCCTGTGGGTCCTGGCTCCTTTGGCTCACATCATGCCTTCGGGAGTGGGCAGCGGGAGCAGCATCACTGCACGGCCCTCTGCAAGTCCCCAGGAGCTGCCTGAAGCAAGCTGAAGAACTCAATGTCCGTAGGTCTGGAAGTAGAGGTTGTGTCTCTGCGTGGGGTCTGTAGCGTTAGCAGCGAAGCAGAGAGCCCAGTTAGAGGCCATTTATCTGTACCCATATTTGGGGTCCGGGGCTCACCAGAAGTGGAGTCCCAATTTGCAATGGGGTCATGACCAGAGAACATTTGAAGGTGGCTTAGAAGGACATTGGGTTTGAGAGTGGTCCTCAGTAGAAGAAACTGTAAGTGTTGCTCTCCAAGCAGTTGTCATGTGAGGCCTGGAAGCAAGGACTGTGTTGGTCAGTATTCAGCTCGCTCCTTTTGGAAGCAAACTGGTTCTTGGAAGAAAAACATTGTCAGAGGATGTGACTGCTTCTGAAGAGGGGGCTGCTGAAATTTTGCTGGATTCAGTGTCTGTTTGGTCCTTATCCAGCTCTGGGCTCAAAGGCAACACTTGTGATAATACATTTTCTTCACCATAGAGACGAATGCACCTCCTGAGGGAAAAACAGTTGCTTTGACATTTCAGGCTGGGAAACCTGTCCTTGACACATGCGCAGGCCCTGATACGCGGTGCCTTGGCTTCGCCTGCTCACGGCTGTCTGGGAGGCTGGCACCGTCCCTGCTCAAAGGCAGCGGCACGCCAGCACCGCGGTGGGGAGGTCCCCAGCGGAGATGTTTGCGCGGGGAAAGCAGCGGAGCACAGCAAATACCATCTCTGTCATCGGAGATGATGCTCTCTGCACTAGCCGTGGCGGTGTGCCCTTGCTCACACGTGGTAACGTATTTATGTTAGCAAAAGCCCCAATGGGACGGGGAGGGTGAAAGAAACGGAGCTGATGTTATGTTGTGGCTGCCAGCAGTCACAAACCGCACCATGGCAGGAAGCTGAGTGTAAGAATCAACCGTTTTCAGACTTCTAGGAGCTGCAGTCTTGATTTGCAGAGCCGCCAAAGACCTGCAGTGCTTAGGCTTTCAGTCGGATGGGGGAGTAGTCATTCTGGAAGCCTGTCCAAAGGATTTAAAATCAAGCCCCTGGCTAGTTACAGTGCTGTAGAACTAAATATCGGTGCCCGGAGGACTAGGAAGCACAGAGACAGCGTAGAAAAAGTAACTGGGCAGAGAGGTGACTGTGGTGGAACATAAACCATTAATACAAGTGGTAAGTGAGGCACAAATAAGGGGAACATTCTATTCTACAGTATTACCGCTGTGGTTCTGCATCCATAGTCACCTTTCGAAACATTGCCTGGCCAAGACTACATAAAAACTCAACCCTAACAAATGTACTCTTGGCTCAGTGAAGGTGATGAGGCTCTGGTAGTTCTGGGGAATTCAATACAGCCAGATTTACTGCCTGTTTGTGCTTCTTCACCATTCTAATTCTCCTTCAGCAAAGTGAATGCTTACTGACTAGCTGATTAGAGCTCAGAGGTTATAGGCCCATAAAACAAGGGAACATCAAGAGATGATCTGTACGTGTGACAGTAAGATGAGCAATCACATCCAAACACAAACCAGGCAATTAGTATTACTTACTTTTAAAGCGCCATTATCCCTGCATTGTTCTCTCTCATTAACAATTAGTCATTCAGGCCCTGGAGAACTTTAATACAATAATCCCTACAAGCTCATCAAGCAAATCTCACAGTCGCAGTGTTGCATACAAGATTTATACGACGGAACTGGCTGGATGTGAATGCAGGAGTAATGGTCCATAAGCAAATGTGACATAAAAAGAAGTCAGCCAGGAAAGCAGCCTACTGAAGTCAGAAAGCCCGACTGTAGTCGGAGATGCTGTTATTTCAAAACAGCTTTCATCTTTTGGGGTGGAAGGGAGTTGTTTTGTCATAGGAGAAAAAGAAACTACATGAAGTCCATGGCGTTTACATACCAGTCAATGAAAGTCAGTCCCTGGTTTGGAAATCATGTAGCTGTATGTATTTTCCACTTGAATACTGTATCAGGAGAGCCTGTGCTCCTCCATTCCCTCCCCCTTTGTTCCCTTTTCCTTTTTAGCAAACAGCAACCTGACGAACAAAGAGAAAGTAGATTGAAAGCTCTTACATCCAGACTCTTACAAGCAAAGCCTGAGAGAGACTTTGGCACATAATATCTCTAACATTATGTTCACTGCCCTTAGAAAGCAATAACCAAATACGCGCTGCTGGCAGTTAGCAAGTGCAGTGATTGCAACACAGATGAGAGAAAAGAGGACAAAGAGAGAATATGCTTAGAGCATCCCTTTCACTGTGAACCTATGGGCCAGCTGGAGTGTTTACAAAGCTCTTAGGCCAGCCAGCAGGGAGTTGCAATAATCTAATTTTAATTATGTGACAAAAGCATGAAGAATCATTTCAAGGGCTAACAGAGGAAAATGGTTGCAGCCTGCCAATATTCCTTAGATGGTAAAAGAAGACAAGTTAACTCACAGAATTCAGTTGTTTCTCAAAAGACTAAGTGGGATCTATCACAACTCCCAGCCTGCTGTTGTTAGAGAACAAATTGGTTGCCAGAAAAACGCTTTAGATGTTGAAGATCAAGTTCCCAAGAGGCATCTAGGCAGAGCAGCAATACCTGTGCTCCTCTTCTTAAAATCAAAGCTACACTCCACCAGCAAGAAAACAAAGTCCCATGATCATATTAAACTGGCTAATACGCAATGCAGAGTATACAAGTTGCTAGGAGTAAACTGACAGACCTTCAGTCTGAATTCTCCAGCATCGCAGCCTTCTGGCAGGGCCACGGCAAAAAACCACCTGTTTTGCTGTCCCAAAGCAAAGCACAGTCAATAAAAGGAGAGGGAAAGGGAAGGGGCAAAGCTCAAATCCTCCAGCTTTGCACATATCCCAGCCCTTTGGCAGAAACGGAGTGTTGTCTCCTGACAGTAAGGGAACAGAGCTTGCAGCAACGAGCCAAATCGTTTTGACTCCACTGAGTAGATGGATGTAGTGAAAACATGGAGAAATGAGTCGCGTTTCATGCTACCAGAAGATGGATCCATAAGTTCTTGTTTTAGGATTTTCTTCTTCTTTCTGGATGCACTGAATCCAAACTTTCAATGCAAGGTTATATTTAATTTTATTTTCTGATAATACTTTATACTACCACAGCTCTCTTTAATCCCCTGTTGCCTCGGGGTTTCGTGCTTTGCTTTTGTTCTTGCTTGAGACATCTAGTAGTGAACAGAACTTGAGCTTTTGCAAAGGCTTTATTGGAAATAGTGCACTTTCAAGGCATTCACATTCAATAGTTTGTCACTGGGGCTTCGTGGGAGCTTGCACATAGTGGCATAGCTTGTTTCAGAGCCTGGCGATGTACTTGAACTCTTCTCCTTGCCACAGCATCACTTTGATGACAGCGCTACATAGGATGCCAAAAAGCGCAGGGAGTCTGGTTTGGCTTCTACTCTTCATTATTCCATTAAGTGAAATAGCACTCTGGTAGGTAAGTGCGTGGCTTTCAAGCTCCAGAACTGTTAACGTTGCTTTCCGTATATAAAATCTTCTGTTAAATACCTTATCCTAATTCAGAGCAACTGCCACTTGGATCTGGAGCACACCACAAGAATAGGTGTATGTTAAGCAAATGCAGAATGGGGTGCGTGTGGTCACTGTTTCAGCATAATCCTATTTCCATCTGGGTCTGCGATTTTGGGGAGAGAGTGTATCACAGAAATAGGATTTGTCTCCATGGAAAAGCACATGGAAGCGCTGTTAATATTTATGGTGCATGTCCTCAAAATTAGTGTAGTTCTCTCCGCAGAATCAATTAGGTCTTTCTGTAGAGTGACTTTAAATGAAAGGCTCTACACAGGTACGAATGATTAATAAGATATTATACAAGTCATTATTAATAAACTAACAGAACTTTTCTCTGCTAACGTCCTAAACTACTCTATTCTTTAGAATGGTCTCTGTGATAATAATTACTAAATGGAACCTCAGAGTAATTCTTCTCAAACAATACTGCCAGTGGATATTGCCACCTGCAAATTAGTTTTTGGCATTATGTGACAGTGATGTTCTCGTTCTTGATCAGCATTGTCATTCAGATGTGCATAACTTGAGGCCTTTCTCTGTGAACTGAGCCACTCTTGCGTGGGTTTTCCTTCCTGCACCAAGTGCTTTGGGCTCAGGTTAGTCGTGCCTTTTTGCGTTGCTCTGGAGGAGGATTGAAGGTGTGATGGTAGCATTCCTTAAGTGTTTTCAGACTTTCTCTGGCCCAGGTTTTAATGCAGACATCTTGCCGTCTGCTGTCCCGTGTCAACATATACTGCTGTCACACCTTGAACTGGGGCCAACCTCAGCCACAGGCGAAGAAGAGAATCTCCTGTGCTCAGGAGTCAGTCCTTCAGTGACTGCCTGTGGTACCTGTGTTGGAGGAGGCGGGAACGGGCTCTCTGACCACTGCCTGAGCATCAGTTCTTGTTACTAGTGACTGAAGGCATCAGTGCAAGAAGGCGAACAAGGTGAATGGAGCAATAATTACTGTTGTGAGGGCTGGGAATGGTTCTTCCTTGCAAAGTCACTGATGCCTCTCTTGAGAGATGCTACAGGGGCTATTGAGAGACATAACATGATGCTATGATACATGGTGGATGGGGCTTTGAGCAACCTGGTCTAGTGGGAGGTGTCCCTGCCCAGGGCAGGGTGGTTGGAACTAGATGATATTTGAGGTGCCTTCCAACCCAAACCATTCCATGATTCTGTGATTCTATGCTTCTATGCTGCGTTGGGTCTTAAAATTTAAAATGATTTGGTTTTGCATCTAGACCACAACCAATACACTGTTGATGCTTGAACTCAGCTAATTAACAGTTTTGTGCAGGTCCATGGAACTTTTTTGTGAGTCCTTCTAAGCAAGCTGTAAGCTGTTCCTGCCTGTTTGGAGCCTGAGCCAGGCATAAAGTCAGACTGATGAATTCTGGACAAACCACTGGATGAATTTAGGAAGCACATTAGAAAAGGGGAGAGTAGGGAAAAAAATTGAGAAGATTTTGGGGTTGTAATCAGCTTTCTGGTGACATAGGTGTTTGTGTAAAGGTTTATGGCTACCTGCTGACACAAATAATTCTTCAAGCAGCTCTCAAGCAAACATTTTATACTCTACTGTTACTGTTTTAGTAATCTGGTGAGGGTCTTCTGCATTTCCTGGAAGACCGAAGCCATTTGCCCTGCAATGGGCAAACTAGGGTAGATCTGATAAATATTCCAAAGGGGAAAAATCAAGGAAGGGTAAGGCCTTAGAACAAGTATAATTTCTGAAACAATCCAGTTTAGCTTTTCATTTTAGGAGTGACTCTCTTTTAACTTTTACAATGAAGTTTAAAACGTAGGGTCTTGAAGCTGGATTGAATAACTCCATATCCAACTCACAGGATTTTTTTTTTCACTTATTTGATGCAGAGCCTGAAGTGAAAAGTCCATTATTCAATCAGCTCCAAAGGGTGTGAGTTCCAGAAGCCAGAACTGAGGTGGGAGAGCAGGGCTGAGGGGAGGGAGTGATAAGCTCAGCACTAGCTGTTGGTTGACATTACAAAGGTTGTTTTTGTCAAGGGAAGAGGTGGAAATGTCCTGTCTCCTTTTTCTATTTTTTATTCTTTAAAGAAAGGTGAAGTTCACAATGGCATTCCCAAATGCATAAAAGGTATATACATCAGCAGCCACTTCTGCCTCTATGTTACCTTAAGAATTATAAGGCTGTTTTCTAACAATATGCTTTTCCCCCTCCAACAAGAGAACTTTTTTTCCAGCTGGGGAAATGGCTGGAACCCAAAAGAGATGCCTTAAGAAAACTTCTCCTCTCTGTACAGTTTGAATTTTCTGAAGTCAGGGACGCTTTACATTGGAAATCTTCAAACACCGAGGAAGCCTGGAGTCTTTGCGGACTGCCAGCTACGACAAAGCTGTGGTATTTCTGTAAAGCAGCCAAGGTGCAATGTACCACTCGTAGTTAAATAAAAACATCTTCTTCTGGCTTATGTTGACTAAAGCCCTCAGCAGTCTCATGAGTAGTGGGATGCTGAAGAATTGTAGATCCTTAGCGAAAATCTTCAACAAGAGTTTATATTGGTTAAAACTGTTGGACAAAGAAGTGTGTACAAACATCTAAGAATACATCTAAGAATGCAGCCACCAGTTACACATCAGCATTAATTGTACTGAATCTGAACCATTGTGTGATACATCCAAATCATTTCAGCCCTGCGTAAGGCACACTCGCATCTTTAGAAAGCACTGACCTGGAGTCAGCTTGACAGCTCATGTTCCAAGTGGGCTCTCTGGTAACTTCATGGATTGAATATAAGCAGGGAAAGAGTCCAGAAGTTTGCCCGCTGCTCCATCTAGTGCTTGTGTTCAGTATTCTATAGGATCATGAAGTATGTTTTTCTTTTGAGCGCTGATATCCTGGGAGAGGCGTGGGTATGCTGAGGGGCAGCTTAATTGCTGGAGAGCACTTGTAGTCCACTGACTTCCTAGCTCACGAGGGCTATCCATTAGAAAGTCCAAAGTCTTCTTTTGCCCGTCAACCTGCTGTAGTCAACAAGTGCTTTCAAAGAATGGCTGAACTGCCTTTGCAAAGGGGTGATCTCCTAGGAACACTGAGAGGAAAAGGAACAGCAAAGCATGAGACTTGGTGATCCCTAGAGCCGTTGTGATAAAACCAGTATTTGTGTCAAGCAGACTGTGTACGCCTTAATGAATTCTGTATTTAATATGACAGCTTATTGACTAACATAGCTCATTTCTACCAGGTAAGTATTGAATCATGGGGTAATTAAGTATTTTGGCAGTGTACTCAAAGGTACATAACAGAAGTTCAAAGGTGGGCTATTACACTGGTCAGAAAAGACAGGAAGACATCGTTTCAGACCGACTGTGTCCACTCTGGTAATTTAAACAATGTCAAGGAAGGTTTCTGATTAGGAACAAAATCGTCCTAAGTTCAGTTGTCAGAACAATCTCTGGCAGTTGTTACGCTGGCTGACTGGCACTTACCCAGGCAGCTCCCAGGCACAATTCAGAAGATGCTCTGGATGAAGGACCGTTTAATAGGATGGATGTTGGTGTTCCATGCCACGTGACCCCAGGCGTGTTTAATTTCCCAGTGCGGAGGAAGTCAGAGTGTAACACGGTGTGTTGCTGAGGATTTTGATCCTTTGTAGTCCTGGCCTGAGAGCTTTGGCTGTAATAGCTCATGTTTCTAGCTCTAGGCATGCATGAAGTGTAACAGGAAAGGTAATGGCTCTCAGAACTATGTCAGAAAGAAGTTTTTTAGTGTCTAGCAGGACTTTCTACACTTTGCAATTCTGCTGCTGCATCTACTCATTTGATTTTGAAGTATGACTAGTCTAAGCATCTCCCAGAGATGCCACTGCCAGTAATCATCAACTTCCAATCACGAGCTGGCTTTAGTATCTTCCAGAATATAAATAGGCTCAAAATAATGGAAGCAGTCATATCAGCATACTCGAGTAGCCAGGCACTACATAGTGCCACAGCACAATAAATACTCTCATGTGGAGGAGAGAAAATTTTCCCAGTGATGTCTTTGTAAATCTCCTGAATTTATGTTTACATTATTCGTTTTCTTTCTCCCTCTTTCCTCCAAAAACCAAAACACTTCTTGTGCTAAAAATGCCAGAGAGGAAGAATGGATCCAGCACCTGGAAGAGATGTTCAAATATTAAAAATAAGAGCTGGCTTGTTAAACACAAAACCCAGAAGGAACAAAGAAAACAGAGTATCAGTGGAGTAGGAGAGTGCTGGTAGAGGGCAATTCTGCTATTTACATATCAGACAGGTCTTTATTTCAGAACAAATAACTCCACAGCATAAAGTCCCAGGCAGAAGGGTTAATGGGGTAGCTGTGAGTGAGGGCATGCAGGGGTCACACACCCGGGTAGGACATTCTAATTCTGCTCTGTCCTCACCCTCCCCGAGATAACGTCTGTCAGCTGGAAACATCTCCAGAGCTGGCTGCTTCATGGTAAGGAAAGGCTGTGACCAGAGCTTAAGTATGATATCTTGGTACCTTGGCAGGAGAGCTCCATTAATATCCCTGACAAGATCACTTTATCCTGTGCCTGCCTAATCTGCAAGACACGGGAAGAGAGAGGGAATTCACCGGGCTAAATGGAGTCCCTGCTCTGTGTGATTGGTACTGGCTTTACTTTGTAAAATTGCCTCTTTGGTTTATCAAATCCTTAGTGTTTTGTTTTGTTTTCAAAAAGAGGAGAGAAATATTTTTGTTATTCTCATTCTGGGAGATGTTGCACAGCAGAGACTTTCCCATCCTACAGCATCCTGGTACGCAGCCCTCCCTCCTCATTAATCCTGCCCTCTCCCTGTGCCTCTGCCCCCAAACCTTCCTTCGAGCGTTAAGACCCAGGAGTCTTCTGCCAATTGGAATTTCTTCAGTAGTTGCTTATACAATCACTGAAGTCTTTTCAGGACTTGCTGATCCTGTGCTGGGAAGAGAAATGATGGTTTCCCTTGATGTGCTGCCTGAAATAAGAACTTATTGTCTCCTTGGAGGAAACCAGCCCTTCTGACAGCAGTTGTAAAGCAGCTGAGTTGTTTTGAAATGTAAAATTAATGTAGAAAAACAAAGGGAGGTTGAAGGCCCCCGTTTCAGTTTTTTCACTGAAGATCCCTCTGTACCCTTAGTACCATGCTCAGTGATTAAATGTAATGTTCTGTGTATATGGGAGGTCAGATGATGTTATTTACTGGTCCGTCCTGACATTATGCTTCCTGAACTCATGCCAAAGCATCACATTGTGTAACACAATTTTACCCCCACCATTTTGTAATTTGGCTTCATCTGAGGTACGTTGACAAAGGCAGGCAGCTAAAGCAAAGCTTAAATAAAGCTCTAAGGACTGAATTTAGTTTCATCGTTCCAGATAACACTAAAAGTGTGCGCAGAGCAAGTTAGGAAACAATGCAGCTTCACAAGAGAGAGCTCCCGAGAGCTGCTGCCGCACACTGGCTCAGCACTACAGGCTGTTTATAGAACAGAGACTTGGATGTTGAGTTCAGACACCTCAAAATCAGAGACACCTCAGTTCCTGCCAGCTGCTCCTGTCTACTGAGCATTAGGGGCTTATTTGAGAATCCTCTTGGTCTAGGTGTGTATTTCGGTTCTCCCTGGAGATGTAAGATGTAGTGGTCAACTGTGTCTTGCTTTTTGTGAGAAAGATGTTTGTCCCAGATATTCACACACTGCCTTGAAATGGGAGAATTTTGGTGGCCCAGCAGAGAGGACCGATGTTTTAAATGGGATCTTCTTCAGCATACAGAGAACCGCAGCGCAGCAAGGAGAAGATAAAGACTAGTGAGTCCCCTGCGTGCTGGAGAGAAGGTGGACTGGGTCAGAAAGAACAATGTCAGAGGAACAGAAGAACAAAATGAGGAGGGTGAGATACAAAATCAGATGTGAGAGGAGGAGACACACATAGTCGTGAAGGAACTCTGACCATGTCACACCAGGAGCTCCAGCAACACGCTTACCTGCCCAAGAACAAGCTTGATAGACAACCACAGGCGTCAGCCTCAGGCACTTGCACCAGGACAAGATCCATGCTACTGCTTTTCCTTCAGATAGATGCAAACTCCATCAGACCTGGCCCTGATCCATGGACTATTTTGAATGTTTCTTTCCTTTCCTTTAAACTCATCATCTCACCATCACATGGAGCATTGTCCTTCACTAGAGGTGTTTTGTATAAGAAAAAGTTGGTAGGGAGATGTGCTTCATGTGGTAGAGTTATCTTTGTGTTATATAAACTGATAGTATGTGCATAATTTTACTTCCCTTTAATGTGTCTTTCTGTATTCTTGGAACTCTATTTTTTTCCCCTTGTTTTTCTTCCTAGTGACAGCATGAACGAATAGTTATTCACATCTTTCTTTTAGTTAAGTATCTCAGGAAACCGTGTCTGAAAGGGACGGTAGCATAAATATTGTGTGCATGGCATGTTCTCCCTTCCTGGTCAAAAACTCATGGAAAAAAACGTGACAGGGAGAGGCAGGAGCAGAGGCACATTGCACAGAGCTCAGAGGAGTTAGGCATGGTACTCTGACCATTTCGTCATCATGTGAGCAGGAGGCTCCAAAATGCCTCCCCATCACATATTACCTGAGGCAAGGGCTCATAGCCTCTCACAGAGGCATCTGAGGGGTTTAGAGCAGACATTGAGAAGAAGCAGTCAGCACTGTTGAGGCTGCACCTTGAATACTGCATTCAGTTTTGGGCCCCTCACTACAAGAAGGACATTGAGGGCCTGGAGCGTGTCCAAAGATGGGCAACAAAGCTGGTGAAGGGTCTAGAGCACAAGTCTTCTGAGGAACGGCTGAGGGACCTGGGGTTGTTCAGCCTGGAGGAGTCTCAGGGGAGACCTTCTCACTCTTGACAACTCCCTGAAAGGAGATTGTAGCGAGGTGGGGACTTTGGACTATTCTCCAAAGTGACAAGTGATAGGACAAGAGCAAATGGCCTCACATTACACCAGGGAAGGTTTAGGCTGGATATTAGGAAAAATTTCTTCATTGAAATGGCTGTCAAGCCCTGGCCCAGGCTGCCCAGGGCAGTGGTGGAGTCTCCATCCCTGGATGTGTTTAAAAGCCGTGTAGATGTGGTGCTGAGGGACATGGTTTAGTGGTGACCTGGCAGTGCTTGGGTTAACAGTTGGACTTTGACAAATCTTAAAGGTCTCTTCCAACCAGAACGACTCTATGATTCTGTATGTGACCAAATGGCCAAGGCAGGAATCCTCTAGCCTGAGCATAAACTGAGCCCTGGTGATGCCAGTGCTTGCCGTGCTCAAACATCTGTAGCTGTGGCTCTGTCCACCCAGTTGCTCAGCCAGTTCTAGTTCAGTTTCAGAAAGTGGCCGCCCTCCGGCAAAGCTCAATGGAGCAAACTCAGGCAAACTGCTCCTATGGAAATAGGCCCATGAGGGATGTAAGTGTCTGAGGAGAGTGAGCCCTGGCTGGTCTGGCCTACTGAGATGCTTCTGCCTCCCCTCCTATCTGCCCTAGCATGGGAGAAAAGATGTCTTTGCTCAAGTCCCCCTTGCTTAGACTTGTGCCTCTCTCTGCCTCCATTCATGGCTAGCAGAGAGAGATCGTGAGACTGGTGCTCTCTTGCACAGTTGCTATGGAACTGCGGGCTCCTACTGCCTACTTGTTACCTTTTCCAGGTCTGTCAAGGGACAGGGATCAGTGCAAATGCGGCTGTGACACAAGTCCCTGCTGCTTGGTCATGGGCACTGCTAAACTGAGCACCAAGGCCTTTGGTAAGAGACCTACAAGTCAAAGAGGAGAATATTGACTACTTGAAGGCGTTTTAAAAGCAGACACCGGGCACCTACTTGCTGACCTGCTTTTTTGGTGCCAGCAGTGAGCCATGGCTGGGAGCCCTGCGGTTGTCAGCCGCATCTCAGTGTAATTTCATGCACAGGAATATCCACAACATCCCGTTCCTTTGAACTCAGTTGGAACAGCAGGCTGTTCCTTTGCTCAGAAACGGAGCTTTGTTCTCCCCGCTTAGCTATTCTCTTACACATCGAGGGAAGTCCAACATCCACTGAAGGTAATGCAAAGACATGGGTAGTTTTCAATGGGAGTTACATCGGTGTTCAGACAAATAGACAGTTCAGTAAGGCTGCCTTTGACTGCTTCTCTTATCAGTAATACAAACATCAGTTTGCTCAACAGAGAGATCTGATCTTTATTTTTAAATGATTTCCAAGTTCAGAAAAGATTTAAACTCTGTGGCCAGCCAAGAGCTCGTATCTTCTTTGCGAGAAAAGGCTGAGAGACGTATCTGTGCCAAAAGGTATGAAATGGTGGCTTTCAGCTGATCTTCTAACAGAGGCAGTAATTAAAGTTGTTGTGAACACTGTATACAGAGAAATCCAGGCTTTTTTTATTCTGAGGTTGCCTTCCCTTGCAAGAGTGCTCAGCCTCTTCCACCAAGTGTCCTAGAAAGACTCAGAATGTCTTGGAGTCAGCCAGACAACACAACAGCCCCTCGACAAAGCATGTACCAGGCTACCTGCCTTTCCTACCCACCCTGCCCTGTGATGTGGACTTGGAAGATGTGCCTTCTCTGGGCTTAAACTCTCAGCCGTGCTCAGGAGGAAGAATCAAGCGTTTCACTTCTAAAATAGGTCTCTGCTCTCCCCAGGCAAAGCTGACCAGCTAGACAGCATCATTCCTCAGCCCACAGGTTGAACTACGCTGTGCCACAGCTTCATCTCGACTCTTTGGTTCTAGGAAGTTCTTCTCAGTAGACTGCTATTAGCAATGACACTTGCAAAGGCCTTCTTGTTTCTCCGGGCTTTTTTCAGGGTATCTTTGCTGCATAGTTGATTTAAGCGACTAGCAATCACGTCTGACACACAGACAAGCCGGGCAGGAGACCACGAGTGGTCCTGTTACAAAAAAGCCCCTCTCCTGATGCTGTGCTTCTCTCTCTCTCTGTATCATGAGGGCTTCCCAGGCTTTGGGCTGCAGGGAGCTAAGATCCCCACCCAGGAAACAGTGGAAGAAATGGCATTGACTCTGGATAGACCGTCGTTCGTCCTTCTGAAACTATGGGAAGGCACGGGGAGACCACGAGCACTTGAGTAACTTCACTGCAAGGGGAGGCAAGTGGAGTTGCCAGAACAGTCTGTGTGGATTTATAGGCATTTGCACCAGTTTTTATTGCAAGCCTGGCCAGGGAGCCTTGGCTTAACATGCCTAAGAGACAAAATTCACTCAGCAGCCTGAGTTAACGGTGTGGTGAGAATGTACCCTCACATTGCTTACTTCTCCTATTTGCCAGGCCGTTGGATTAATTTTTTTTCTTAGAAAAAACAAGATTTTGAACTGAGTAAAGTTTCTGTTTCCTAAGGTTTTTTTTTTTCTCTTTTTTTTTGCTTTTCTACTGTTCTTTCTGGGCAACACAGTGATTCTCAGGTTTTTTTCCCTATTGTTAATAGATTTTTTGTTTTCACAAAACCTGCCAGTTTGGCCAGGCCTGGAGCTGAGCCGAACAAATAGGCTCTTTCTGATGGGCTGCCTTGCTTAGCTCCTCAGGTGGGATCTCAGCTGCTCGGAAACGAGATGAGCTCATGCTCCTCCCCTTAGTGATTTAGTACAAGTCTGGCAAGAGAAGAGAAAGCAGGAAAGCTTTTTTCTTCCTGAGAGCAATAGGGAGAACTACCATGAGGCTGTAAAAATAGGGACTATGTTTTTCATCTGTTCTACAGTGCCTGGCCTGTGATTTAAGAGAAGAATGGTCGTGTCCTGCAGCTGAATTTCCTTGGCTTGGAAAGTGGAAAGGAAGAATGCATCACCTGTAGCTGGAGGTAAGAAAGTAAAAATCCAGGGGACGAACAGAAGGGACCATGGTGTGGGTTTGATGGGGTGAAGAGGTGGGTAGAGCTGGTGGTCCAAATGGAAGTGGAGAGGGACGTGTTTAGAGATGGACCAGGAGGGGATGGCAGGGAGGCATGGATGGCTTTACTTGTTGCCTGTGGAAGAGCTGGTTGTAGTAGATGTTGTGTGTACATTGGAGGCAGGGCATGAGGGATTCCAAGTCAAAAAAACTGACCAAACACATCACTCTGAGCAACAGTTGTCTCCTTCTGTGTGGATAACTCACCTCCGGTTGGTATATCCCAGCCCATGAGTTGTTTTTTCCATTGTAATTTTACAACTTGTTTTGTCTTTCCCTTGTATGAGCATGGCCTGTTGTTGCCTTTCTGTCTGGAGCTCTCACCTCTGTACTGGTTGCTCTGCACAAGAAGTTTAAAGGTTTTGTTCTTACATGGGTCCCACCACGTTCTACTGCCCTAAATCCCTGCTGGTCACAGCTTTTTTCCCTGTGCGCTCCTACTTTTGTGTCTTCCTGCGTGTATACAACACCTCTCTAACCTCCTGCTCCCTAGGGACTGGGAATATTTTCATGGAGCCATCCGAGAAGTGAGCTAAATTTAATAATAAAGTGAATTTGATAGAATCCTGATAATGTGTATGTGCGCAAAATTAGTGACTGTCTAGTTGCTGATTTGCCTCTTTCTGACTCTTTTCATTTGTTTTGTTAGTTTATATCAGTGTGTAACACTGAAGATTAGATACTGTTTTCCAGGTGAGGTCAGTACCGTCAGACTCAGCTGTGTCCCATGATGAACCATTTACTTATGCCCCAAATCAAGGCAGCTGTGGGGAGCAGGGGAGTTCTTCCTTTCTGTCAGACCACCTAGATCCGGATTGTTCCCCTGCTGCAGCTGTAAGCCATCAGACTTGATGACAGAGTCCTCAGTATAATTGTTTGTGCCTTTCTTTCTACTTTTTCCTGCAGTTATTTCCTTCAGCAGCAGCCCTGGCTCGCCGTCTAAATGTGATGGCTGAGGGGTGTCTGTACCTCCTTGGCTTTCAAAACTTGGGCAGTTCTTTTTCAGTCTGTTTCCCTACATTTTAGTGGCCAGTTTCTGGGAAAAATGTGGTGTATTGTGGCATTTTGTTGAGTCTCTCCCCCCTAACCTAGAGCAAACCAACCTGAGGAATTGCTTTGTAACGAGGGATGGACGTAGGCCCGTGTCAAACATGCAGCAGTTCTTTCTGTCTCTCTACCCAAATGTGATCAGAATTTTTTTCAGTTAGCACAGGATTTAGACAATTTATTCCGGTGTCTGTGGAAGATGCATCTTTTGCTATAGAGGAAAAAAAAGACTGTTCCATAAGTTTCCTTTCTTATGCATATTTTTAGAGTAGTCTTCCAGGCTTTTGGCAAAAATAAACCTGGACTTCCAACGTCTATAAGATGAATATAGGACCCACTGCGCTGCCGTAATCAGGTTTTGGTGGTGGGTTGTACAGAAACTATCTGCATTAGTTTGATTTGTAAAAAGTAGAGGGGTTTAGGTGATAAAGCAAACACTAGAAAAATATACAGTAGAATTAGATGACCTGTTTTCTTGCTTCATTCGACGTCTTCATGTCCTTTGCTATAAAAGCACCCACTTCTGTGTTTCCAAACTGAATTTTTTGCAGCCTGGCTGGTGGTTTCTTCAGTGTCTTTTCCAGGGCATCTCTCTGTAGAGACATTAAAAGCTTTCAGCAGAGTATATTTTGATGTTGGGGTGCCGCTTTTCTGCTTGCTTTCTGCTTTTTTTTTTTATTTTTTTTTTTGTGCATGGAGGTAATGAACTCTGATACCGCGGAAAGCCTAAATAATGATGTGCTAATAACCTCAGTGCTCACTCCTGAGCCCGCGTTGTGTGCAGGGAGAATTCCCCCTCTCTGCTGACTGATGGTTCTGCAAAGCTTGTAAGGATGATGTACACACAGCAGATGTGGGGATTTGGTAATGAGGCCCTGAGCATGTAGGGGAGTTACTTTACTGCTGAAGAGATTTAAGAATGGTTTTGTTAGAGCTTTTTGTAATCATGATACTGCTGGCCTCGGCTGCATGCAAATGAGCAGCCCAATCCTAGAGCTCTTCCTCCTGGAAAGATGCAGTGACGATTTGATCAGTCAGGAGGCTGAATTCTACCGTTTTCTGTATGATAAGCAGCTTCAGCAGCGTTAAACCCACACCGAGGACCTGAAGTTGAAATAATCGCTATCCTGTTACAAGTTTCCTGAGCTATCTGCTCCCCAGACTTTTATTGCCATAAATAACTCTAGAAGTCAGGCCTCGCTGCCAGAAGTGTTAAGTGCTGCAAATAGTGTAGAAGATGACTCACTTAGGGAGATGAAGGTGGAGCATGAATCAGTAGGGAGAAAACTGATATACAAAGGAGACGTTTTGAATGCAGATGAGACAAAAAAATCCGAACAAAGCCATGTTCAATCATCATGAAAATGAAACAAAAGACTTTCAAAAGAAAGAAACTCTTCTATCTAATGACAAAGGCCATTCTAGTGAAAGCCCAGAGTGGGAAGGTATCGCATCCTGAGTGTGTCATTCCTTACCCAAGATAAACTGTGGACCGCATAGGATGAGATGAATGGAAAATTCTTCCCAATATGTCCAAACTAAACAGAGCATTCAGCAAGCAGGTTGCTTTCCAGGTTGTTCTGTGTCTCTATAAGCTGAGAAAGGAACTTAGCTGTGACCTAAACAGTTCTGGGAGATCAGGAGTTCCCGTAGCTTCAATGAGACAGCACTGGATGCTAACAGCTGTGGAAATGCTAAAATAACCTGTGCATATCCCCTGTAGATGATAACTCGTAAGTGGATCTAACTCCCATAGACCGTTCCACTGGGGATTACAGCTTTTGGTCCTTCTGCCTCCCCTCCAGCTCACACACATGGGAGTGCCTTTAAAGGTAGACATGGAAAAAGGTATCTGATGGATGATGCCCTCCAGCTGCTGGTGCACTAATGACTACAGTGGCCAGTGCTGCCTAGAATTCAACCCCTGCCACATCTTGGGAGTAGAGGTGTTTATTAAGAGCTTAATGTAACTCTTCAGGCATGAGGATTAAATGTTTTCACGTTTGACATCAGCTATGATCCTTTGGGTACTAGGAGAAGGCTCTTCAGTGAGGGGGTGGCCCGTCACTGGAACAGGTCATGGCATCAAACCTGTCAGGGTTCAAGGAGCACCTGAATGATGCTCGTAGTTATATGGTTTAGTTTTAGGTAGTTTACAAGGAGCGGGGAGTTGGACTCTGATCCTTAGGGATGCCTTCCAACTTGAGATATCCTGTGATTCCATAAAATCTTTTTGAAGCAATGAGGGGAAAAACAGCAGTGACTTTTTTTTTTCCTCTCCCTGAATGCTGAAATGTAATCATGCAAAGAAGCTTAGATACTTGCAGGCTCTCAAAAGTAGCCTTACAGTAGCACTTAGAAACAGGTATAATGAGGCATCTTAACCTTGGAGTTCCTCTGTTAGGGATAAAGTGAGGGACGGTCCAAAGTTTGAAGGCTTCTAGCATAGCTGTTTCACAGTGTTGGCAATGGCAGGAAACTCAGAAGACACATAATGCTGCCAAGGCTTAAGGGATGCAGCTACTTGTATGGAGCAGAACCATGCACAGGAAGGGAAAATTCTTGCAAGGATCTCTCCATCTCCGATATTATGCTAAAAATAATCTCAGACCTGGTTGTACTCATCTTTCCTAGTGCTGTGAGGTCTGTGAGCTCATTTCTTCACTGGAGCTAGTGCTGGACTGAAATTTGGCATGAAGCTATTCATGCTTATTCCTGGTTGATTCCAAAATTTCAGAGGTGAATTTACCCATGTGTTAATGCTCAAAATCCAGAGCTGAGCCACATTTTGTAATTTGGAGTATGTCTGGGTAATAAACCTTTTCTACTGTGCCTGTGTTCAGTGCGTTTAGTCCCTCTATTCATAGGTAATCAGCTGGATTTGAGCTCTAATGAAATAAATTCTTCTTACAGGAGGTAGCACATGCCAAATTTTCTCTTGCTGCGATGGGAGAGCTAATAGTTAACAGCTAGTGACAGATTTATGTTTTCCCAGCTGAAATGTAAAATGTCTCTTGGAAAAGTTGGCTTTGTTAGTGAAAAGGCCCGTTTTTAAAAGCTGTACTGATTTTAAGACCAAAAAATAGAAGTGTCTTCCTCCTGTTGGGAGGGTAGAAATTCTCTAAGGAGAAACAGCACAGACTGAGTTTCTGTCAATAAAAGAGTACGTGTAATTTAATATCAGACAGCTCTTTAATACAGGAGGAAAAAAGAACAGACGCTCACCTATCTTATGGAGGGGAAAAAATACAAAAACCTGCCTGCACTATGGTACCTAAATTTAGCCACAGAGAGGATAATCCTCTCGGATACTCAAAAATCTGTCTGAGGGGCTTAAGTGAAGGCTATGGGGAAGCTGTACTCAGAGACACCCCCCCCAGTCCCATTTTCCAAAGGGCTGGCAGTTGGAAATATTAGATAGCACCTGTAGCCAGGTTGCTGTAAGGTGGCTCTTGCTTTTTTAGTCCCTATGAAAATTTCTGTTTGATCTTCAATAATCTACATGGCTGAGGTTATAGAACTGTGTGAAGCTGCTCAGAATTGTCCTTGGTTTGGGCTTGAATTGTTCCTGTCTTCAAGCAGTGGTGGGATCATGCTTTGGACAACCCATATCTGTAAGTGCATTAAACTTCTTGCAGACCTTCTCCCTCCTGACATCTCTACTCCAGACCCTGGAAGAGGCATCTGATCCTTAACTCTTGACAACAAAAGAATAAACTGGAGTTCAGAAGCCAAAATCAACCTCAGATTATAATTTGGAATAAAAAGAAAATGGACACTGGCTTCTTAGTCAAATACCAGTTCTATACATTTTTTTTAAATCTGTTTTGTAATGATTTCTTAGTCTGAGATCGTGTCAGTTGTAGATTTCTGCAAAGTGTGAATATTTCGGATTTCTGAGGTCTTAATTCCAGTGTAATTGTAAGGCCTGACCTCAGTATTTCTTCTAGTTTCATGGACTTAAGTTTGTCACATGTAACTTCCAGCGAGTTTTTCAAAGAGCAGGTTCTTAGTGCTGTCACTGTCTCGTTTGTCCCTGTTTGAAACAAGCCCAGAAGCTGTAAACAATTGAGAACTTCTGCCAGCTTCTATTGTATTAACATTCCCATAATACAGTCTCTGTTGTTTGACAACCTGCTTCTAAAGTCCTAGAGGAGACCTGCTTAGATGGTTTGCGTGTGCAGAAACTGAATCTTGGGGTGATCGCAGCTGGGTTAGAGCTGTAGCAGAGGTCCTGTCTCATCTAGTGACACTTACCTTGTTCTCATACGCTTCCCCCGTCCTGGTGGTGGTACTTCGGCTTCTGATTATTCCCTGCATCCTCAGCTCCTCAAGAATGTCTGATGATTTTTGCCTCTCTGTTTCCTGTAAGGGCCATGATTTACTGATGAACTCGCTGGTGAGCAGTGCATCTTCAAAAGATGAAAACCATTAAAACTTAATACTGTACAGCACCTGGCATTCAAACAAAACTTTATGATGCATTTCCAATGCCGAAGTTTTTATTTAAGAGGTTACATACTGAGAATGTCCAGTGGAGGAGGCCTGCTCGAGGCTCTCTTCACTGCTTAAACTTTGGAGTAAGCTTTTTAGTGGCTTGAAAAAATGATGCAGGCACCTAGTTCAGTTTCTCACTGTAGTCCATTGCACCCAGACGGGCACAGTCAGGAAAGCATGGAAGCCCGTGAGGCCAATTTTAGAGCGTGTTCCCAAAGAGGGTCAACAGGGAGCTCTCAGTTCTCAAGGGTTCTGTGATCTGGTCAGAGAAAGCCAGGCAGCGATGGGACAGTATGAGGCTACTAGTGAGGTGTCTTGTAAAGATCACTGTGTTCCTCGGTTACGTGAGTCCCAACTTCCATGTGCTTTTGTGGTCTATGATTTTTGTTGTAACAGCATTGCTGCATTTGAGTCTGATCATAAGCATTCCAACACTTAATCATTATATTTATAAATGGCAGTTAAGAATAAAAACCGTTCTTTTTTTTTATAACCCTTTTGACTGGCTGTTTGGCTTCCATGTATTAGACGTGAATAAACAATGAACAACTTTATTGCCAAGATCCATCAGGTTTTTCAACTCTCAGTTGACAGTTCTACCATCTGCCCAACCTCTTTTGGCAGAAGTTAGAGCTTTTGTATGAAGAATGCTTGGACCAAATCAAAACTGCAGTTATTTGACATCTGCCAGTCTTTATAGGCAGAGTGAGGGTGACAACGTTGGCTTTTTTTTTAGTTGTAAAACAAAAATACAGAACATCTACTGCCTGTATAAGCTGACTTCATAGCTCTCCTAAAATAACTGAACCAGTCACCCAAAACGCACTGGGGTTCGGCTGTCAGTCAGAACACGTAAATGTCAGAAGCCAGTATACGGCAAAACATATCTTGGCATAAAATAAAAGCATGAGTGGGCAACGTTGACAAGTGATGTGAATTTGTATTGGTTTTAATAATCCATTCAGGAGAAAAATGTAGTTGAAATATCTTGGTATGGCATACTTTTTTTTTTTTGTCTTGAAACAGAAGATTGAAGCATGATTTCAAAAACTTTGTTTAGAGATTTCCTGTGAAGTTATCTTGTAGCAAGTGGGAGGAAAAGGAGCTTGAAATTAAATGAAACGCCATTTCCAAGCAAGCAAATAATTTTGTTCAATCTGCAATAAAATCCTTTCATCACATCCTTGTGTGGCACTGGGAGTTAAGTCCTCTTTAATGAATAGCAAACACCAGTAATTATTCCTTTTGTGTTCCATTTGAAATATTTTATTACAACCCTTGTTTATTACAGAGAGTAAACAACCAGTGTAGATTTTCCATTTAGTGTGTTTGGGAAATGTAAGCTGTTCATGGCACTTGAAAAATACAAGAGTTAAACTACAAAATCAGGGGGTTTAAGTGTGCCAAAGATGGTCCTGCTTTTCCGTTACCAACTCTTACTACAGTGGTATCCCAAGATTATAGAAAAGTTTGGGTTTAAGGTTCACTTGTACTTAAAATTTCTTGGCAGACCTTTGCTTATCATCATGACTATTTCTGGAACTTTTATAGTTTGCTCTGTATGATAAGAGGGCTTGGGGAAGAGTGGCTGGAAAGCTGACGGGCAGAAAGAGACCTGGGGGTACTGATCAGTGAGTGACTGAACGTGAGCCAGCGTGTGCCCAGGTGGCCAAGAAGGCCACCAGCATCCTGGCTTGGATCAGCACTAGTGTGGCCAGCAGGACTGGGGAAGTGATCATCCCCCTGTACTCATCACTGGTGAGACTGCACCTCAAATACCGCGTTCAGTTTTGGGCCCTTCACTACAAGAAGGACATTGAGGTGCTGGAGTGTGGCCAGAGAAGGGCAACAAAGCTGGTGAAGGGTCTGGAGTGCAAGTCTTATGAGGAGCAGCTGAGGAACCTGGGGTTGTTCAGCCTGGGGAAGAGGAGTCTAAGGGGAGACCTTCTCACTCTCTACAACTTCCTGAAAGGAGGTTGTAGCGGGGTGGGGGCCAGTCTCTTCTCCCAAGAAAAAAGTGATAGTACCAGAGGAAATGGCCTCACATTGCACCAGGGGAGGTTTAGGCTGGACACGAGGAAAAATTTCTTCACTGAAAGGGTTGCCGAGCCCTGGAACAGGCTGCCCAGGGAGGGGGTTGAATCACAATCCCTGGATATGTTTAAAAGGTGTGTAGATGTGGTGCTGAGGAACACGGTTTAGCAGTGGACTTGGTAGTGTTAGGTTAATGGTTAGACATGATGATCTTAAAGGCCTTTTCCAACCTAAATGATTCTATGATTCTCTAACTGGCCCTGCAACCTTTGGTTGCAAACCTAAGGGCTAACGTGGTGTTTACTTTCTGTCTCTACCTGATGCTAGCTGGGGACATTGTCTTGACCATTTTGTTGTAAACCTGGCTCACTGTAACAGCAGGCTGAGAGCCCTCGCATGGGCCACGTGTCTGCCTGGCGTGCTGTAGTCCCAGTAAGAGAGGGCTACCCTGGGGACGAGGCTGAGTTTGTTCTCTTGGTCTGTTCCAGGCATCTGCCAAGAAAAGCAAATCTACCCTGCTGCCTGTTCTGGTAGTGAGGGTTGAGTCATGCTGCAGAACATAATCACCAGCTAGGAGATGCTTTCTGCTACTATTGCATGGTTTTAAACTAGTGCTGAGAGCTCAGTCCTTGTGGTGTCGCAGCATGAACGCTCCTGGGTATAGAAGTTGGCTGTAGCAATAGATTCCCAAGATTATTTCCTCCTAGGTCTGCGTTTGTGGAGCTGGTATGAACTTCAGTCACTGTTTACCTGTGCTTTGTGCGTTGCTGCTTTTCTGAGAAGATTTAAATCTTTCTGGTAGTTCTTCAGGAGAGCGTCCCTCTCTGGTCTTATCTTCAAGATTGGCTCCATCCTTTGCAGTGTCCATTTGCCAAGCTGCCCCACCCTGTGAGGGGACAGCCTCTGTTCCAGCAATGCAGTCATTTTGAGTCTACAAGAAAATGAAGAAACACGTGAGAGAAGCTCTTTGGGCTTCTAAATATTTAAGGTGTTATCTAGAACAGTCCCATAGAACTGGCAAGTTCAGAGTGGAGTGGAAGACAGAGGTGTCCCTGATACTCATCCATGTTCCACCAACAGGTGGATGTTGATGGTGAGGAAAGGTCTCTTGGAGCATTTTGGGAAGGAAGCAATGAACTTAAGCCTAAATGTGTCCTTAATCCAGTTGACTATATTGGAGTATTGTTTCAGGCCTTCTGTATGAGGATCATTGGTTAGAGGTTTAAACCTGAGCTTTAAATTAGCACTTGGTAAGGTGTTAACCTGTGCACCTGCTAAACAATTGCTTTGAACCTCCAAAGAGTGCAGGACTAGAGCCCAAATGTATTCTTGTCTCTGTGTTTGGGCTTGAGGCAACTCAACTCTGCAAACTTCACAAAGCGGCTGTGCTCATGCATCCTGTATATTTATATTGTATATATTTGCATATATACAAGCCCCCTGCCTCATAAGAACTTTTTGGGGCAAACCCCACCTTGCTGCAGTGTTGGAATTCATCGCTGGTTGGAAGATAATTACCTCTAATGGTATCTTTAATGAGGCAAGTGGGACAAACTGTGAAAAGCAGCTTTCCAGGTGCTGTAAAATCAGATCATGCCTATGGCCAAGTGGTGAATCTGCATCTCCTGTAGCACAAGGGTTGTATTAAGGTGAGTGAGTAAAAGCCCTTCTCTTGAAGAGCTCCCCGATGGAGTCAGAACTACTGTTAACATCAAACCCATTTTTCTGTATGCGTTATGTCCCTGTAGCCTCACATGCTAAGACCTCTCCTAACATACTTTAGACTGACTCTGTTGGAAAGAAGTTACTACCTGGCTTTTGGCTTCCTGGTGGTTCGGTAGCTCCTCAGAAGACAGCTGTGCGGCAGCAACTCTGTTAGAAATATTGCAGCCCATGGTGAAAGTGGGACCATCTGCTTCTCCTTGCAGCAAGTCCGGGCAGTAGGAATGCCCTAGTCTCTTCCTTGAGAACTCGGTTATTTGTTATCACCATGGAGCCTAACTGTTGCCAGGGCCTGTTGCTACAATAAATATCACTACAGAAGGCTTGCTTCTTATGTCCTGCCATACAGACGTCATCGTCTTTGTCCAGGCACTCTCCTCTGAAGCTGAGAGAGAACATGTTTCTGCTGCATAACTGGGATGTTGGTCTGAGGGCACCAAATCTGTACAGGTAATTCAGGGCATTAGTGACCCTCCTGTGGGACCTCAAGTGAAGACACTTGAGTACCTCTGGCCTTTTTTCCCTTTCTCTCTGCACAAGATACCATCATGTAAAATATACACACATTTCAGTCTCTGGTTGGATTTCTTGAGTGTTCTTCAGCACCATTAGCTGCTGGAAAAGATCAGCCCCGAATCTGGAATTCCAAGCAGCAAGGGAAGCTTTTCAAATGGGACAAAATGTCATCAGGAGACAGGGAAAGGCTGTGAGTAGAGAAAATGTTTTAAGCATCCTTTGAGATCGTTGTACAATTTCTTGATTACTGTGTGAGTTTGTTCATATCCTTAGAAGTGGATGTCTGTAGGAGATTTAAAGAAAGAAAGAAGCAGCCATAGTTCATACCTTTAAGAGGCTGTTACAGAAGATTGCAGAGAAATGGTAAGGCAGTGTTACCAGTTGAACATCATGTCTTGGGTCACTTGTGCTGAGATCATCAGCTGTTATAGTTAGAAGAAAGAAATTGTTTTGTTTTGGTGCTTTTTTCCACATATACATGAAACAACCTTTGCATGAAATAAAAAGATTCAAAACCCCCAAGTAATTATTAATACCTATGAGGAATTATTACTTTTTTTTAGCTTTCCGAAACCCTGGTAACAAATGAATGTCAGCTTGTGACCTTACCCCAATTCGTAGTGGAAAACTTTCTGTAAAACCTGTCAAATTTCGTCTCCGTCTATGTGAAACATGTTTACATCACTAATGTGCCTTTCAAGTAGTAGAGCTGGTGGACTTTCAGAATCGGAGAAACCCCAGTGCTGAGACAGACTCCAGCCTCAGAGCTCGTGCTGGCTGCAGGCAGCCCTGGGTGTTCCTCTTGTCTCCAGGCCAAAGCCTCAGCTGGTCTGGTTGGAAAGCTGAGTAAACTCGTTTGCGTGGCAGTGAGCCCAAAGCAATCTTCCTCCCCTCAGTGTGCCTTGTTTGCCTGGGCAAAGCTTCCAGTTGTACCTGGCCTCTCTTCCCAGCTCAGAGTGGGTGCGTGTGACTGTTCCTACCTACCTGTGCTGGCATCCTAGAGTTCCAGGGATGTCCCAAGCGTCCACCTACTGTTGAGAAACAAGTGGCTTCCAAGACATTTGGTTATTCTTTCATCCCTCACCAACAGGGACCTGATTCTTGTGTCCAGCTGAAATTCACGCAGACACCCTGTTGGTGTGTGGGGTTGTTGCTGCTGCTGCTGTTCTGCTGTTTTTCCTCTCTTTAGGAGATGTTTGCAGGTTGTGTGTGATAAAGCTGAGAGGTGATTGCTGCTTGGAGTATGGCAGAACATGATGTACGGGCCGAGCTTCTTGTTTGCATTTCTGATTAAACACTCGCTGTCATGGTGCAGGTCTAAAACTTGTTTATAAATAATAGATGACATTTTAATCCTTGCAAGAAGGTGATTTTTTTGCTTGTTTGTTTGTTCCTTCAAACACAAATAAGACAATGAGATGGAAACTGAATGTCAGTTATCAAAGTAGGAAAATCTATTACATGTTAAAACATGGGCTCTAGCATAATCAAAGCCCTCTGTGATCTGTGCTTTACAAATTGATTATTGGCACCTAAAAAGAAAGACAAGTGATAGTTTGAAGAAATAAGAGTACAAGGGATGTAACAAGTGGCATGAAATTCGCCCTCGTTCATATTTATGAAAAGAACATTCTCAGTTCTCGACAGAATTTGTACACTTAGAGCCTGATCTTTTAATATCTTCCACAAATGATTAAGTTGATGTGGTGAACAATGGGAGATACAGGCTTTCAGGAGCAGATGCTCTCGTGCTGATGGAAAGAACCTTCCTCTTATTTTAGCAGCTTTTCATCAATTTGTAAAATTTTAAAAATTGAGCAAGTTTCAGTACAACCAAGGCACCAACATGAGTGGTGTTGGTTGAAAAATAGAGGATATTTCTTCATAAATACAAATACAGGGTATTTCCCTTTAAGAAAAGCCACGGAACAGAGCCTATGTGGAGCACAACACTGACACTGGAGAGAAAAAGGAGCTGTGAGAAGGCTACTAGGGGTGGGAAGGGGAAAAAAAGCCTTATCTTGTGAGAATGACAACAAAAGCCAGTCGCAGGGATGTGCACGCTGGGGAAAATCCCTGCAAAATCAGAAACAGCTGCTTCTGCAATTGCTGGTATTATGTGGAGGGAAATCAAAATGTACGTGTGTTTTAAAATAAGGAGAGTTGTTTTCCAAAGCTGTTTGGAGACTTGCAGGATGATTAGGAAACCTGAATCAGAGGCAGGACATCTTGGTGTCTATGATTTTATCAGCTGTCCTCTGATTTATGCTCTTAGATTAGTGAGCTCCTGCAGAGAGGTGAGAAAAGGCCTGTCTGTGGAACAGCGTTCCTGATACACGGCAACACTTTGCCAGTCTCAGTAAGTGAAAGATTCCCGTGTAGTATCACTAGCCTGACACATGGGCGGATAAAAAGTACTCTGCTAAGGCTTGGAGGCTGGCAGAAGTTATTCACAAAACAAAGCTTGGCTGATTTGAAGGAGAGAGGCAAATTTCTGCCGTTTTTAGCCTTGACAACATTCCTACTGACTTCAAACAATAGAAAGCAACAGGGTGGATTTTTCAGGGACTCTAAGCAGCGATCTTTCCCTTTGAAAATAGGACTGAATAGCTGGGAGGCTGCAGAGGAAGTGTCCTGACTATGAGAGAGCACAAGTAGCTGTTTGAGGGAGAGCTTGAGGAGGCCAAAAGGACGCTGGCAGACTTTAGCTCAGGGTGCCCATTTTCCTTGGGCTCTGGTGACTCTCTCCTGGGATGCTGCCACGGTCCGAGAAGGAAGCTGTCTGCTAGAGATACGAGTGATGGAGTGGAGGGAAAAATCCACTCCAGGAGATGGGGGCTGCAGCTGAGGTTGAGTCTGGTCCAGGTGGAAGAACAAAACTGAGCCAGGTTCTGGAGTGGACAGAGGGAAGGGATAGGGAGAGAGATGAGGAGGTGGGCTTGGCTGCATAGGATGACTGGAAACCAGAGATGTTGGACATGGACCAAAACTGAGAATTGTTGCAAGTGAAGTCAAAGCCTCTACAGGCTGTGCAAGAGCTGCTGCACTTCAGAGACTGGCTGCTTGGCTAAATCCAAGTAGTCTTCCACAGACAGGCACTATGTGATGTTTCTTTCCATGGGGTTTTGGTCTATTCCCAATTTGAAATCTTACCTAGGTGGTAGCGGATGGGTTTGTGAAGGCTTCCATCTCTGGAGAATGGAAGAAGAGAACTTACTGGCTTCGCTAGACCAGCCCCATGGCTGGCTCTATTGTGCGCATGTGTTGTATTTCAGTGCTGCATGTGATCCGACTGCTGTACGTAATCTCTCCATGGTGACTGCGCAGCATTTCTTTCTATTTAAGGAAAGAAAGAGGTTTGGGGTTTCTGCCAGAATTCCCACTCAGGTAATTACACTTCAGCCTGCAGAATTTCCCCACAGCTCCAATTGTAGTAGCCATTCGTCACCTCACTACTAAAAGCGCAAACAGACCTGCCGCTGTGACACGGGAACGCGGCAGCAGTCGTTCCGCCGAGGCGAGCGAGGTGACCCTGCCATGCATCATTTATGCTGGATTTGCCCCTAGCAAAGATTGCTGCATCCAGTCGCTCTGCTCCGCAGCTCTCCTCTTTCTGTGCCTGACTTCGGCATAACAAGTTGGGCTTGCTAGTGGTACTGCGAGATGATAGTGAGACAGCCAGCTGGAAGGCAATGAAAAGATGATTAAGAGCCAAGAGAAAACCATATGGAGAGAGAGGGATTTCTCTTTACAGAGTTATAAGTAAAAGTGTTTATGCCTTTGGATCCCACTAGCTGGTTTTTTTTTTTCCCCCCCCCTTCTTTGCATCAGTTGTATGGGTGGGAAGTGGTTGCAGTTGATTAGCAAATTCTACCAAATCTCTTTAGCTAGAACAAATGTTGTAAACAGTACATGTTTCAGGCAGCTCTGTCAATACTAAAAAATCAACATGCTGACGTTGTACTGGTAAGAAATATTTCATCGTTATTACGCTGGTGTTAACTACAGCGATACCAATATTTATATCAATAGTGCTGTTCTGCAAAAGATGAGAGATGTTGAATGAAGGGCCTCTTGTCTCAAATGTAGGTGATGTGGTGATTATTTTTTTTTTTTTCTTTCTGAATTTTTGACAGCAGAGCTAATAGTCCAACCTGGAAAACACTTGTGCAGATGCTTAATTGTCATTTGAAGTCAAAGCAAATACAGGCCTTGTTCACTCAGGGCCTTATACAGAGGTTTAAAACAGAGGATGTCCAACATTAATACATTAAGGCTCACAGAATCAGAGTGGTCAGGGTTGGAAGGGACTTCTGGAGATCATCTTGTCCAACCCCTAGGTTCACCTAGAGCAGGTTACACAGGATTGCATCCAGGTGGGTTTTGAAAGCCTTCAGAGAAGGAGACTTCACAACCTCTCTGGGCAGCCTGGGCCAGGCTCTGGCACCCTCACAGGAAAGAAGTTTCTCCTGTTCAGGTGGAACTTCCTGTGTTCCAGCTTGTGCCTGTTGCCCCTCGTCCCACATCAAATGTAGTGGAGATAGTAAACAGAACCATGACAATTGAAACAAATTATTGATTCATGGAATCTAGTCTTTCTCTTCACAGAATGTTCACACGCAGATTGTGTTGCTATTGAGTATAGTTCTTATTCAGATTTACTAAACGAATGTTACGGGGGGTGTGTGGGTTTAAAGAAGAAAATTCTGTTAACTGATTCTGTATAGTTCACATCCTGCAGACTCAAGCTGTTCCGCGTATGTTATTGTTTCAGTTTCCCTCACTGACTGAATGCCATTCAAGGGAACAGCACCGAATCCCTGCTTGAGTCAGTAGGAGGAGGAGGAGTGCTTAAGGTCTCTTCTTGGGGTTGCAGGTTTCTCGTGAACATGGGATAGTTTAAGTAAAGTTTGACAAAACTCAGTGTATTTCTTCCTCTCCAGTAAGAGCAAGTTACTTCTGCTAGTTACATTACTAGAAGAGTCGGTTACTGTGCTGCTTAGTTGAGGGTAGGGTGTGTTTTCCTCTTACTGCCATGTTAAAAGCATGTAAGAGCAGTTTTGCCCTTTTGGAGAAGGGTTTAGACTGGCCTTTCATGGGTTTAGTTGCAATGTTTGCCTGTCTAGTTGGTGGGCACTGGCATCTGTAAGACTGCCCTGAGAGTTTTGAAGGACAGATTTTCACAGTGTTCAGAACCTCTGTGTTGTGTCCCACCTCTGTGTCCCATTCTGTGCGGAACACAGCTTGCCTGAGAGACATGAGAGCTTTTCTTCCTCTATCCAACTGAAAGAACTTCATAAAGTTGAAGGATGGTGCTTATCTGAAGTACATCTTTTGCCCGCATCTATCTCTATTCTCTCCCCTCCAAAGCAACAGCAAAAATTTCCTGCTCTTCTCTGAAACTGATCTCTGAAAGCTACTCAAGTCTCCACCTTTGCTTTTGTTCTCAGCCCAAATTCACCAGCCTTTTCTGTCTCTGCTGAAACTGCCTGTGAGGGTTGTAAGTGTATCTCCGGGTCTGTGGGATCTGTGGTGTCACCTGTTTGAATCGGTGGATGTTTTGGTCTCCTGAGAAAGCTTGTGCTTCTGCCACTGAAGAGTCCCTGCAGATGGCATGGTATGGAAGAGTCCTGTGCTCTGCATAGCAATGCAAAAATACTCAGAGCAGATGAAGGCAGCTTCTGTATCAAGTGGGTTGGGACTAGTTCAGAAGTCTTGCATCAGTTTGTTGGGCTGAGCTTCCCTTTTTACCGGGTCTTCTCAGACCTGTACTGTTTTAGTTGGAATATTTGATGCTGGGTTTGGCATCACATTTGAAGACGATGACACAAAGTTCTCAAAGATACAGTGGAAATTGCCAGGGTATCTCTTACTAAGCTTTTGGGCTAAGCCAAAACACATTTTCCTAAGGGAATACAGGAACCTGGAGGTGCAAACCCTTGCAGAGCCCTGTCAGAATAGGGGAACTCCCATGTGTGGTCAGAAGGGTGTGCATAAATGAGGATCTCTTGGCCATATTTCTCTGACCCTGGGAACAAGCTCCATGAGATGCTCTGCTAATGGAGAAGGAAGTGTGGATATACAGATAGCCCCATCTTGACCTCCTGCTTCTCTCTGGGATAAGACTGCAGCTGGGGGCAAGTTACTCCACAGGGAATGAAATAAGCCTGTCATCCCATGCACTTGTAGTTGCTGGAGCAGATTGGGAATATTCCAGGCATCAGCCTTGCTGTGTTGTGAAGTGATGCTAGAGCTCCCTTCTGCTCCTGGAAGAGTGCTGTGCCACGAGAGCTCCACCTGGCTCCGAAGTGACCCGGGGTGGTGGACAGCCCTCCAGCCTGGGCCAGGAGGTGTCCTTGTTTGCTCCTCACTGCAGTCTGGGCTTTGTGGAAGGGCTCGGGAGAAATGCTGTTGTCTGGAATCTGGATGTCTGGCAGAAATACAAACTGCCACACTTGACTGCAGTTTTCGTGTGCTAGAGGTAAGGGAGATTTCTGAAGTTAATTAGACTCCAGATTTGAACTTTCCTCGTGGGTGAAACTGGTGTTCTCCTTTCAGCTTATCTGCATATAGAGCTGCTACACATTGGACTTAGGATGCTCCTGGAATGAGAAGCGGAGCGTATAATAAAGCTGCTTTCCAGGGACTGCCTTGTCAGGATCTGTGATTCAGCTCTTTGCCTTATGGATTAAACTTGGAGCGTTCCTGTACTTTTAAATTTCTTTTAAAACAGTTTGCCGAGATGCAGTCTGTGCTGTTAATTACAGCTCTGCTGCTGTTCACAGACTGCTCTGTGCTGAGCAAAGCTCTTCAAACACCATTTTCCTGAGGTTTGAACAGGCAAAGCACAAAGCGCTAGCCTCTTGTGCTCTCTGAGCGGGCAGCAGAGATGAGTTGAGGGGCTACTTGTTCCTGGTGGCGTTTCTGTGCTGCTGGGAGACTGGCCATGCAATGAGATGGAGCCAGCACCGCTCACCTCCTGGGTCTTAGGTGCCTGGAGGGGCAGGAAGAGGCTTCCTGCGTTGCCAAACACAGTCCGGCACATCATAGACATACTTTTTGCATGGTGGCCAGATACCATTTTAGCAGATGTTTAATGCAAAATTGTCAGAGCTCCTAAGGAAGCTGTGCCAAAGCTTTGCTCCTCTGCTCAACGGCTACTTCCTTCAGACCCCCATCCTCTTCTGTCTGTAACTGGTTCATGTCCTATATTTGTATTTTAACCTTTTGTGATCGCTTCTTCTGTCTCTTGACTCAGTGAGTCCCTGCCCTTTGTCAGGGAGCATCCTTCCACCTTCTGCCCCCTTCAGAGGGACCTTCAAGCTTTGCCTGTCCTTGCCCAGAACCTATCATAGAATGTTAGGGGTTGGAAGGGACCTCTGGAGATCATCGAGTCCAACCCCCCTGCCAAGCAGGACCATAGAATCTAGGGCAGGTTACACAGGAACCATCCAGATGAGTCTTTAAAGTCTCCAGAGAAGGAGACTCCACAGCCTCTCTGGGGAGCCTGTTCCAGTGCTCTGGAACCCTCAGAGTAAAGAAGTTCCTCCTCATGTTGAGGTGGAACTTCCTGTGCTCCAGCTTGTATCCATTGCCCCTTGTCCTATCGCAGGGCGCCAGTGAAAAGAGGTTGCCCCTTTCTTCATGACACCCAGCCCTCATCTATTTAGACACATTAATTAGATCCCCTCTCAGTCTTCTCTTCTCCAGACTAAACAGCCCCAGGTCTCTCAACCTTTCCTCATCAGGCAGGTGTTCCAGTCCCCTGTTCCATTGTCCTGCTGAGAGTTTTAGATGTTCTTGTGGCATACAAAAGCAAATTTCTTATGTATGTAATCTAAATCAGTGAAATGCTCCCTCTTATTTAGCTGCTGCTCACACCCAATTCCTGAAGTCCTCTGCTGTACTTTTACACAGAGTGTTTTCAGTCCTGGTGCAAAAGCTGTTCAGAAATAGATTGAGTCCATTTTTCTGTCTAAATGGGGAATGGTCCAGATTCGTATGAGACCTGAGATCAAAAACTTGTTGTTTGCTTCTATATAAACAAAATACGTTTTTTGTTGCTTTTTCTTTTTTAAAAAAACAACAAAGGTTTGAAAATTTTTTCCTGAAACATTTTTCACTTTCTTACATGTCAAAAAAGATTAGCATGAACATCGAGCTGCTTCAGCAGTTGTGGAGATAGAGTTAAAAAAAAGCCAGGAGTTAAAATACAACCGCTCAAGCTGGGGGTGTGGGGAGGCTGAAGAGCATTTACTACAAGCATAGGAGCAATGTGGCTGGGATAGCTTTTAGGTTGGGGAAATATTACAGATCTTTTCCTTCAGGTGTATCACCCCTTGTCCATATGTAGAGTGCTGTGTATCGTGTGTATACCCTGAGTATAGAAACGCCTCGTTCTCAGGAAGCCTCCATCTCTGGAGTAGAAGGCAGCAGCTATTTTTAGTAGCGTGCAGCAACGTTACACAAGAGTGCAGGATCACACTGCTTCCCCAGCTTGCTTCGTGGATGACTTTTCTAATTTACTAAGGGAGAGTAACAAGTACAAGCAGTTGAGCACAAGCACAGCATCATGTATTCTTTGGGAAAGGAGTCAGCAAAGCCGTGTCGAGGAACAGTCTAAAACACAACACAAAAATGATTGCACTGGAGAAGAGCTCGTTACGCCGTGCCCTAGAACTGTAAGAGCTTGAAATACCAGCTTTGGAGTTGGCATTACGGTGCAGAGCCTGCGCTGTTTCTGTCAGGCACCCCAGACAGTGAGCACTGAGATGTAAGAAGCTGTGTCGGGATGGAAAATGTCCCATGTGTCAAAGGACAGCAGGCAACTTGCATCTTAACTCCTGTTTGAAACCATGTTCCTGAAGATTGAACTGGTTCTTACACTTCGGTACTGGCCTCTGTATGCATGAGCTGTATTCTGTGTTCCTAAGAGATAACAACAATCCCATGCTTTTCTGATGTGACATCAATCAGAGGTGAAATCCTAAGGTAGAACCTCCCAAGAAAAGTTTGCCGTGGGCTTGTGAAGCCTTTGGTGAGCCTTGCCAGGCTGCTGGAGTTTTGAATCAACATTTTGCTTGGGCAACGGTGATGAGACCATCACGTTCACTCTTCTGTTGAGGTCTGCTCTGCTGATTTCCCTCTACAAACAACTCTGGGTTTTGTGAGTGTAGTTTATTGTAACATAAAAGAGCTATGTGCCTGAGAGCCTGCTGTTGTTGAGGGTGGTAACGTGTGGAATCCGGTGAATTAGTTACTAAAGGGTATTACTTCAGTAGCGATCAGAGAATAGACATGTAGAACGTCTTCCTGTAGAACTACCTACATTTGGCAAGTGCGTCAAGGTTGTGCATTTTCCTGGTTAGCAGAAGTGCTGGAGGTATTGTAAAAGCAAAGCGTAATTGCAGGGTAGTCTATTTAGATGAGAAAACTGAAATGTACACACACAAACATGTTTAAAAATGAAGGATTTCAGCACAGTTAAAGACTTGTGAAGATTCAGCCTTTATGATTTTTAGGAAGCCTTGCAGGAATGTCTTAGCAGTTTGTCCTGCTGCCTTTACAACAATGCACAGTGATGAAATTGGGAGGGGAAACCATGTTTTGTTGCACGCTTGTGAGCAGAGACCTTCTGTTGTAATCATAATATAAAGGTGAAAAATAGATTGAAATTATTCAGTCATGTTATGAGCTCTGGAACTTGCATTCCTGTAAAGGAAGAGTGCAAATGGATTTCAATGCGTTTGGGACTGATTTGGTTTGCATACCTGTCCCCATCGATCTTTAATGCAGTATATAGTTTAACATACGACCAACATAATGGTCCCAGTAATGTTTCTCTTTAGAGTAAATTAAGCAAATGTTCAGCCTTTAAATATCCACGATAATTTCTCCTGTTGTTTACAAGGGACTCCCAGTGTGGCCATTAAAGAAGAACATATGGCTTATTGATATAATGTCAGCTTCTCCAAGTATTTCACGCTGTGGCTGTTCTAGAGCTGATGGCTATCTGACATGCACTCTGGAGCACTGAGAAGGAGAAATATCTTTAGATGTCAAAAACAGTCCCTAGGTGAGAGCCTCACAGCTAGGAGGAGTAAAAAGTGCCGTCTGGCCTTCAACCACCAATTATCTCCCCTGCCCCTCTGCTCTTCTTCTGAGGTATAATGACTTATATTTGGCTTCCTCTGAAAGGAATTTCAAGCTATTAATGCAGTTTGTCATTTTATGCAAACCTTCACGACACAATTTGCCCTTAGTTAGAGGATGTCTGTGCTGGGTGGTGGGAGAGTGAGCACTCGTGGTCCTTCATAAAGTTTAGGCCAGCTTTTAATATAGCAATGCTAGAATAAATTTCAAAGTGTGGCCTTGCTAGTTTTTCTAAGAGCTCAGACAGGTGAGATCTGGCAGGTTTTGCTGTGATCTTTTACACCATTTTACACCTTTAACATTTGGCCAGCTTCTTGCTATAAGCAGCCTCTGAAGACTAGATACTAGAACAAGGTTTTTCTCTTCCTGTTGTAGAAACAGTAACCTCTGGCTGAAAGCAAGGAGGAGAAAGAGGTGTGACAGTTTGCATCTACCATGGCTAAAATCAGCAGTGGCTGTTCCAAGAGTTTTAAGCTTCTTGCTGGGTCATTTGGGATGTGGATTAATTTTTTGTTTTGTTGCTGTAATAGTTGCTGTTTCCAAATTCTCAGCATAATTCTGCTTTTCCTTAGCTAAGGCAAAGCCTTGCTTCTGAAGCCTGGGAAGTTGTTGCAGTCTAAGACTGGTCTAAGACAAGAATCCATATTTGTGTGCATAATGAAAAATATCCCTGGGCTTTAATTACTGAGCTGCAAAGATCTTTCCTTCATGTTACCCTTACTACTTAAAAAAGATGATTGGGAAGTTGAGATCGGTTATGCTGTATTTCATTTTGATGGGCTTGCTGGTGTCAAACCTGTTGCTTCATGTGATGAAGGACTTGGTTCAAACACTTAAGCCAGACTTGCCTGCCAGGGGTGCAGATGTTCTGGCACAGGCAGTACAAACTGGATGAAACAGCCGCTTCAACTCCAGCTTAACCACAGAACTGAGATCTGGTCAGCCGGTGTCAACCACCTGTTTGTCACAGGATGCAAGACGTGGCGTGGTCTTGGCAGAAGGTTCGTGTTTTGTCAAACCATCCTGTAAGGCTCTTGTAGAGTACCTGCAGTGTGCTTTCTTGGGGCTGGTCCTTTAAAACTAGCAAACTGAGCTGAGCTTAACATAATGCAAACTTCTGCCTGCATTCCTGTTCCCTGACCCGAGTCTGCTCCGAGTGACCTCATCTAAGGCTAGGACAAATTTGGCTTGTCCTGTTTTCAATACTTTGGAATGCCCCTATAGGTAAGGAACCGCTGAATCTCTAGCGCGGGAAAACCTGTGACGGAGATAAGACTCAAAGCCACTCTTCTCAAGGCCGGAGACAAGCCCCTAGGCACGGAGGCAGCCTTTCCCTCTTGGCCTGGCCTTGCTCTTCTTGCCAGTGGCAGCTGTGAGGAGAAAAAAGGCTCCCTTTTGGAAAGCCCTGCTCACAGCCCCGCTGAACGTCGGTTCAAAGATTGTTTTCATGCTTAGCGTGTTTCACTCCTGCCTCTTCAGTGACTGTGTTAATATTATCACCCCTTGTCAAGCATTAATCCGTACATCATTTGCCAACTGAAGCATGGGTACGTTGCACAGGTTTATTCAGCAAGCAACAATTGCTGCCTGGACTCTGGTGTCGTTGTTAGCAGCTGGCTGTTCGGGTTGTGTTTTTAAGTGGAGAGCCTATTTATAGGCAGTAGAACACATGCACCTCCTTGTCTATGCTGCTGCAGATCCTGGTTAATCTCTTCTGGTACTAAAGCCTAGTCTACTGGCTAGCATACCGCATATTAAAATTAGCGTGGGAGAGTCTTAGAGATTTTTTTCTTTTCCTTCTTTCCATCATTATCTTGAAGCTTTGGAGCAGACTGATAGCACAGAGACAGGCCGCTTGTCTAAAAACTGGGGGCAAATGCTTCCCTTGTCGCTGGTCTCCTCTAGGATACAGAGGAAGCAAACTGCAGTGGTGGTGTCAGACACCAAATGTCATTAAGAAGCATTTTTCTGGCAAAGGATCTGATTTTAAACAAGATATTTAATGCCTGTGCCTTGCACCCCATTCTTTACCCAGAAGAGGGCAGAGTTAGAGAGATTCCCATAGTGGGGGAGAGGGGCTTTTGTTGGTGAACAAGGTACAAATTAGCTGGGTAATTAGTAAATAAGCTGTACTTTGCTTGCCCAACTCAAGATGACTTAATCATCCCATACTTAAGTTGACCAACCAAACAAATGCTGGCAGTAGTTCACTGCATGCTTTAGAAAATGTGGCTTGTTAGTTCTTGGGTGCTCAGGGGCATCTCTCAGGGCCTTTTTCCGATTTCCCAGCTGAGGTGTGTGTATGGGGCACGTGGGTGTGAAGTCTCTGCTCCAATGTGTTGTCCAGGCACTGCCTTCCCTTGGGGAAGAGTGGCTTTCCCAAAAGAAGACCATGGGACATCTGCTACACCAGCACATTCAGTTCCTGAAGAGAATTTGCATTGTGGTGTTATTCTGCTGAACAGGTAGGAGCTGAGATACAACAGATGTGCACTTTTAAAGGAACTTTTCAAGGAAACAGTATTTTCAAAGTATTAGCCAAGGCTGCTGCCTTCAGCCAAAGGATGTTGCTGAGTAACGTGCCCTGGTAGAGGGCAGGAGGAAAATGTTCTGTCTGGCTGTCCTCTTTGAGAAGAGCTGCAAGCTGCTTGGACAGAAAGCACACGGGTGCTTTGGGAATACCTAGAGAGGGAACAACGCTGATAAGGTGGCAAAAGAAAGCAGTGCGCTGCAGGGACTGGCATCCAGAGAAACAGTTTCCAGTCTTCAGGGGACCAGCTACTACGAACAGGACCTGAAGGTGGAAACATATTGTTACAGCTGTAGAATCGCTTTTTTTTCCTGTTTGAAATGTTGTTAGTTCAGAGACTTGCCTCACACAAATCTTGTAACTTAAGGAAAACAGTGATGGTTCATGTTGTCTGACATTTGTGGGTATGTTTTTATTTAAATTCCATCACAGCAATTATTGTATATGTTGGGGAGGGGTGGGAAACAGCTGCTGTTCTGTGTTGTGCAGAACGTAGAACAACCTGGTTTGTCTGTCCCTTCCTTCTCACCCAGTCACTTGTCACATGAGTCCCTGCAATGAAGAGTCTGGAAATAGCTTCCTGTGGAGCAGGAGAACAAAGAAGTTCTGGAGAGCACTGGGATGAGCACACAGAGTGGACTTGGCTAGAATAATGAGGGTGTGGACTTCAGTCTGCGTGACTGCTGCTAGCAGCATGGTCCTTAAGTGACTGAACAGCCTTGGAGATGTTTGTAATCTTTAATTGTTCCAGTCACTTTTTTATACCTCTCCTAAAGCAGTAGGTATTTTGGTAAGTATTGTATACATCTGTTTCATGTTCAGACACACAGGCTTAAATATTGATACGCTAATTCAAACATAAATGAGTAGCACCCGTGACATCACAAGGATTAAGATCTCTTGAAGATCGCATTCATACACCTGGGGTATATTCTGCACTGACTCATACTGCTAGCAAAGGATGCAAACAGGCGCTGGTGCTGTCTGCAGGGCGCTGTGCCAGCATGATGCAGACGATGAGGAAGAGCTGAGGAGATACCTGATGTCTCTCTGTAAATCCTCCCCGTTCTGTCACAAGAGCACCTCATATAAATAAAGGGATGCAGTTAAGTCATGCTAGTCACAAAAAAAGCCAGCAACCCAGTCTGAAGGCTGACTCTGGCCGCCTGCCTGGCTGTGCTACACTTTCTAGGCTCTGAAGCATATACTTGTGTCTGGGAAAGTACTTAACTTGTGGTCCGGGGACTTCTGAAGGCCTGGGGTGATTTCTGAAGGATCTGCTAAATGTAAATAAGAGAAGCAAGACTCTTATCACAGGGCTTAAATCTACTGTGCTGGAGTAAGCACCTCTGTTGAAAAACCCTGAGGTCTGTAAATTGTAAGAAGCTGACAGCTCTGCGGCTGGAGTTTTCTCAGTTATTGAAAACTTGAAGATGACGGGATGCTGAAGGGTCTCTGGCACTCAGTGCCAGGACAGCTCCCCCTTCTCTAGGTCAGACTGACATTGGTGGGACTTGACTTTGCTTAGTAAAAGGAGAGCTGTTGGCAATTCACGTGTTACCATTGGTCTTCCCCTAAAAGTCCTGATGGAGTTCCTCCTGCCTGGGTGTTGATCAAGCTGCTGTGGTTCAGTTTCATATATTGTGCTGCTGTAGCTCTTAGCTTCCCACGACTGAGCAGGTGGCAGGTCTAGTTTTTCCCTGGATGGATAGTTCTTTAGGCTCCCAGTAGTAGTGCTGACTTAGTGAGCATCTCCCAGCTTCTTAAGTGCAACTTCCCTCAGAGCTACAAAGAGGTGGCCACTCGGTATTTACAGTTCTTTGTAGACAAATGGGAGTGAAAGCAGGTAAACCCACAGGCTCTGTCAAGACTTTCACAACCAGTCTCTTGGAAGTGTAAGAAATACACAGATCCAGGCTATGTGGCACAACATCTGGATGTTCTTCCTTATCTTAGCTTTATTACTGCTTTGGAGTACTCTTTAGAGTTAGGCTGTGATTAAACCGGTCTGGGCAAGCAGATACAGCTTTCATTTTGGAGTTCATCTGTCAACCTTTGGTTGGCTCCATGCTTAGGGGAGGACCCTTTTAGTCTCCTACCTTGCAGCTGTGAGAAGGCTTCCATTTCTCCCCAGGAGGATCACAGGAGAACCAGGGAGCCTCCTGTACTGGCAGCTTAGCTCGACACGGTTATAACTGTGCAAGAAGACTGTTTTAGCTGGAGAAATTAAACTGGAAGCATGAGCTCTTCCATGTCTAGGGACACTGTTTTGCAGTTGACTTGGTAGAGAAAGAGTTCTGGTTGGACTGGATGATCTTAAAGGTCTTTTCTAACCTAAATGATTCTATGATTCTATGATCTTGGACCTATGGGAGTGAGGATGGTGTGGGGGACTTGTCTTGGTTAGACAAAGAAGCTGCCAGAGCAGGAGGCTGAAACTTGTTGGTCCTTGCAGTTCTGTCTGTCGGAGTGGACTTGTTGTGGCTTTTGTGCATGTGCTCCCTTCTTTTCATATAGGGCGGGTAACAACTTTTTTTTCCTCAGTGAAGTGACCTTCTACAGCTTGCAATTTGGAAATCAGTTGAGCTTTTTGTGGTGTTTTGTTCTGCTGTCCTTGAATCTCTTTTAGGAAGTTGATATCACTGAACCATCTCTGGAGTAATTGGAGGGCAAACATTCTGTGAGGCTTGTGCTTGTTTAAACAGCTCAATTAAATTGCGGGGAAGTTGTTCTCTCTCGCATAACAGGATGATGAGCATGTTCATATTTTACTGGTAGAGTCATGCCTCCAGCCCCACGGGAGCTGTTAACAGAAAATAGCTGTAGGATCACAGTCCAGCGTGCAATGTGACCTGGGGGGAGAACCACCTTCAGCACCAAACTGGCCAAACTTCCATCCCCATGTGCTGAGGCAGGCAGCTCAGCGCAGCAGGTTCAACAGAGAAGCCATGTAGGTATGGGTCTTGCTGAGGAGAAAACATGGACTGACAGGGGAGGCTTCCAAAGCAGGAGCGAGCACCTGGTGGCTTTCAAATGCATAGAATCATAGAATGTTTCAGGCTGGAAGGGACCTCCAAAGGTCATCTAGTCCAACCTCCCTGCACAAGTAGGGACATCTACTTAGGTCAGGTTGCTCAGAGCCTCATCAAGCCTGACCTTGAATGACTGCAGGGATGGGGCCTCCACCACCTCTCTGGGCAGCCCCTTCCAGTGCTTTATGACCTGCATGCAGGTTTTAAATGAAAACGAGAGACCCGGCCGAGCTGGATTTCAATTATCAGAAGAGATAAATTAAAAATAGAGTTGGAACTTCACGTTGAAACGTTCATGTTGACTACCTGGTTTTAACTTGGAGTGTTCCTAGTGTTTTGGTATTGTCAAAACGACTTCACAGCAACAGGTCCCAGCAGATTACGGTAATATCTTGTAATATTAAAGGCTGGCGGTAGCAGGATACGGTGTGAAAAGCCATTCTTCCAGGAGTCAGGGAGCGGGGAGGAGGAACCGGCCCCTTGGAAGGGGCAGGCAGGTGCCTTCTGGCTGCGGCAAGCGGGAGCAGAGGGCGGAGCGGGGCAGCAGCGCCGCGTCTCGGCGTTCCCAGGTTGCAGCCCAAGCGCGGGACAGCGAAGTCCTGCGGGTGCTCAAGCTTATAGCTTCAACACCGGCGTGACAGCCCCGTTCCCGGCCCGCCGGGCCGGCCCCTTCCGCGCTCGCCGCCGCGTCTTCCCCNGGCGGCCGCGTTCGCGCCTTCGGGCTCCGGCCGCACCAAGTGGCGTAGGACGGGGCAGGGCCCTGCTGCGAGCGCCACGGGGAGGTAACGTCTCTTTTTAATTTTTTGTTGTTGTTGTTTTGATTTTTTTAAAGTTTTGTAACCTTTTTTTTTCGTTATTCTGGAGCTGGTGTCTTGGTGCCGCGCAGAGCACCCGTGAGCTTGGTCTGGCTTGGAGCGCCTCGGTGGCCCTGAGGGCTGGTTGAGCTTGGAGCAGTCCCTTTTTCCCACCTTGGTGGCCCTGAGGGCTGGTTGAGCTTGGAGCAGTCCCTTTCTCCCACCTCAGTGGCCCTGAGGGCTGGTTGAGCTTGGAGCAGTCCCTTTCTCCCACCTTGGTGGCCCTGAGGGCTGGTCAAGCTTGGAGCAGCCCCTCTCTCCCACCTCAGTGGCCCTGAGGGCTGGTCCAGCTTGGAGCAGCACCTCTTGCCCGCCTCAAGGGCTGGCCCGGTGGCCGTTTTTGCACTCCTGGTGTCAGGGCCCACGGAAGAGCCAAACCAGTGGTTGGCGGGGCTCCTACTGAGGGGCTGTGGAGGTGAAAACGACTGTGTGGAGTAACGTGGCTTTTTACGTGTAATGGGTTTGTTCTGTCCCGATGCTTGGCCACCCAGTGTTAGCTGCTGGTGGAGCTGAAGTGCTTAAGAGGCCAGCTCTCCAGCTAGGAGAAATAAGGACCTGGATGGTAATTGACAATTTGGTGTCTATCCAAGTTGTGGAGCACTGTTGAAATGCAAGACCTGAGTGCCCTTCAGGAAGTCGTCACCTACGTCACCGGCTTTTAGGCAGGATCTGCACCTAAACTCTCCTGAGAGAGGAATTTCTACCTTAAAACCCTCCAATGAGAAGGATATCATGACCCCCTGAGTAGCTGAGTCTACTGTTTAATTATATTTATGGATAGAAAGGCTTTCCTCCTAATATTTAACTAAATCCTCTCTACTGAAAAATCACATTCAAGGTAGTACATGAACTATCTCCAGGGTAGTAAAGGTACTTCAAGGGTCTTGTAAAGTCTTTCCTTGTTTAAAAACCCAGCATTTTACATCTTGGAAACCTATTATCATCTCTCATCACTTCTTCCTCTGACTAAACAAACAATTGTTCTAACTTTACCTTTTCATTAATGTTTTCCAAACCCTTTCAGGTTTCCTGCCCTTTTCTGTATCCCCTCTAATTTAGCTACGTTTCATAGTTTTGCTGAACCAAAGTGGATGCAAGTACCACGTAGTTGCCAGTGTGACACATAGTGATTATATCTACTCTGAATGCCTGCAGCGTGCACTTATGAAATCATTGGGAGTGTTTCTGCATTTATTACAGCGTGGTGGTTTTTTTTCAGGCTGGCATCCTTACAGCATCATTTTTATACTGGAGGAAAAAATAGCTTAGCTTTTATCCCTAGATAAAGCCTCTTCCTCAATCACCTTATTTCAAGTCACTACCTAATAAAATTAAAGTGAATCTATATCCCTCATGTGCCATAAAGTGTTGCTTAGGGCTTGAACAAGGTTGTCTCTGTTCAGTTAGTCTCTAGCATGTTAAAAAGGAAATCCTGGGTGGTTTGGGTTTTTTTCCTTCTGCATTGATAAACGTTTCAACAAGATTTCTCATGGCAAAGGTTACAAAAACATGTACCTTTTATGTGTGGTTTTCTTTTGGAATTTGCATCTGTTGTAAGCATTGTGAGCCTCAGGTCTCGGTGGGTGTGCTCCAGGTTGGCCTAGTCCCTTGCTGCCCAGGCTGAGCATTCAAAATGCTGCTTACAGATCCTTCGGTCAATGCGATTGATCGTGTTTCTCGTGAAACTGAAGCTTCCGTATGCTGTGAGAAGTAGGTTCCCTTGCTCAGGGTCAGCGGACATCAAGTTGGTGTGTCTGCCTTGAGGGTTGACCTTGCCTTGCACGGGGGCAGTGGTGGGAGTCTGGCCTGGGTCTTGCCCAGGAAGCCACAGACAGCACCTCTGATTGCTCTCTAGTCAGAGGACCAAAGATCTCTTTGGACCGCTAGCTGTTCATACGCAGAATTAAGATACTTCCTCTCAGTAGTTTTTGATGTGTCTATGTACGTCTCTCTGGGAATTTTGTGTAGCTCGTCCTCTTGCCGCATGCTAAGCCCTGTATTGAGGTTCGTAGCATCCCAGCCGTTTGGGTGGTGGTTTCTTCTTCCTGTTGGCATATTGCTGTGTAACCCACCAGGCACTTCTCTTTTATCTGCAGCTCAAAAATCATCTCTGTCTGTGTGGACATTCTGAGTAGCGGCACATCTGCCTGTTACGTTCTCGCAGCGTAACCACTTTTACCTTGTGCTTTATTCTGGGTTTTAGTAACTTCATTTAGGAAATGCAGATGCTGCTGTGGGGAAATGGCTTGTTACTACCCTGGGGTTTTATTCAGACCCTCCAACTGGAGATTTTTGTGCTTAATCTTGAGGAAAAAGGCTGGAACTTGCCCTGTAAAGGTACCACTGCAGAGCAACAGTGCTGTGCAGGGGAAGAGCGGGGAGGAAAGGACAAAAACAAATGGATGCTCAGTAGTTCCCAAATAGAATTATTTCCTCGTGATGTCAGGCTCACTTTTTACCTGATCATGTTCCTCAACTGCAAGGTCTTAGTAAGTAATAAGAGGGATAAGAAGGATACAGATTTTTGTGTATGTTAAAATCTTTTATTATACAAGGAAGAGGGTGTTTAATTTTTTTTCCTCATTGCTCTCTGAGGATTTTTTTGTCTTCTGCAAACTCATGCAGGGGTGGACATGCGCACACATACCTCTGTCTGGTGGGATAGGTACTCCTCTGTCCCTGACACTGAGCTGCAGAAGCCTGACAGCTGCTAATGTGATACACACAGAGACTGAACAATATATAGGAGAGTTGTAAAAGAGTGGGAAGCTCTCTCAAATGTCAAAACAGGTGTCCAGGATGCTTGTTTTTCTTTTGTTTTAATCAGGAGCATATTTAGAAGTTATTATAATCGATGCGTACAAGCTGTGAACATTTTCATTCTGAAAAAGGGAGCATTCACCTCTGAAAAAAGAATGAAAAATGATGCTGGAGGGTGAGTGGGATGCTTGGTGGGGGTGTTTTAATGCTGCTTAGTTTGGTTTTTGTTTTTATTTTCATTTCAATGTATACTCCTCTGAAAATTCTCCCAGCATTCTGGCTCTGGTCGTGACATGGACCTCATGGCTTTCACATTAAATTTATTTTAAACAGCTTTGTTTTTGCAGGGTCTTAGTAATCAATTCAGACATAACAATAAATTTAACAGATCTCTGAACAATTTCTTAATGTATAGCTTCAAGTGCAGTTAGCATAAACTTGTAGTTTCCAGTTTAAAAAGATTATTTCTTGGATCCCTTTCTATTTTCCACTTTGAAATAATAGTAGATTTACTACTCGTTGTATACTTAACCCTTTCAAACACCCACTTGCTGTGACCTACACAGGGCAGATATAAATATCTCGAGCTGAACGCCTTTCAGCACTGTGGTGATAAGGTCCTTTGATGCTCTGCCCCTAAAGGTGAGCCCTGAGGGATCCGCATCGCCCATGAAATTTGTGTTTCAGCTTTAGGCTTAAATTCTGCACCCACTGCAGCTGAATATGCTGAACTTTCTTCTGTAAGCATGGATGTTTTTAGTGATATTTCCAATTAGGGACACTTTAGAATTAAAATAATAGTAGTCATTGTCCCTCTGACACTTTTTTTCCTCCCCATTTGCCAACATTTTTGTAGAGAAATGTTACCACTTGTTACTAGCTTCTAAGTGTTTTTATGGAAGCTTCAAATAAGACAACTGTTTGCTTTAGAGAATGGTTTTGCTATATCTTTTTATGTTTTTCTTATACTATCCCCATACAAGACCACAGACACCAGCGAGGGCAGCAGCAGAGCTTTCCTACTTAGTTCTGGGTATTTGTGGGAAAAAAAACCTATGTATTTTTCTTCTGAGGCTCTCATTTTTCCAGTTTTTCTGCTAGCTTGCTAAAGCATAAACTCTAAAACTCATTTCATTCAGATTCGTGGAACTCTGCAGTCCACATTGGACATGAGACTTTGAACAACTATAAAATACGAGATTGAAATTAGTACAGTGTGAATAGAGCAGCAAAATCTCCTTGAATTGTTTCAGAGAGAATCCTCAACCTTAATTCACAACTTCTTGGTGTACATAACTAACAGTTTATAACACTTCCAAAATAATTGAATGAATTGTGACATTTTTTTTCCCCAACGTGCAAAGGTGCAGCTTTCCCCTCTGATCTGTCCCAAAGCTTCTGTGAACCACGTTGCAGAATGAAGGCAGTGCCTTCCACAATCTCCTAGTAGTGAAAAACAGAAGTATAATTTCTGCTGATTTCACCAAAGTCAGCATGTGAAGTCCAGAGCCTCTTAAGAGATGAGGCTGAAAGATTTCTGTTGAAGAGAAATTGACTGAGTGTACGTCCATGTTCCTTACCAGTCTTGAGGTAACGCTGCTGAGGTTGCTGTGATGATGAACGATTGTGTGCAATAGTTGTTTTGTGCTCAGCTTATGATTTTTGCATGCAAATATGGACAGCTCATGAAATGTATCTTATTTTTATTTATTTTTTGGAGAAGGTAATGTCTAATTACCAGACAATTACTTTGCCTCTATGGAAAGTAGCAATAAGGCTTCCAATGCATTGCCTTTTATGGGTTTTTTTCAGTCCTCCTTACAATGTTTCCTGGCATTCATCAACACTTCTAAATTACCAGGAAGATTGTGATTAATCATTCACTTTCTTGTGCCTTCTACTGGATGTACATAGACTATTGCAGGCAAGTTGAAGTAAGCCATTTCAAATGTTCAAAACATGCTGCAGCTAGTGGAAATTTGGGGTAAGCACCACTTTAAACCATCTATCAACAGATTACAGTACAAAAGGTAACTTAGCGTCTGCCTGTGACTGAGGATCTGATGACTAACAGTTGATGAGTTGTCTTTGAGGAAGAATTTCTCTGTCACTCAGTCAATTAACATTCAAAGGAAAGAGTTTATGGAGTTTGTTTTGAGTCCAGACCAAATGCGTCTCAAAGCAACTTGAGAAACCAGAGTTCAAATGTCATAAACCCCAAATTTGGAGCCAAACCTCGAGAGCCAACAGTCCCATGTTTGCATTGGGATTTACTTGGGTTTGCTGGGTTAAATCAGAATATTCATATACATGAAAGTTCTGCTCAGGCCAAAAAGGAACAGTAAACCAAATGGACAAGTTCAAGCTATAAAGATGAGTTTTCATCTTTATTCTGCAAATATGGAACATTTGGAAAGCGTTGCGTAAACCGAACTTCTGCCAAGTTTTCTGAAGTAGTCACCATCTAGTTTGTCTGCATTATATTTCCTTGGTAAAAGTACGTATTGCTCTGGTTTTGGAAGGGAGGGCTTACCCATGAACTGCAACCTGTAGGGACAGAAAATGTCTTCTCAAATAGCTTGTCAGCAGTAGTTTAACTGGGCTCCCATCCCTGTCCACCCATGCTTCTTTGCAACCTCTCATCACCACTGGAACGAACCCAGCCCCGGCAGTCAGACAGCAGCAGCCAAACGCGTTTCATGTGCTGCCCCATGAGGAGGGGAGGGAGCAATGTGGCCAAGAACTGAGTGCAAGTACGTAGCCTGATTTCTTCTGAAAGAATGAAACAATCCTTTTATGTCCTCCTAGGAAAGGAACAGCTTTCTAGGCTCTCTCTACAGCCTCTTTCTAGAAAACTCTTCTTCATAAGGCTGCAATGCAGCATCATGCTTCAGCCTGTAAGATTCACACTTGTAGCTGTAGGAAATAGTATTTTTGAGTTGTTGCTTAGACGAACAATACTGATAAAAGCCCACTAGCTTAAAAAAACCCCACCTTTGAGCATTGCCACTTAATAATTGTTATTAATAGTTATGTCACCAGTTTCCACATGGTAATCAGCTACCACGTTTCACCCTAGATTCTGGGCTGTAAGAATTCTGTGCTGAAGCGATCATAAATTTGCCTCAGCAAAGGCTTCCAACTGAATACAAGCCACAAAGAGTTGTTGGGTTTTTTTCCCACTTCCTTCTTCTGGAAGAAGAGAAAACAAGTTCTGGCAGCCTGGTTGCTGGTTTGAAACATCAGTAATGTGAAGTCTCTTCAATATTTCTGTCTTAAACACTATTTTTGAGTTAGTGCTACTTAAATGAAGAGATAGTTGCTGAATACTTGCCGAAGACCTGTTTTCTCACTTAAACGTATGAGTTGACCTTAACACATAAGGGCCAACTATACCAACAGCTGCTTTTATTTATTTTTTTGTCTGACTAGTCCCTTCTTTTTATTAATGCTTAATTATACAATGTCTTTTGGTGTTGGAGGGGTAAAACCTGCTGTTGTCATGGAAGTGGAAGAGTATCTTGTCCTTGCCTTGCAACTGACTGACGTGGGAAGTAATTGAGCCTGTTTCAGGCTGTGGTGCTTAGAGTTGGCTTGTTGAAGGCGTTTGGCCACAGAGTGCTGTGAAGGCCAGCCACAGAGGCTCACTGGGGAATGGCAGGACACGTAGGTTCCTTTTATAGGCCTGTTATAGCCCAGCCCTGCACTCTTTAGAGTTAAATCTTGTTCCATTATATATCTGGTAATAAAGGAAGTTAAGTGGTTTAAGTACTGCAAGAGCCCTAGAAGTAGATCCAAGTGAATCTCTGTATGGGGGAATTCCGAGGAATTGGGTCTTGTGGGCTTTTAAAAATGGAAGGAGAAAAAGAAATATAGAGGGAATAGAAGAGCTGTATTGGCCCCAGTTCCTGTCGGTGAGGAATGGCTGTTGCAAGAGGGCTGCCTGTCAGACGGAGCGAGCTTGTAATCTGTTTGTAGTGGCAAATTCCACATTTGGCTCATTGTGATACCTCAGTCTGGGTTAATTTTAGAGTTTCAGGGGAAAAGACAGGAATCAAAGCCTCACAAAACATAATTTGAAGGACAGCAGAGTGCAGTTCAGTACCTGTTCTTCTGTCCGACACCTCAGCTTCTGGAAGCACCTCACCCTTGTCCCTGCAGACCGTACAGCCTGTGGAAGGTCCTGTCGTAAGAATCACGTGAAGCAGCCTATTGTTGGGTGCAGTTCTGTGTTGGGCCACGCTTCAGGGTTATAAACACCACTAAGATATTCCAGCATTAGTTATTTTCAGCTCGCTCTCATATTGATGCATTCCCTTGCATGTTCTCTGTTGGTGACCTATTTTTGAGTTTCACATCTGCTTTAGCAGCTCTTTGACAACCGGCAAACAGATCTGTTTACCGAGTTTGCAGCTGCTGCTAATACCGACGTAACTAGCCAGAAATGGCTGTTTTCTTGGTTCGCTCATTCTGTTGAATGAACCTCTCTGCAGGGTTTGTTACAAGTTTGTTTCAACTGGAATGATGTCAAAAGTTCCCACATCTGTGAAATTCTCATACTTCAGCCTTCCTAGAAACCCAGAGACATAGGCACCCTCGCTAATTCCAGTAACTTTCTTCTATTTCCCATGGCTTAACTACATCAGCTCTTCACAGAGAGTGAAAACATGACAGCCTGTTGCAAACGGGACAAAATTCCTGCTGCCATTAGTTAATACTGACACTACTGGCAGTCTGCATTTGAACAGAGCCTTTAAGGAAATGAGTCTCCTGATCTAGTTTAAGGACATCATTACCTAACCTTCCATATTGCAGTGTTTTTAATTGTGGCAACTCCATGACCTTACTTTTTCACATTATTTTTTGTATATAGATGAGGTCTGAATGGGTAGGAATGTAGATTAATTGAGCAGTGATACGTGTTTCCTTGCATCACCTTTGGTGCTCTCTGGGACTGGCTGGCACATGGTGTATCAGTTCTCGGTGAGGCTGCATCCTCTGAGGCCGAATTCCTGTGCTGTTCTCTGAGTGCGTGTGAGCAAATCGGTTTGCACTTAGTTACTCAATGGGTTAGTTACTCCTGGAACACTTCTTCCTACCGGTCAAAGAGATTATTGGACCTTTGTGGTTTAGGTGGAAGAAACTGCAGCTCTGAAGTTTGTTTTAGGGTTTCTTTTGGTTTATTTTGGACTTAGGCATTGATTAATCATGCAATATTGCAGGTAGTCCGTGTGCGCTTCTGGAAGCGAACAGAGGTCACAGGCTCTGGGAAGTTATTAGTCTGAGGACACTGTTCCAGCTCTCCCGTGCCTGGAGACAGCCCTTCCTGCTGTTGAAATTCTGTACAGAGGTGTTATTGATCATCTCCCAAGTGCTCATAGTTTCAATGATAGTATTTGATTTTTTTAAGGTCAATTTTTTCAGTATTTGATCTTTAAGGTCCCTTCTAACCCAAACCATTCTATGATCTCCTAAGCCGTGTCTTGGATCTCAAAAGAACCTTCAAGCCTTTCTGTATCCTTGTGAGGTAATTAAATATTACGGGTTAACTGTGATCTGAAACACAGGCACAAAGAAAGGGTATAAAAGATTTGCTGGAATCGTTTCAGAACATCAGAGACAAAATTAGGCAAAAAAGGTTTGACTCCCACCTGTGTCCTACTCTTGCAGCAGTTTTCACGCTTCATTCAATTTAGGAACTTCTGCTGTCATGGTATCTCACAAGTACCTTTCATTTCTTAATGGTTTTGAAGGTTGACTCCTCTTTCTGCCCCCCTTCCCCTCCCTGGCCCAGTTCATTTCCAGTTGTTAATGAAGCATATCTTGAATTTTCTTTGGTCTATTGTGAAGCTTGTGATAGTGACTCTAAAGTACTTTCTGATCGCTACCCGCTTATTCTTAGGGAATGGTAGAAAATGTGCCGACCTGCCTTTCCTCTCATTTTGTCTGCAAACGTGGTTTTGTTTTGTTTTGTTCTCCCATATGATGAGATAGGATAAGAGGAAATGGCCCCAAGTTGCACCAGGGGAAGTTTAGATTGGATATTAGGGAAATTTTTTTCACAGAAAGGGTTGTCAAGGGCTGGCCCAGGCTGCCCAGGGCAGTGGTGGAATCTCCATCCCTGGAGAGACTTAAAAGCCGTGGAGATGTGGTGCTGAGGGACATGGTTTAGTGGTGACCTGGTAGTGCTGGGGGAACGGTTGGACTTGATGATCTTCAAGGTCTCTTCCAACCAAAACAGTTCTGTGAGTATGGTGGTTATTAGACTGTGATAAAATAGGGAATTCTGTAGCAAAAATGCTGAACTTCTGCGGCACGGTACAAATCAGCAGATTCTCCAGACTGGAAGAGGGGAATCCCTCCAGCCCCAGCTGAGAGAGATGAAGTGGTTCACATCTTTCAGAACTGCAATTTAAGGCAGCCTGAAAACTGATGGTGAGCGAGCTATGGCAGCATCTGCTCTGTGCGTGTTCTCAACTTTATCTGTACATGCAAGTGCAATAAAATTCTCTTGTTTTTCAGAGGCGTGCTGGGTTTCTCCAGCACAATTCTGTGGCACTGGGTGAATTCCACAGGAAAGCTTTATGGCCGCAGAACGTATAAAGTCTGGAACATGGATAAACTGGTTGGGATAAAATAGAAACCAGCCAAACCCTCTGCCAACATCTGAAGTGAAATGAATAGAGGTTCAAAAAAAGTTCATTCAGTACGCCTGGCTCCTTGTTTCCATCATTTAGGGATAATTACATTTTTGTCGCTAACATTGTTTTTAAATGTCAATGGAAACCAGACAAGTAGATTTGTAACCCCAGCCCTGTCATATTGAATGCATTAGGTTTTCCAATAACAGTCTCCTTTTAAGTAAGGGTGAGGAAGCACTAAAAGCTCAGTAACTCTCAAGTGTGAGGAAGCCATTGAAATAGCTTGTTAGGCTTTGTGACAAGCAGGCTGAAATATAATAGGCCTGGAGCTTTGTGAAGGAGCCGGCAAGCTGTGGTTGGAGAGACGACAGTGCCCAAGAGCTTGAAAGCCAGATGATTTGTGCAAAGGGGATGTTGGAAGGTTCAAGGCAAAATAAACAAGTGAGGCTACCCACAGGGACAGTGCTAAGCTGAGACCAAAATGCTTCCTTAGTTGGTTTCTAAACATAAGTTAGTCTAACCAAAGAAGGCATTTTCCGTTTGTGTTTCTTCCTTTCCATACTTGGGCCAAGGAGCCATTTTCTCTTACCCTAATTCGCCACACTTGTTCTGACCCAAACTTCCCATAGCCTTTTGCCTACTGAGAGACTGTGCTCTTCCTGCTGATCCAGAACAGCGTGTGATTGTCCGCTGGCAGTCCTGGGTGGGGTTTGTTAGCTGTCCTACCCTGCTAGCTCTGTTCTTACCTGCTGCCGTGGTATTCTGCTTAAATATGCCACCTCCTTTGCACCTGTCATTCATTTACTGCTAGAAATCAGAAGATTTTTGGTTCTGATATGTTCTGCTAGGCTATCTTGGGTACCTAGGAAATGTAAGCTAGCTTCTGGCAACACAGATCCTACTAACTAATCATTTTTCCACGTTCTTTGATCAACTACCAAGACTCGAGCAACAAGACAAATAAATGAATAGAAGGTTGTTCCTGTATTTATAACTTTGAACGTAAATTTGATCATGTGAGCTGAGTGTTACCAGATAACTTCTGCGACTTTTGCAGGCCTCCTTGAGCTGTATCTTTGAGATGCGTATCTAGTCTTGTTCATATCAGCAGGGGATTGAGAGCTCCTCAGGAATTTTCCTTTGGAAAAGCCCTTGGTCTTCAATGGAGCTTCTTTCTTCGATACAGTGAGAGTGTAGCTCTACATGGACAGCTTAGACTTGTGTTAATCACTGCATTCAGTTCCTCGGGTTTGCGTATCGTTCATAAACCTGTCAAAATGCAACGGACTCAGTTATCTACCACTTAAAACTAGTTTCTGGAGGCCCTGAGCATAGGTATTGTCATTAGAATATGTTGGCTCAAGAAAGAGCCCCTCAAAGTGGATCATGAAGCTGTTATGGCTCAGTGGTTGTTACAGCTGTTGACGGCTAGCTAAGAGAATATTACATTACACTAACTCAGTTTTTCCCAAAGGATGGGAATTTTTTACGCTTGCTGCAGTTTTTGCAGATATGACAGATCTGGGATATGTAAAACAGAAGAGAATAGGAAAGCAGGAACACTTTAAAAACCAGGGGTTTGAAATCCTACCTTTCTAATGCCTTCTTTAATTATACTTGTTCTCTCTCTTTGAGCTGGCTGCAGTAGAACATCTTTCGTGTTAGGTTGTAACCCAGTGTCCATCACTGAACTTCCAGATCATCCCCTAATGGCATAAGATTACTTTCCCTAATCCCTGCTGCACCTTAAACGTGTCACCAGGCATTCCCCAAAGGATTAGTCCCAACTCCTTCAAGCACAACATCTGAGTCGCTGCAGACATGTAGTCCCATGGTCCCTGAGTAGTTCAGGATGGGCCGACTCGTTCCAGTCCTACCAACATATTCCTGAGTCAGGGAGGACACGGTGCCTTTGTGTAACCCCGCTGTCATGCAGAAATGTCACTGTCTACAAACAATACCAAGTGGCAGTCAACAGATCTTCATGTGGGAAACTTGTAATATGATGGGAAGGAAGCTTTGTCTTCAAAACTGTCTACAGCCTGTATGGAAACTGGGCTATCTGCCTGCTTTATTATGCCAGATAAAGCCCGCTTTGAAGAATGGAAGGAATTCCATCATTAAAAACCAGAACAAAACGAAATGGTAACATGCTCTAGCCAGTATACAGGAAACCTGACAGATATCTGCTAAATAAACCTACATCCCTCTGAAGTCACGTGCTTTGGGGTGTAAGGAACCATCGCGCACAGCAGTGCATGACCACGCCACAGAACAGGGACACATTCCTCACTCCTTTTAAACATGTACCACATCCCTTTGGACGCTCTTCTCTTGCGGAGTGCAGTAGCTACAGCCTTGTTGTGCTGCTTCGTTATATGCTAATGGACCTGGCGAAAGTCCAGCTCTAGAAACCAGCATCGCTGAACTTGAAAAGCCTCATCTTCTCCCATCTCTTGGCTCAGGAATCCATGTTCTGCTACTGACCCTCTCACTGACTTCCCTGTGGCCGCAGTTCTGTTACGATAAGTTGAAGAATTCTGTGAAAATCTAGAACTATCTTTATCTTTTCTTTTTCACCTGATTTATTTCCTAGGGCTTCTTTGATAATTGTACTGGAGGGATAATGAAGTCATCTCAGAGAAGCACCTTCTTTGCTGATTGCATTGTAATTCCATCACAAAGCCTGTGTTCCTCATCTTAATAATATTCTCCTGGAACAGAGGCTGGACTCAGGGAAAACTCTGCGTTGCTAACCTTGGCAGCATCCAGTGTGTCTAGCAGATGCCAAGTGGGATGGTCTGTAATAAATCATCTCTAGCTAAATTTTGCTAATATAGCAAGTAAAACATACAAATACGTTATTTTAGCATCTTGTCAGAACCTAATTCTGCTTTTCTGAAAATGCAGGCGGTGCATATTAGTGCTGAAGTGAGTGGTTTGAGGAGCAAGGAACTTAAACTGGAAGTATCCTATATTCAGGTTGCTTGGTGTCGATATTGAAACACTTTGATCCGTAGGAAATTTATTTATTTTAAGCCACTCAACTGCAGACATATTTCTTCCCTTTTTACTGCCACTTGTTTGTGGGGAGCATGAGGCTTTGAAAAATTGTGAAGCAACTGGTTCTGTAGAACTTTCACTAGCTCGGTTTGGGCTCTAATTTGCAGCGTTAAAGACAGATTTTAAAAAATCATTTCCAGGAGATAATGTGGCTTAGATTAATCAATGTTGCTGTGCATGTTCATATCAATTCCTAAAGGAAATCAGGATTTTAACTGTTTATAGGACCTGACTACTGTATAAATAAAACACTGGTCTCCAAAACTTAGAAAAGTATTTATCTTAACATGATTGGGGTCACTTATTTTCTTTAAAGGAAACAAAATTAGTATTCCGGACATTTTCGAATCTTTTTCAAGATGAAATTTGCTTTCTCTTTATAAAGAACAAATGAATGGATACAGTTGGTACTAAAGATTAAAGTCACTTTCTACATTTGCTGGGCAGCGATTTATTTATTTTTCCCACTGACAAATTTTCAGGTAAAATGATTTATATGTGTCCAGTTTCTCTTTTTAGGGAAATTCAACAGTAAAACACGAATCAGAAAGGACTTGAGAAAGGCTGGGGAAGGGATGTGGAGATGAGAAAGAAAATTAAGTGAACTTTAGGTCAGTGTCATAAAGATACCAACCTAACCTGATTATTGCCTGCCCTCTGCAGAGGGAGAAATCTTACACGACTGCATTGAAGTCAAGAAAAATGAGAAGCTGAAGAGAAGGGGAAATTGTATTACTCTCTGAGGTAGATTATGTTGTACAGTTAACAAATGATGGCCACTTACATTCCTTTAAAAAAAAAATTTAAAAGCCCTGAAGTCACGTAACTGAACAAGGCCACTGTAGAAGTCTTGCACTATAGCCAAGAAAGTGAGGTGGAATCACTTGCTGTACAAATGGTTTCCCTTTCACAGGGAACCAGAGGCTCTCCTCTAAGAGGAGCATGTTATTTACAGGCTTGGAAAGGTCTGTTCTGGATCCTTAATGATTACTCAGTAATCTATTTGTGTTGCTGATGTTGTAAAATCTAACTAGTGCCCCACTGACTGTTTTCGCTGACTCTGCAGCTTCATTTTTTGAGCATCCAAAGTTACTTCTAGGCTGACGTGCAGTTCAGCCAGGAGAGGTTCTTTGGGAACTGAGGAGCAAGTCTCTCTCCCGTGGTAAATACCTTGTGTCCTTCACCTGCACCACAGCTCAGACCCAGGGAGCAGAGCGTTGGGAACAGGCGCTGCTCGGACACAAAGCCTGAGCCTGCCTTGCTGGCTCTCAGTCTGGCGACTCAGCCTGTGTCTTCCCAGCTGTTGGGCAGTACCTGGATGTTTTCTCTTGGAGAATGGGTGTTAGTGGTGCTGTGCCAGGGTTGGAAAGTGGAAGAGGCGAGGGAGTGAGCATTCACCTGATCTTTGTTATGGTGGCCGTGTATAAAGGGACTTTGTGCTTTGATTCTTTCTACGGGAAATAGGCTTTTTCTTCCTGGAGTAGCCCAGCTTTGTGTAGAGCCTCTAGCCTCTTGCTTTATTCAGAAAGCACAAGACAGTTTTGGATTGATTTACACTGAAGCGCTCACACTGAAAACATTTCCAGTGTTACACAGCATGGAAGAAGTACAAAATTGAAGTCTTTTAGTGTAAAAGTGTACATGAAATGAAGGGTATTTCTGCAACTTTTGATCATCAGGTTGCTCTTCAGGTCCTCTTGCTTCCAGTCCATTCTGGGAAACTTTTTCAGTAAATGAGCACTGTCTGATCCCTCAGGCTCTTTGCTGGGAAGAATGGCCAGAAACATTTTTACAATTTACTATCTTAGAGTTGAAATGTGCTTACCAACAACACTGGAATTGTCTGTTGCAAACTCAGATAGGTGCCTTTCAATGAACAAGTGTTCAGGCGCTGAATACGCTATTTTGTCTTTCACCTACACTTGGACTTGAAACACAGAACGGTACAAGATGCTGATTTTGTCACATTTATTTGTGAAGAAGCAGGTACGTTTCTAGTATTGACCTTAAACTTTACGTATAATAAAGTATTATACCTATTTGCCTTAACTGTTAGAGGGGCAGGGCAAGTGATATACTAGACTCAGTAGTGTGGTTGCCAGCTACTTTGATTTGGTGCATTGATGGGATGATACTACTCCTGGATTGCTTGAAAAGGGTGCAGAATGCTTGAAAATGATTAAATAGAAATGTCGCTGTACAAGACACCATCAGCTTTTAGCTAAGCCTGATATGCAGAGAAATGAGCTATTTGCTACTGCTCCGCTTTGAAATGCAAGAACATAAAATATAGACATTGGTTTACTTTGCCTTTTGTTAGGCTGAGAGCTTTAGAAATGTGCCGAGCAGAGAACACAGACTTTTTTTTTTTTTCTTTTAACAACTGAGGGTTTAGAGCGGCTGCCGACACAGGAGGAAATACTATTAGATAGATACAAGAAAAGCCAATATTCCACGTTATTCGTGCAGACAACTAACATTTGAAACTTGCACGAACTGCTTCCACTTAAAAGCTGTCAGTCACATTGGTTATAAAAAGCGCAGAGCACTTAGGGACTGTCAATCACTTCCCAGAAGAGAGAGCTGACATCTTAACATTTACTTTGCCAGTATTTACCAAATGCAGAAAACCAAAGGGTGAAAATGCAAATGAAAACATACGTTCTCACTGATGCTATAATACAAAGGAAACATTTGGATCAGTTTCTGTAGCTGCTCACCTAGGAGCCTCCAATCCTGGGAAGCGTTCTCTCTCCTGCTCTATGAATAGATCTGTTGCAGGCTGGCTCTGCCGTGTTGCAGGGAAAAGGCTTTTACAGGCACTGTCTGCGAAGGGCTGTCACGGAGTCATCGGGTGAGGAAACAGGTTGACTCAGGCCTGGTTATGACTAGGGGAGCAGCAAGAGACATGCAGAGGACTCCAGAAGGGCACATAAAGGGCATCCAGGTTTTTTTTCTTATGGTAATAAGAATGTGGGTGTTGTAATTATCTGACTGATGACATGTTCTCGTGTAAGAAGGGGATTGGCAAAGAGCAGAACAGGAGGAGCCAGTTAATTCAAATACATTTTCTCCTCTTTTTCTGTATATTTCCAGATTTAGTTATCCCTGAGAACTGATGCTTTAGATATTGGTCCAGGTGCTTCAGTGGGAATGCAGCTATGGGTATTGCTCTCCTAGAACTCGGTAGTTGGGACCTCCAGTCAGGATCACCATTACTGTCACAGAGCAGGAGGTCGAGGTGCAGCAGAGCTGGTGCATTCACACGTCACAGGCCCACACACATTGTGGTGCTGCTCTACTGCCATGCCCTGTCTCACGGGATACCCTTTCGAGGTGTGTTGTTGTGAAGGTAAAAGCGATGTTGTCCATGAAGCTCCCCCCAGCAGTTCACTGGACCTGAGGACCAAGCATCATGGTGAAGGGATGCACGTGAAGGGATCTAGTATGGCTGCTGGTCCTTTTTTTGACCAGACTGTCAGGGCCAAACACAGCAAATAAGGAAGTATTGCAGACCTCTGCTTTAGATAAATTCACTCATGTGAATGCATCTTTACCAGAGTCTTCTGGAAGGCCATCATAGTAGAGGTCTTTATAGCAGGGCCGTCTGACGTGGCATATACATACTTGAACCTCTCTGGTATCTTTAGTGTGGACAGAGGTAGTCCTGCAGCTATGGAAGCCCAGAGCTCGCTGTGGCTATACAGACTAAGTATTTACCTATTGCTTCTGATTTTTCTCCATGTGTTTGTGCATCAGATTGATATATTAACCAGTGGCAGGAAAAATACCTATTTAGGTTGTGGGATATGGATAAAGTAGTTAGATGGCAGTCGAGAAGGTCTTGCTGCAGAGTGTGTCTAAGAGCATGTACCTGTGCTTAAGGAAACTGGTGTGTCACAAGCAGGTTACAGTAGGCTTTGGGTAGTACAATGAGATCAAAGGATATGTTTGGGGACTTGACTGGAGGTCTCAGCTTCCTCTGTTTTCCCCTTGGAATGGAGTAGTAGACTCCACTGTTTGTGGCCTTTACTAACCAAGGAAAAAAAGCGTTTTCCCATTGCTTGCCTTAATTATTGCCCTGTCTATCAATGGCCCAGGCCTGTGTTCTCTAGTACTTTATTTTTGTATTGGGAAGCTGTTTTGTTCCCTTAGGGAGACTCTTCATCCTCCTTTCAATGGTAAATGCAGAATGCTTTTCACCATAACAATAAGTTTGGAAAGAGGAACAGAAAACAAAATGTCCCTGTGTGCATCTTGAATAACTGCAAGTTGATTACATCAATGCTCTGCTAATCAGGCTCAGATTTTAATGCCAGAAACCAGAAGGTTGTGTTTAGTATGAACCAGAGGCGGGGCCTAAGAGAAAGTTCAGTAGATTCATGTAAGAAAATGTAGACTTAATATATATTGAGTAATTTCTTAATAGAGCTATCCACTGGGATGCAGAATAGACTTCTGTGGTCCACAGAGGATGTTAAATAAAATGGCTGTTTCTCAAAATACTAGGGAAGTTGCATGTGAAGAATACAGTGCAGAAGAGAGAGCTTCTGTTAAGTCCTTTTCTCATCTCGTCTGTGTCCTGTGGTCCATGTTTTGTGGCCCTTTGCTGTATGACAGTTAAGATACATAGCTCATAGGGTCAGGAAAACAGGTCTTGGAGTCCTACATGCACCAATTATTCCTTTGTTCCCCTCCTCTCATGATATGGAAGACTAGAAAACTCTTGATATTTTAACCTGAAGCTCTGTTGAAGAGGTGATTGTAGCTGAGAGAGTCTTGGACTTGCCTGCCTGGGCAGGACATGGCATTCCCTAGAATGCCAGTTCCGTGTCTGCAGATCATGAGCTGGAGACCTGTCTGGGTGCCATGCAAGTTGTTGCTACTGGTTGATAGTGGGAGGGAACCCCCTGTGAAGTTTCTTCCGAGATCTAAATGTGAATTTCATTAATTCATTCTTATCAAAGAATGTAGGCACAACTAGTTAACCCCTTAACTTTTAAAAATCCAGTCTTGAGGCAGTTTAAAGAGATCTAACATTAAAATAAAATAAATGTCTCATCACCTCAAATTTGGTGGTTTTAAGGTAAACTTCAGCTGCAGAGTCATCAGTTCCTTTGGAAAAGTGCATTATTCTAAGTTGTTGGAACGGCTCCCCTGTTTTCATCTGATGTTCACAACCAGAATACAAAAGCAATTCCATTAAAATTATCCAGGTGAAAGAGAATAAGGACTGACCTAAAATATTGTCTTAATGGTGGTTAAATCATCAGCTGACAACAGCAGCATGTACTGAAGACTGCTTCTTTCTCAGAACAGCATCCAAACTTTTAGACATGACCTTAAAAAAGGCATTGAAATGACTTCTGAAGTGATCATTTTATTCGAAGGTCTTTGAGTATTAACAGGTTTTTATAATACACCTTTTGAAAGTCCTTTATACATAAAGCAACTGTTTCTGTCAGTCATAAGCTGTGCTCATGATGTTTTAGGAAAACTTCCTACAATTCTTATGTGTGCAGATATTAATAAGGGGCAAACTTTTCTCCACTCTACTGTGAAAATCTGACTTTGTCTTAAAATGGCAAATAAAACAGAGTTCTAATATATGTGGGAAGTTGAGAAACCCAAACGTTGAATACATAAAAAACCCTTGGAACAAGACATGAATGTAGATCTTCCTTTTGCAGATGTCAAATGACTTCTTAGACTATTGCAGTAAGACAGAGCTGAGTATTGCTGGTGTCAGGCCCTGAAACGTCATGAGTTTGGCTTTAAAAAAGAGCTGTGGTAATTTCTGGCTGACTCTTATTTTGCCTTTTTATTTCCCCACCTTTTTTTTTTTTTATCATCTCTGGACTTCACACTGCCAAGTCTTCTCCACCACAGTAAGGCATATATATTTTATAATAATTGTATGTGATGTATTTGGGAAAAGGCAAGATTATTGTAAAACTAAATGACTTTAGAAAAAGAGCCTTCAAGAGAAACATTAGATACTATGAGATTCACAGAATCACAGCATGGTAGGGGTTGGAAGGGTCTGCTGGAGATCATCTGGTCCAACCCCCCTACCAAAAGCAGGTTCACCTAGGGCAGGTTACAGAGGATCATGTCCAGGCTGGTTTGGAATCTCTCTACAGAAGGAGACTCCACAACCTCTCTGGGCAGCATAGAAGGAGGGGATTTGCAAAGGCTCCCTCGACAGCAGTGAATGGAGAGAGGGCTACCAGAACAGTAACTAGGCTTCTGTTCTGGATCACATTGTTCTCCATTAGACTTGCCTCTCTGCTGGCAGTGGAAGGAAGCTTGGTCTCACTGGGCTGAAGCTAGCTTTTGTGAAGAGCTCTCCAAGTGAACATGGAGAGGCTTTTAATGCAAGGAGCTGCACTTCTAATCCTGCGTGACTCTGCTGATCTCAGAATACCTGCGGGCTGTGATTCTGAGTTGGACGCTGTGGTCCAGCCGACTAGAGAGCTAACACTGAGGTGTGCCTGTACCTACACTGAATATTGCTGCTGGATACCTGCCTGGCTTTGGGAAAGGAGCGATAAAGAGGTTTGTGACAGACCGTTTGATGTGCTGTGACACTAATAGCTCGAAGGAGCGCTCGGTAGGTAGAGAACTGCTGTGCAGAATTAGTCAGTCGCCAATATGCTCCTAGCGCCGTGCGAGTAGTGGGCTGTGAACTGGAGCCAGACGGTTGGTGTGCTCTCCTGTAGGCATCCAGACAAGCCTGTTCCGAGATGACATTTGCTTCGCTACAGATATGTCACGGATCATTTTTCACAGCCCTGTTGAAGTGGCTTATTTATTATAATCTGTTCTGGTGTTATATCCTGGACATGGGAGAAGTGTTTACTGTACCGCAGTGCCAAGAATCCCTTGTTGCTGTGCAGTCTGAGTCCAGGAGAAGGCTTGGGATAAGGCTTGACGCTTTCCTTGAGGCTGCTGCTGCTAAAGCAGGGCGCTCTGGGTTGAAGAGACGAGGCAAATCCCAGGAGTTACAGCAGAAGTCAGTGGTTTGATGCTGGAGTGACCACTAAGTGAAGAGGTACTGGCTTCATCACCGTTCCACGTGCCCCAGCTTTAGAAATCACGTGCAGAATTGAAGCCAGCAGAACAACTTGACCTGGGATGCAGGGAGCTCTGTCGTTAGTCCACTCGAGATTTGCTGACGTCACGTTATCAAGAGCAGCGATTCCCAGCGATGCTCCACAGATCGCTAGCGGCATGCAAAGCCATGCTGCCTTAAAAGGCTGGTGTTAGAAGGCAGCGTGGTAGCCCAGAGTGCACTCAGAAAGCTGACAGTGATCCATGAATGGAATGCTAGGGAATTGCTGCCATGACTGCCCTACAGCGTGAGGAGTTCTCAGTGTTCCTCTTCCCGGGGAAAGGAGCTAATGAATTTGAGGAACGGCAAGAGGACCTGGCTGTCATGTTTTCTAGACTTACTGTCTCATTCTCACAATTTTCTTTCCTTACTCTGTAGCAAAATGTAAAACCCTCGTTGTAAAATATTTCTGGGAAAGTCACTCACCTTTCTCTGGGTCTGCTTGTCCGGTTTGATTTGTATTACTATGCTAGAATAGTTTTTCCCCAAAAGTCTTATCAGTATGATCAATTAAGTTGGCAGCTAAAATCTGTCATCCGAGGTGACTCTCTGTGGCTATTGGGAAGGAATCAGATTGATCTGCATTGAAACCAGGCTAGTGCAAATGTCAGCTGCCAAAGGTGAAAGCGCACCTCTGCGTGTGCTGCGGAAGAGGAAGCTGAGTCTACAGAACACTTACATTCAGTGAATGAGTTTTAAAGGCATCCAGCATAAGAATATCTTTGTTTTCTAGTTGTTGCTATTGTTGTCTGTATGAAGGTGGGGCTGGGAGACTCGAAACAATAGCATGGCTCCGTTGTGCTGGCTCTTGTGCAAACTCACAGTGGCCATTGAAAGAGTTTGTGATTGAAACAGCAGATAAAAGCAGTTAACTTTTCTCTAGTCTGCAGCTAGGACAGGTGGATTGTCTGAGATTACATGGAGGAGAACCCATCCCTGTTTTCCTTAGGCCCAGAGCTTCAGCCACTTCCCGGTTCTCCTGTGCCAAGTACAGCCCCGTCTAGGACTGGAACAACACAGGCTGGGACCTGTTGGGGAGGAGGCTGCCTGTGACTTATCCACTGGCTTCCAGCAGGTGAAATGAAAGGCCAGCAATCCACCTGGTTAGGGACAGAAGGTGGACAGGCTGCCTGGGGGTTTTCACAAGAGCCCTCAGATCAGCCAGGGAGAAGGTGCCAGTTTGACTCAGCAGCTGAGCCCTGCCTGAGAGGGGACCCGCTGCGGTGGCAACAGCACGAGCTCCCCCGGCTCAGAGCTAGGAGAGGCTGCGTGTCTGGGGCTGGCTTCCCTGCGTTCCCCAGGAGAAGTGGTATAAAGTGTTAAAAAATGGGCTGAAGACAACTATCTGAAGAAATGTTGTCACTTACCAAGAAATTTGCTTTGCCAGCCAGTCTAAGCCCAAGTATTAAAGTTGTTAAGAATGTTTTTTAAGCAGCTGTAGCCTGAATGGAAAGTCTGTGGAAGACGTTGAGAGTTTCTTCTTTTTAAAAAGTGGAGCTGTGCTACTAAGCCAGGTCATGAAAAGTGGCTAGAAAGAAAACTAAAAAAATTCATCTGTTCTAATCCAATAGAATACAAAAGTAGGCATAAAACAATGACAGAAAAAAATGAAACCAGATTTATAATTCTTTCATTATGATGTAGCAGTAGTCAAGTAACAAAGGAAGCTCATTTTACTTTGTTTATTTTGTGATGTTTGTTGGATTAGCAACGTCCTGTGAAAATACTGTACCTCGGGCAATGGAGTACAGGTTTTTCTAGAATGTGTTTAAATATTCTTATTTCTTCTGCTCCACTGGAAAGGGAAAATTAAAATACTCCATAGAGTACTCTGAACTCTCACCTGCTATTGCCAATGTTTTAATTTGCCAAACACAAGTGAGGATTTGTTCAAAGATTTAATACGTGCTGCTCCCATCCTTTCTCATAAACACGTGCTGTTACCTGCTGGGTGGGGAACTGCAGGAGGTGGCTGGGGTGCGTGTCAGTCCATTTGGATACTTCAGGTTGTCCTCCACTGTCCCTGGAGCTAGTTGATGGATCAGGATGATTATGGGCTTACGGCTATATAACCAGGAGCGAAAACTGGCCCGTACTTGGTTGTTAGTAGAGCAGGAACGTGTTTATCTCCTCCTGTTAGGCACGCTTCCTAAGGGAAAAAAGTAATTATATGTTAGGACAGACTGTATTAATTACTAGTTTCTTCTCCCTTGTGATGTGACCAATCTTTTATGAACTCATGGTCTGTTTTGACCAAAGTTGACAGCGGCTTGGGATGTATTAAGGTATCTGTGAAGTTCTTGAAAGCAGGTGGCTGAGGAGAAGCAAGGAGGTTTCCAGGCTTGCAGGACCCAGAACTCAGTGCCTGTCAGAGTGTCTGTGATGGAAGGAAACCCTGAGATGGAGGTGCTCATGGGATCTGCTCCTCCCAGAGGTAGCTCTCTGTAAGGAGGAAACCAATCTGGGCGAATTCTGCTTCTGCTCATAGTTCTAAATAATTTTGCATTTTAAAAGTACGTCCTGGTTTCTGTTTCAGAGAGAGAACCTAGGGCTTTGCATACACCAGAGCCATGGTTCTGTAAATGTCAGAACTGAACTTAACAGTGCACCATCTACGTGGGAGGTTCCCACTCGTGCCTTCCCTCTGCTGCTTTCCATCACCCGTGCCCTGGCTGCTCTGTGCTTCCTTCAGTGAGCTCCAGCCCTCCCCACCTTTCCAACCTCACCCGTTTTCTGCTGGGTTAGTGAATCGAATCAGCACATGGAGATGGGAGAAGACAGCTCCCCACACCCACCCCTAATTTCATGGAGCCAGTCCCCAGAATGGTCGGACACTTGGATGCTTGCTCAGGTCCCTCTGCAGGCCTATGAATGGGAAGCAGAAGCAACCTGTTGGGCCTGATTCTGCAGCTGTCTCACAGTTAATTTGAACAGAGTCCAAGAGAGTGCGAGCTCTGAGGGTGTTTTCTTCTCTACCTGCTTGTCATTTTATAGTTACTGCTAGAGCCTGCCATGCTGTAGGAAACAAAGTAAAATCGGAGTTGGTGGAAAACCCTCGGCTTCTCTGCTGGCCTCGGAAATGTGACAGGTATTAACTGAGGGTGCTAACAGCAGAAATAGTGATGCTACCAGTGGAAGCAATGAGAGGCGCAGAAAAAGCATTTGGATTTTTGTGTCCTCTGTGCCTCACGGCTCAAAAAGCATCTCAAGACTGGTTGTAAGATGCTGAAGTAAGTAACAGTGCTGTCTGCTGTGACCCTGCAGTGGTTCTTTGATCAAACAAAACCCAGCCCTACATGTTTTGCTATTTGTGTGACGTTTGTGTGCATGGTGGTTGTCTTGACAAACCAGAGACCACTTTGTTTAAATCTGTTACTTGTGGATTCAATGATTTTAACTCATTTCCTCTGTGCAGTAAATTGCAGTACCTTTCTCTTGTATTCAGGGAGCAATATGTTGCTTGTGGCTAATTTTAACATCTCTGTTCCTGTGCACAGAAGCTAAAAGATTCTGCTTTGTTGACAGAAAACAGTGGAGAGCTCAAATCCTATTAAACTTGAGGCAGTAGGGTGATTTCTATTGCAACAGGAGAAGCGTTCGGAGGAGGCAATTGTACCAAGCCCACACCTAAGGCAAAGAAAAAAATTATCTACTAAAAGATCTTGACTGAGAGACCACAGTCTCATTTTTAAAAGTGCCTTAACCTCCTGGGTGTCCAACAAACCTTGGCCATCTACAAGTGAGGTCTTGTTATGTGGAGCTCATTATAGCTTTGGGATAGGATAGAGTCTAGAGCTGCCCTTCGGCTCTTTACATAGGAATTCCAAATCCGTGGTCTAGGTGTCTGCTGTCTGTACTGTCCTGCTGTCTTTCTTGAGGGTCCAACAGGTCTACCAGTGTCACCTGATGGGGAACTCTCTCAGTCCTGGTGACCCAGCTGCAGCAAGTGGCTTGTCCTGAGACAACAGCCTTACCACCCAGTTTCCCACCCATCCTTCCAAGAGGGTGCCTGCCATGTTAGCTCATGGACAAAAAAGCAGATTATTGGATGTGGCACATTGGCATGGAAGGATGTCACAAGGTACAAGGTCTCGTGTCTTATCTGTCTGCTCTGGCACTATGCAAATTGAGTCTTGCTTTTCCCCATTTCTCTTCTATAATTGTATTCCCTGTCCTCTTACTCTGTTTTCCTAGTTGGTCCACCTCTGTTAAACAGCCATATTAATTCAATCAACAAGTAAACCATTAAATGAGGAGTCCTGCAGTTTAAATATGATTCATACGGGAAGTGGGTTTTTTTTTTTTGTTTTGTTTTAATGAAAACAGTCTCAGCAGCTCACAGACACACAAAAAAAACCACACATGGAAAATGCGCGTAAGCTGTTTGTCCTTCAGCTTTGAGGAAAATGTTTATGTTGTGCCACGGTTCATACAAATTAAATCATTGTTAAATCCCCAAATTATTTTTTTGTTGTTGTTTGAAAATGGGATAGGCCCATGCCTCTCTTTATTTGTAGGAACAAGCAGAGAACAGAAAATGATCTTACTGAAATGATTTGTTGTTTTGGTTTACAACCATGAAAGGGAATGGTATTTTCAGGGCTGGCTGTGGGCAGCACACACTTCTATGGTTAGGATATAAGCTTAATCCTAGGGCAAAATAGAGTTATCTTCTATCCCACTTTAATACTCATTACAAGTTTGCTCCCAACACTAACGAGTCCAGCTTCGCTGTTCTGCGTGTATGAAAGTAAGTGGCTAGTGTGTGCATGTGATTAAACTGCACTCTTCCAAAAGCTGATCATCATAAGTGGACTTCAGCGCAGTTCTGCTCTCTTTTCCCCTGAAGTTTCTGAAATTTACATTGAATTTCTGAATGAACGGAAGGCAAATGATATACAACTTAGTTTAAGTACAGTTGACCTATATTGATTGCAAAACTACTAGTCGTGCTTCAAAGAGCAGCACTCTCCAGATTTAAAACATTGACAGACGTTAGAACATTAAGGTACCATTTTTTCCTTTGGCTTTGTGAGTTCCAAATTTAATTATGCTTTCTGGGAGGCTGGCTGAAGTTGCATTTTTAAATTCAAAAGTTCAAGTACAAACCTCAGATTTCTTTGAGCTGGCTGATGCAGAGGAGATGGATACCATTTCTAAGTGCTACTTTTATCATCATCTTTGTAGCTACTAGCTTTACCTCTGCGTTTGGAAACATGGTTTTACCTGCAGTATCAATATAAAAAATTCAGGAAATACTATTATTGAGAACAGAGTAATCTAAGCTCCTTCCTACTTCCTTCTCTACTATCCATCTGCAGTGGGCTTGAAGAAATTATTGGTAATATGGAAAATTATACCAAGAGAAATTAAAGTGCCTTTTTCACTTATAGTGGTGAAGCTGAGGGTCCAGGTGCCCTTTAGAGACGTTAAAGTAGTGATGAAAATAGGAAGAACCTCTGCTGTGTATAAAACTGTCCATTGCTTAACCACCGAAGGTGGCAAGTCATGCCACTGTCCCTACTTCTTTCCAGAGACCCTGAAACACCTGCATGTCAGGGCAGATAGATAAACTTTGTAACATGAGCTGCAAAGTCTTTGGGACCAGTGTAGAATATTACTTCAAAAACCACGAAAGAGTATCTCTCTGTAGATGCTTCTTTGTCCTCCATTTTGTAGCATTTTGCCAATCAAAAGCTCAAAAATCATGGGCCTTTTCTCTCTCCTAAAACTTGGATCTTTTTTCTTGTGTGTGTATATGTGTTATAAACTTTATTTGGTTTTCATTTATTACTTCTGGTTGCTGTTTTTCTCTGCACGGACAAACAAAAATTTAGTTTTTGGTAACGTTACCGAAATTCTCCCGTGAGTGTGGCAACTTATGATCTTAAAAAAATTCAGACTTGTTCAAAATTTCAGTTTCATGGAAAATGGGCGCCTTAAACTTTGAAGCTTTTAGTCATCAGTAAAAATACTTAGAATTCAATTAATGTTTGGGAAGTATGTCCTGTAGTAATTAAGATTTTGATAAAAGAATTTATTATTTAAATATCCATAGCTTTCTGAGCATGCAGGATTTTATGATGTAACTTGTGACATGAAGTTAATTTTTATCGCAAGAAGAAGTTGTTTACAATCAGCCTCTAAGGGATGAACCCACAGACTAAGCAATAGCATGGAAAATCTGAAAGGCTTACAGTTTTGGTTCTATTTAGCTGTACATATAGGACTGGGAGACTGCAGGTCACAAGAGGTAGCGAGTCCAGTCCTCGCTCCTAAAGAGTCTCTTCTCTGACTCTCAAAAGAGGCGTGCTTTTGGCTGAGAAGCCTTGGCATCTTCCTGATGTACTGGAATGTATTGCCTTAGTCGCAGAGCTGGAACTCTGTGTTACATTCAAGATTTTCTTTCATTATTTTATTTCCATTCTGGTTTTCTAGAAGTTTTAATTTTGCTTTAGTTAGCGATGCATTGAAAACAACCTTGTATGCCTTTCTATCCATGTATTATCCCCTTGAGCATTTCAAGGAAACTTCAGTCTTCTTGGGTGTGATTATTTCTTTATTTTCTTTTTTTTTGGACTTAATCTTTGCTTAAATGAGAAGCTTGTTTTGATTTCTGTTGTCTTCTTTTCTTTCTTTCTTTCTGTCTATACCCTCCCCTGGAATTCCACTAACATAACCAAGATTTTTGTCTTTCTGATCATACATCATCAGCAACGACAAGAGGTGTAATTAGCTTCGTAACCAGATTATATCATGAATCAGAATCTCTCCAACGTTTAATTCCATTGGCCGTGAGTCCAGGCCACTACCCGTAATTGCCAAGTACATAAATGTTTACAGGTCTCTTAGTGGTTTCCATAAAGTCAAGTGAGACTGGTTTGTTAAAAAGCATTAGTCTCCTGCTTAGGTTTTAAATAACTATCTTTCTACAGCAAAGACTCAGTCACTCTAAAAATCGTCTGTGCAGGTATCAGCCTCGGATTTCAGGGTGGAAGGATTTTTATGCTTTTAGACTTGGTTTGGAGCGAATTCTTACTCTCTGCAAAGCTGAAAGTGCTGCCACTTAGAAGGCAAAGGAACATTAAGAGAGAACAGAGCTTACTGGATTCATCTGAAGGAGGCTAAGGGGATTGGAGAAAGCCTAATGAATTAAACAGGCTTTTGAAAAATCACTGGTATTTTAAATAGCGACTTTGGACTCCGGTCATTCGCTCCGGGGATTTAACATGGTGCGGTAGGCCACTGTTGGAGGCTCTAGCTGTTAAGAATAAGGGTCAAACCTTGGTGCCATGGAAGTGAATAACAAAAGTCCCACAGATCTCAGAAAAGGGCACTGATTTAACCCAGCATCCAGCTTTTTCCCCTTGCCAAAGCAGACACTAAAGCGCAAAGCAATTGCAGGAGAGAGGAAAGGAGGGGAGAGAATTTTCCATGCAAACAGGCATTAATCAAACAAGCCATTTTATAAAGAAAGACATAATAATGAGGGCTTACTCACAGTTAAGGGAATTTTTATGTCCTGGGTTTTTCCAGTTTTGCCAGATGCTAAGTCGAAAACAAGGCAAGAGGAGGGAGGAGAAGGCCGTAGAAAGAATTATCTTGGCTACTCTTGGCTGTGTAGAGAATCAAGCCTCTCAAGTTCTTGAGCTAATTTTTAAGTATTATATGTCCAAAGGGGAACATCAGAAAAGCAGCGCAGCATTGTAATGAAAACGTAAGTGGACCCAGATCAACGGGAAGTTCGCTGCGATTCTGACATGCTTTAATTTGCCAAAACCTTGCTTGTACAGCCGTTGTTTCCCTGTATCCCCACAGCGCAGATGTCCTCAAGAGCAGGAGGGATTTTCCTCCCATTCCAGTTTCCTAGAAATGGATGAACGCTTAAAAATTTCCACATGCAGCATTTTAACTTTTTTTTCCCCCCCCCCCTACTAGAAGACCTATTTCTCAACAGGAAATACTTATTTCTCTCTTTCTGAAAGTCTTTTACAGTTCCTTGCCACTGGGGGCAATCTAATACAGACATTGAGGTGGCCAAGCGCTGCTTGTGCTTTGCAACCACCGTCCTGTGATGTTCGTTACAGTTCAACCATCCAACTTAAAAGAAAGAAATGGTACAGTGAGACCAGATAAAAAAGCATGTCTACTGCATTTCACTAGAAAATGAGAAGATATTTATCTCTGAGTAAGAAGGAAAGATGATAGCAACTTGAAGATTTAAATTGATCCAAGTATATGATGCTAAAGATCCTAAATGGTTTCAAATTGCGGAAGATTATCTCGTAATTTGTATATATTGCTTCTGTAGGCTGCTGAGGAAGCTAATTGCGATACATCCTGTGGTTAAGTTATCATCTTTCTCAATGACTGAAGATCATAATTTTATCTTTAGGTGAGTTTAATGCTACCCGTCTGTTACGTTCATTTGTATGCTGGAACAGTGCTGACAAAGCCTCCTGTTGTTCCCTGTAAAATTTGTGTCAGCCAGCCAGGTTAGTGGAGGATTCACCTCTGTGAAATTACTATATAGGAAACAAGCTCGGCCCCCAGAGAGCAGCTTTGCTTTTTTTTTGTTTGGTTTGGTTTTTTCTGTGCGTGGTCGGTGAATAGTGTGACTGAGGCTGGAGACAGACTCCTGGGCTGCCCTCACATAGATTCTGACCTGAGCACACGCTTACAAATAACCACGACTGCACTGTCAAAGCAGGTGCTTATTAACCACCCAGCTGCAGTGGAGATGAGCTGTCCCGGTGGCGGGGGGCAAAGCTGGTTGTTTTGTTGAACAGCACTCGCTGTGCTGCACAGTGACACCGTAAGAGCAGCATCCACAGGACAAATGCTAAGAAAATGGGATTGTGGCTTGTCTCCATTTGCCCCTTCCTCGGCCACAGGCACGTGGGCACCTGAAGGAGCAGTCCCACGCTGGCTTTGTTACTGTCTTGTACTTCATTCTTTAACTGGCATACTAAGTACAGATCAGGGAGACTTTTGTTTCCTTAAGCAGAAGGGTAAATGAAATAGTGGAAGGGTTTCTCAATTGTTAGGGTTTTTGGTTATTTTTTTTTTGAACTTACTTTAAAATACAATGAAAAAGGAGGGCCCTCTGAAAGATTCTGCGTATGTAGCGTCCACTTGGATGGTTGGGGACTGATGCTAGAGGGCAATCGGTTGTTCTGCTGCCTTGTCCTCTTCTTTTTGAAATGCTCTCATAGCTCTTTTCTGGTGCAAATGTGGATCTCCTGCACATGATAGTATTTTCTTAGCTTGCTGAAGTGAAAAGTGTGTGGGGAACGACAAAAGGAAGATGCACATAATGACAAAGAAGGGGCAGGAGCAAATGAATTCAAACTATGTAAAAAGGCATCTGGGTTTGCTAAAAAAAAAACCAACCCCAGAACCAGACACCAACACAAACAAAAGAAGAATCTGTGTGTGTATGGTTGGTTGAAGTACCCACTTCAAGGGTGTGTTTCTGACCAGCCCAAATGAGACAAGGCAATTCTGGGAAGTGCGCTCAGTGATAAGGAGTGAAGTCTAAGGAAAAAATGCCAGGATAAAAAGAAGAAAATATCTTAGCAGTCTTGTATGGAGAATCAGTTTACAGGGGAAGTGAAACTCAACCTCCGCATCTGAGTACGGCCTCCAAACATGTTGAGGAGTATTTAGTTTGGGCTGAGGCCTAACTTCAGGTTGCATGAAACTCCAGGTTGTCTCCCAGAGCTTGCCATTATTCATGCTAATTAAAGGATAGTTGTCAAGGCTTGTTGTCTTTATTCAGCAACAGAAGATGAAGTGAAGGAACCTTCTCGATGCTCTCCTTAAAGTCAGTAATGAGATCTAATGTCAACACGCTCAAGCAAATATTGCATTTAGAGACTAGAGCAGGAATACTGCTGGGCATCAGGCTGTGGTGATTAGGCTGGATAAGAGGCGGTCTCCAGTGTGGAGGTGGCCAGATGTTTGGGCTGCTGGGTGATGAGGTGTGGACTGGAGATGTGTGTGAGACAAGGAGAGGGGACATGGCCAAGAGATGTGGATACTGGCTGAGCATGGAACTGCTGTTGGACAGTTTCTTGGCAGGAGTCATGAACAGTTTTGGGAAAAAATGCCAGGTAAAATAATGGCCTACACGTTTCTGAGCCGCTGAATAGGTCTGGGAATGCTGATGGTGACTTGGTTGTCCAAAATTTCTCCCTTTTTGAACATTGCAACATAAGACTGTCACCCATTCTGCTAATGTGCTGTGTGTTAAGTAACCTTCGAAAAGAACTAACATTCACAAATAAATAAGTGCGCTGACGTCTGAGTGAATGGCAGCTTCGCACCCTGACCATGTGGCTGCGGGCAGGAGGAGGGAAGCATGGGAGACTGTTGGGCCTCAGATGGGATTGGGTTAGTGGATGTGAGCACACAAACACTAGTTTGGCTAAAACTTTAGAAGCTACCTCTGAAATCCAAGTGTCACGGGTCCAAGTGTTACAGGTCAATCCTGTAAAAGAAGAGGTATTATCTGTAAAAATACAAGTGAGCTATTCCTCAGCTGTGTCCTAGCAGTGTTCAAGTCCTGGGCTGGATGAAATGGCTGGAGACAGATTTCTATCCAGTTGCAAAGGCTGGATGAGCTCGTGCATGCCAGCTCTGCTTGTCCTCCTAAGCAGTGCCACATTTTCCTACCCACGCAGCACCATGGCTGCCCCAAGGAGTGGCTGGAAGCTCCCGTGTTGGTTAAAGCAAAGGGTCCAAGCTCCTGCCGTACGAAGTCATGGGGTGGCAGGAGCTTGCAGCCCTTCAGCTTTAGAGCAAAAACACTTTTGAGGAGTCTGTCTTGCTTGCTGACCATAGCGAGGAACAGGTTATTCCTGCCCGTTTGGGTTGCGACAGGCCTGGGCGATGGTTGGAGGGGAAGGAAGCCCAGCGCCCTGCCTCTGACTTTGCACCACATGTTTTGGTGCACGATCGTTCGCTCGCACATTTTACAAAATCAATTTCCATTCTGTCATGGTATTTCACACATTCGCGTTCTGAATAAGTTAGAGAATATTCTACAACTTACAAAAATAACTTTAGTTTTAATTTTTTCCTGTTGCATGAAGAAACCTATCTGTACTTTATCTGTTGCAGATGGAAAAACTACATATGGAGAAGTCAGATCTATTAATTAGTTTATAGGCACGAAGTCCCCTAAAGAGTGCCACGGATCCATGTGTTATTCTTAAGAGCTGTCTGAAGTACTTGCACTGAATAATTTATTTCAATCTAGCCCCGTTTCTGCTGTTAATTATCCAAGATCAGACTTTTGATTTGGGGGATTTGTTGTTGTTGGTTTTTTTTTAGTGATTCTCCCCATTTACCTAAAGTCACTGAAATGCTCTCTGAATATATTTCAGCCTACTAAGTTATTCAGACGATCAACACTCATTGACTGTGCTCTGTTGTCTTTAAAGCGTGATAGAATGATTACTAACTTCTGTTGTTTTTAATCCTTCAGTCATTATTTAAATCCTAGGAGAAGGAAGAAAAGGGGGAGGAAAGTAGGAGAATTGGAAAATCAGCCACATGGGAACCCCTAACAGTATTACTTCTTATTTCATCTTTGAGGACTGTTTCAGAATTCTAACAAAGAATCTGGCTCTGTTGTGCTAGGAAAAGAGGATCAAACAGCATCTTCCCAGTGTTGGGTAGCATTTTGGTGTCAGAGAGGATTAGTGTCAGGCAGGCAGCAGCACGTGGTGGGACCGGGGAGCACCAACTTCCATGCTTAGTCCTGGTGGCCTTTCCCTGGGCTGAGCAGCTTCAGACTCCACTGTGGGATATTTTCAGCAGGTGAGACAAGAAGGACCATGGCAATAGGTTGGGAAAGAGTTGGGCGAAATCTTGGGGTGAGGTAGAAGAGCGGCAGTAGTCTGTGTTGTGGTTTTGGTTGTGGATTATTTTATGTGAGGCTTTAGTTTGCCTGTGCATAACCTTCGTACAGCAATGTGGCAGGGTAATGTAATCTCCACCCTCATTGAATTACTGTAAATTTTGCCTGCTAAATTAGAATTATTCACCTTCTATGTGCAAAAATGCTTTTTCAGCATTTTTTTTTATGCATCTGCTGTTGAGTGGCGTAGCTGTAGTAGTGCTTTTGGATAAGCTATCAGGAAAATAAAAATTAAACTCTGCTGGATTCTGTGGCTCTTTACCATGTTACGTTTTATTCTTCTAGCATTCCCCTGTGAAATAGCAGCACCCCCCTATTAGACACTGTACAGAGTGATGAGCGCTCTCTATCCCAGTGCGTAGGGGTGGATCTGGTGAGGATCTGCAGGCAGCTGGGGGTAGGAGATATTTGCTGTCATTCTCAAGGACAAAGCAAAGGGACTGATGGGATTGTTGAGAGCACTGGTTGCAACTCTAGCTATCAGAATACCTTTAAAAATCTGTCCCTGATTCTAGATAGACGAGAAATGCAAAGAGGACTGGAGAAAAACGTCCACAACTGTGTCTCTCCTAGAGGGCCTCAAAGGAGAAAGTGACTTTCCAGAATTAGATAATCTGAAGCAGCGCTGGACTTTGAACCCAGATCTCCCAGTGTGTTGCCATAAACACAGAACATTGCTCCTGGACAATGAATGGGGGGAAAAAAGGTCAAAAATTCAAAGCAATTCACAACCGTGTGTGGGAAAATATTTGCAGACGCATCCTCTTACTCACTCCTCTCTGTCAATGAGTGCTATGCGTTGCTGTTGGGACTCTGTAAGAGCTGAGAGATTTATTTAGCTCTATACAATTTATTTATTTAACTCCCTCTCATACTAGTTACGCAGTTGTGCATTTTCATGTTCCGGTAAGTCAGCGAAGCACAACGCATGGATGTGCAATTCAAATGTAAGTAAATAAGCCATAAAGCGTTGGGCCCAGCTTCTGCTGATTAGGTCATGCTTTAATTAAGTTTTCCGTATGTCTTCGTATCTCTTGCTGGACGTTATGGCCGGCAGCAGGCTCTTAATACCGCTGCGATTTGGCACTGGGACTTCTGGGTTACTGCCAGTCCTTGTACACAAAGGCTGTGTTGATTGAGCTGCGATAAGGACGTGGGGGGAGATAAGGGCTATGCTTTGGCCCAATGGCTTGACCTTGCTCATGTTGAGCCAACAGCAAGAGCCTTATTGATTTGAAAGCGAGAGCGACACGTCCGTGCACTTCCATTCTGGAGCGCTGCGTGCGGGCAGATGGGAGGGCCTGCTTGTGGCAGTGCTGAGCGCGGTTTGTTGATATATAGGTGCCTGTTCTTGTGAGAATCAGCCCTTCTTTTGGCACGGCAGCTTTATGTATCTGTGTTTTGCGTGCGAACGCAATGTTTGTCAGGCGCTCCTTCAGCAATCCTGGAGACAGAAGTTCTCCGTGCGCTGGGTGTCTGGCTTGGCGGTGCTAATTGACGCTCTGTGTTGGGACACTCGCCTGTGGATCGCAAGGCAGGTCTGAGACACTGGTGAGCGTTCCCCAAGCCTGTTAATCCTGTCAGGCTGTAGCCACACAGTCGAGTTTGGTATTCTCATCACCTAAACTCCTAAATGTACTTCTAAGGCACATTCCCTTCTAACGCAAGCTGCCCAAACATCTGTGGCGAGACTAAGGAAAACATGGAGAAAAAGACCCGAAGATGAATATTTCAGCAGAAACGTGGGAAGGAATGCAATGTAGCTCACGCAAAACCTTCTGTAGTGTATGCCATAAATTAACACAATATAAATTTATACATATTTACACCACATAGACTAAAATATATAAATCCTCAATAGTCAGCCTTCTGTAGTAGGTGTAAGCAAGCAGTCCATATGTTTAGCTGATTTCTGGGGAGCTCTAGGGAACAAAATGTATCTTTGTGCAACTTTTGGTATTAAGGAGATTATAAACTAGGGTAATCAGCACAGTTCTCAAAACGGGTTGTCTTTTCTGCAGGCTGAGAACAAGCTGGCAATCTCCTGATTTGCTATCTGTGGCTCTAACTCAGCAAGGTGCTAAAATACACATGTAACATTTCAGCGCATGAATAGTCCTATTGATGTCGAAGGCCTGGAGATCAATCCACTGCTCGTGGGATTTTCTTGGCTTCAGGCTGCATGAATCCATTTTCCTCTTGAGTGTGTGTACTTTCATTGCAAATACAAGCTTGTAACATCGCATTGAGTACCAGGTGTTTCCTTTTCCACCATTTCACGCTGACTATTCTAGACCAGTAACATGTCAGCCCCTGTTTGTACAGCTCAGTAGTAGAGAGCTGGGTCGCTAATGCTTGTCCTGTCTCTGCTTTTTTTAAATAAGGACAGAAAATTTTTTTTTTGTATGTTTAAGGCATGGAACCTGAAGTCCAAAGGTCAGGATTTTTTTCCCAACTCTTCCATAGTTCCCAGGGATTAAGGGGAATTGCATGATGAGTGAGCAGTCTTTGTGATTTCTATGTCAAAAATGTTGGGAACACTTCCATTTCACAGAGGTGCTAAGAGAAGGAGAATGAAGGAAATGAAGGAAAACAAGGTGAAGAAAATGGAGGAGTTGTTTGTAAGCTTTATGACAAACTGGACTGCCACATGTTCCTTGGTATGGGGACAGTGGGGTTATCTGCAGCCTCTGATTTTGGCCACCTCCTCATACAGGCCTAGATAGTCTTTGGAAAGGGAAAGGAGCCCTTCCAAAGTGCTGCAGAGTCTTCTGGAGTTGTTGTATCAGCACACCCTCCACCTCACACCAAGGTCCTACTTCCCCACCTATTAAAAAATGCCTTCAGCAGTATCTCCTCAGGCCTGGCATCTCCAAGCCGCACCACCAAGGTGATGCTTTAGAAAGTCTTGCTTAGTGTGCAAGATATCAGCACAGAGGGGTGCAGCCGAGGCTTACTGGGGACCAAGGCTTCATATATCTTTGATGATTGTGTCCTGCTCTGGGGTCTGCTCCTGGGAGGAACTCCTAGTAGACTATGAGCAGGTACCAGCGAAGCTAGAAGAGGCTGGGTTCATGCCAGCCGCTGTATGATGCTAGTTCAAATTTTTAGAAATATCAAAAGCTGCGTACATTAAGGAAACAGAACCTGACCTGCTGGGGCATCTCAAAAGGCGTGTTGATGTTTCCTGCAGCTGCATGACAGGGTGGCAAGCAGCAAGCTTCTCATCACCTGTGACTCTGCAGTCAGGGGGGATGATCCAAGAGCCAGATGACCCTCCCAGTCACTTCAGTGATAGTGGCAGACAAGGAGGGGATCCTCTTCATAGGTCAGAGCATCCTGCCCTGCCTTTCCTTCCAGGCCATGGAGAAGCCATTACTGAGTGACCAGCCCTGCAGTCTCAAGAGTTGGGCTTCCAGCTGGCTACGTACAGAGGTACCTAGACTTAAGTGTTCACCTTACTGGGACAAGCTCCTCTTGGAGCAGTTCCCTTACAACCCGTAGGGAGGACCCGACGTTCAAGTGCATTCCCATAAATGACCCAGCATTAAGCATCAAAGCATAAGACCCAGCAGGATTCAGAAAGTCTCCCCCACATGCACTTCCACATGCTGCTCATTCCTTGCCAAAACCCAGTCACCAGTGCTTCAGCATGACTCTATTACCTGTGTTTTGTTACGATTTGCTCTGAGGGAAATTGGTAAGCAGTGTGAGTTTACGTGAAAAAAATGTTTTTTACGTTTTTTCCTTTCATTGAGTTCCTCCCCTTTGTTTTGCTCGGTACAATTATTGCCATATCACTTAATTACATTGCCCTTTTTTATCCCTCGGTGCAGACCAAGCACGCTGAAAATGCAAGGCAGCGTGTAACCTTCTGAAGTTGCTAATTGTAGTGCTGCAGGTGAGTCGAATAACAGACTATTGTAAATTCTGGTCTGAAGTTCTTTGCTGTTTAAATTGGACAACAGCAGGAGAGAGAACAAAAGCTATTTCCTACCTGATGTTCTTGGAAACCTGTTCCCAGTTCTTTGCAGAGGACTGCTGCTCTACTTGAATATATTAAAATAGGGACACATGAATGACATTGATACTCTGCAGTGGAAATAGCTGAGCCTTTTGTATTCTTTTTACCATTGCCCAAGAGTTATGATAATCTGCTTCTTTCTCTAAATGGAAACCCTCCAGGGAAGTTTTGTGTACTCTAAATAGCACCTCTGTATGATCAGAGACTTGGCTTCATGTGCATGTAATGCATAATAGATAAAGATACAGGAATAAAAATGCAGATTAGAGGTTATTCAGTCAAGGCAGGCCTGTTTAGTGGAGAGGGCACATTATAAAAATGCCGAACAGTACGGCAGTGCTGCTCCCCTTCCTGGCAATTCTCCATGTTTTGCCAAAACGTTATAATTCTGAGCAGCAAATGAGATCTGTCTCCTAAGTACCTGTGTCTGAGCCATTTACTCTCCTTACGTGTATACTCAGCAGATAATCACATTCGCTTTTCTCTAGCCTTGTTGCGTTGAATTTCGTGCAGCTGTTTTGAAGTGATCTCAGTGCTGAAGATCATCTGCAGACAGAGATGGATACAGACTTTCAGAAGAACGCTTACATCCTCAAAACAGTGCATGGACCTTAATTGATCAAACCCATTAGCAGCACTGGGCTACAAATAAATAGCGTTAATCTGTTTTCTGTAGCCACTTGGACAGAGAAAAGGCCCCTGGCTCTGTCTCAGCGCAAGAAGATGCGTCTCAGCTTTGACTTTAGCAGGGCTAGTGGCTTCTTGGTTGGGTAAATAAACTCCTTTTTTTTTTTTTTTGTTTTCAAAAGATGATCAGGGAATTGTCTTTGCATGGAGTTGGCATTTTAGAGGGAACCAATGGTTACAGCAAGGAACCACTTCCTATTTCCGGATGGCAGGCTCTGTCTGTATTAGAAAAATAAGTTTTTATCGCCGATTGCAAGGGAACACGTATCCATTCCTGCAACAGCAGCAGATGGACGTGTTTTGTTTGACCCCGAGTACGTGATACAGGTTCAGGCAAGTAGGGAACTTGGCGGTATTGTCTAGGGATAGGTCACAGTGAGCTCCTCATGAAATTCTGAGCCTGGAAAAGTGCAAGTCCCAGCATCAAGTGTAACCAAGGACCCGCTTGTAAGTGCACAGTGCGCTGACTGTGGAGAGGTGTATAATTTGCTTTGAGTTTTCTTGAACTTCTGAGTTTGTAATCTCAAAAAATCTGCCTTTTTTAAACTTGAAATTCTTTTTGGCTTTGTTGGGGAGTTTTCTGTAGGAGAAAACTTAGGCACGTCCACCTCAAAGCTTTGTCCAAATCAGGATCTCATCACAGGCTGAACTTCAGATTTTCTTCCAGTCTGTAAGAGGCTTTGAATTCCTATTTTTTTCACCAGTGCTACTGTGCTATTGGGCGTTGCTGGGTGAAGGGGTACATTCATTACCTCTTTCAAAGTTGCACAAACAGCCTTTGGTGGAGCAAGAACAGAACTTGAGCATCTCCTAGTACCTGAGCCACTGACTAAGCTGTCATTCTCAGTCTGTCCTCTAGTCCAATGAGCACTTAAGTGTTCATAAGTAGGTAAAACAAGAGGCTTCAAGGGAGCTCCGGATTCAGGTATTTAGGGCAGAGGCAGAGAATTGAACTGGTGAGAGACTAAAGCAACCTGGTGATCACGGATCTTCTCTGCCAGGGGAAGCACCCAGGTTCCTCTGCTCCTCCTCAGTTGTGTCAGGTGAAGAGTAGAGCTTGCACAGTGGTAGCAGCTGGTAGGATTGTGGCAAAGAGATGCTCCCAAATGTGGCATCTGTTGTCCTTAGCCAGAGAAATGAGTTATCCTCATTGCTTTGGTAGTTTATAGGCAGGGTAATTTTGAGTTTACTGAAATAGGATACCCACTGCTAGATGAAACTAGCTGGTGAGCTCAACATACATTTGCAAATCTTTTGGAATAGTGTAAGCTGCATTCTTTGAATTTACTACTTGCTGAATTCCCTGTCTAATTCAGTTCCTGTCTTGCTTTATGGTAACTTTGTGCATGGTAATATTTTGCCGTTCTCTGTCAAAGCATTTTAAAAATAAAGGCAAGAATCCAGAATGGCCTTTAAAGCCCTTCATACGTGCGGAGCCTATTGCCAGTGCAGCTGTGAGGCCAAGTTCTGCCTTCAAGCATGGTTCTTTCTGGCCCCTATAGGAGCCTAGGACCTGTATCGTGGAGATTTCCTGGTGAATAGCCACCTTGGTCACACTCCCCGAGGTTGCAACAGATGTGGGCAGCACAAATGATGTCTTCAGAGAAAACCAGGAGCAGACAGGCTGGATTTGCCACCCAGAGAGGCAGGACAAGAGCAGGGCAAGTTCCAGTTAAGAGACTCCTAGCACCAACGCGGTCTTGAATGATGAAGTCTATTACAGAAGCAGGGTTTATTCATGTGGCTGTAATCACTGTGTGCTTAAATTGGTTTTGAAGGTGGAACTTTAGCTTCTAGGTCTCATCAGAAATTTTCAAAAGAAGGTTACCTCTCCGAGCTGCTGCTGGTTTTGCCATTGTGTACATATACAAAAATCTCATTTTGAATCTTGATAAGCTCTTGGCTTTAATAAGGTCTCAAGACTGCAGGTTTCATAGCTTATTTATCATGCACCGAAGAAAAAAATTCCTTTTGTTGTTGGTAAATTCACTGCTTTTCAGTTTTCCTGAGTATCAGCTTGCTTTGTATTGTCTGGGGAGATAAAGGGGAGCACCCCGCTTAACCTCTCAACATCGTTCTGTACTCCCTTTTGAAGTAATTTTCATATGCCTATAATACCGTATAACTTGTATAAATGCTGCCTTTTAAGACAAAATAATGCAATCTCTCAGCATCCGTATAATGAACTATCTCCATTACATTCCACAGCCTCATAGCGTCGTGGTTTTTTCCATTGAGGGATGCCTTCCTCGATCGTTCTGACGAACTGCTGTTTTCTTGTAGCAAAATTGTTCAACATAGTGTTTTTACTGTTTTGTCAATAAGCAAAGGAAATAAAAACCTTATGGGATTTGAACAAGAACATTCACACTCCGTATGTGAGCAGCGTTTGAATTGGAGTGTGGTGGGGAAGCAGCGCGTAGTGTGCAACCTGTTTACCGAAGTGCATGCCAGCAAGTGAGATTTCATTCCCGTTTGCTAGGATCTCACTTTGGACCCGTTTTCTCTCTCCTTTCCTTCCCGCTGCTCCCTCACAATATCTGGTACCAGCAGCTTTTTTGGTTTTATTGCTATTTTTGGCCCGAACTCTTTTTTTAAAGTTCTCATCCTAAAAGTGGACTTACAAGACGAAATTGCGTGGTAGCTGCTCTAGCAAAATGTTTCTCGTAGGACCTGCTGTTTCTTGGGGCATTGTCAGGCAGTGGGGAGCTCAGCAGAAGGGAAGAAGTGGGTTTGCCTCCGAGACCAGTACTCGGGGTCTCTCTGAATTTGGGCCATGTCTGCAACTATAAATTTCAGCTTTTTGATGACAAATGAATGAATAGTATGAAACTGTGGATTGAATGGAGCTATTCTTCTTTTCTAATCACACAAGGAGAAGATTGAATGCAGGAAACTTGAAGTTGATTCAAGCAAAGCAGTCTTATATAATACATATTAAGCCTGTGGAAGGCATTGCCACAAGCTATCTACAGATGCTTCCGAGGATAAAAAGATCATCTAAAACTCCTTTAGATAAGACTTAAACTGTTTCGGAGGACTGTGAGTTCAAAATGAAATAAGCCTTTCATTGATGGGCTGGTGTTCCTGTGCGCCAGTTTAACTGACCACTCCAGATAACATTGCATCCTTGTTTCTGGTGCTGGCTGGAAGCACGCTGGATTAAATAAATTTTATGCCGTCCGATGTGATGCTGCGATTTCGGTTTGCTATCCATTGTGAGCTTAGATCAGTTCAAATTATGTTAATTAGTCTATTTTGATGTCAGTGTTCCCTATCTGTGGAGACTGACACAGCTCCACCCACCTATTAATGAATATGTTAATTAACCCCTATTAGGCACCTAAATACGGCTTGGGAGCCAGGGAAATAGTGACAGCCGATGGCCCCTCAGGGCATAAATGGTTTCTCACTCTGATCAATATTCTCTACTGCTGAAAACACTTCTTACTTTTTTGGACTTCCACTCACTTAACTCTCCCTCCGGCAGTTGTTTACAGTACTGAAGTGCAACCGAGAGTTCAGGCAGGCTAGCCTTAAAAGCTGCCTTAATGACATCTATAGAAAAATCATCTAACTCAGCTTTCATCTGCAGACAGAAGGTCAGAGTTCACAGATTTTGTTGTTAGGCAGCTTCCATTTCGACCCCCTTCCCCCCGCCCCATCCTAGCCAGTGGGTTAAAAGGCTGCTTTAAAACATCCAGTTTCTTTCTTGATGCATCGCAAGTCTCAGATACTCTGGGGATCAAGCAAAGTACAAACCCAGTGTTTCAGCACTCTCGCTTCCAGATGGACCTGATTTCTAATGCTGTTTATTTCAACTTCATGGGCAGAACAAGCCCTGTTTGGAAGTGGTTTTTGTGCTTGGCTCAGAGAGAGACGGGTGGGATTTGGAGTTAACATGATTCCATCAGAGGCTTCTGGGTGGGCTCTGGATGGGCTCACACCACAGATGTGCTCACAGCCAGAAGGTGGGTTGTGCTTTGGGTGGCCACTTCTCCAGGCATGTTGTCCTGTTCCTCCCGGGCATGGTGGTGTTCCCTCCAACTGGAAGAAACGTGTAAAAGGCTGTGAGGTGCAGGGAAAGGAGGCTGGAGCCCACATCGCTTTCCTCTTTCACCCAAGTCACAAAAGCGGACAAAATCCAGGACAGGGTGGGCATTGTTCTGACCAGAAGCTGTGTGTTGGAATCTTAGATCATTGCATCTGACTCTTTGGTGATCTCATGGAAAAGTTTTCCAACATATTAGCATGTCTTGGACTCAGGTTTCCTGTTTTCAGAGAAGTCTTAGGAGCTGGAGACCCAGGGACAGAGAGATGCAAACTAAATTTTTATCCCTGTTGTTACAACATATCTGATTTTTCAGGAGTGCTGCACTTGCAATAAATAGCTCCAGTTGCTTCAGCTCTAGAAATCTCTGTGTAAAGTCAGACTTACGCCACATGTAGCAAACCTGCTGTAGCTCACCCACCTCTGGGTCCCAGAATACTTCTCTCCACTTTACACTTCCTTCATGCGGTTGGTTTTTAATATCTACTAAGACTCTAAGTTAATCTTCCCTTCATGTAGCTGTGTAAAAGCCTGTGGAGCTTTCTCTGGACTTGTTGCTGTACTACTGGGATATTCTGGCACAACTGGGATATATACCTTCAAAATGGTGTTTGCATGAGACATAAAATAGTCAAACTTCACGTAACACATGACTTCTCCTTTGGAGAAGGGAAGGGACAGCATGAAATGTTTCCACAGAGGACAGTGGAAACCCTTGTACACGTGTCAGACCTCCGCAGTATTGTTTACACCTCATTATATCTATACAGTCTTGATGTTAATCTCTGGGGTGCTCCCTGGTATCGCTGGGAGATAGCTTGAGTGCCAAGGAGCAGGCAGGGATTTCAAGATTTTGGCTAAATAGACCTAGCTGGGCAAAGAGACTGAAAAAGGACAATGAGGTGGTTGCAGTACTAGGAGGAAGAGGGAGCCTGGGAGTCTTGTGTGGATTACAGCAGAAGTAGAGCTTTAGTAACCCAGCAAGTGTGTGGGATTGAGTATTTCCAGTGGCCATGGTTTCTCCTGTGGTGCTTTCAGTAAGAATTGTAGTACTTTGTGGTTAAAACAGCAAAGCAGAATGGAAGAAAACAGCATGCTGCTCTTTGGAGGAACAGATGGGATGGTGTTGTTTCCTTACGTACCGGTCAGTTCTTGTTCAGGATTAGTTTTTGCCTTAAGATGCCAGCAGTTAAGCAAAAGACATCGGTCAGGCTGCAGCGTTGAGTCAAAGACGCACCAGTCTGAATACCTGAACAAGGACATTAACGTTTGACCTTTTCTTCAAGAGAGCAAGTGACCATTGATAGGTGGCCAGCAGCAGCCAAGCATTGTCAAAGCCAAACTACACATAGCGAGGATCTGCCTGATAAAGTGTAGAACAATATTTGTAATAGCAGAGAATCTTGCAAAGGTGAATGTTAATGCACTTGGTTATTTTTTTCATGACGAAGAAGTTCCAGATCAGCTGATGGCTTTGTTCACAGAGTGTTACAATACTTCTGACTGCATCTAAAGGTTTTTTTTTAAAAGAAGGCACATAAAATCCAGAGATGTGTCCAGACATTATGTTATTCACGTGGGGTATGTTGTAAAGCCAGAAGAGGGTGAAAGTGTTGTGATGCCACAAGCTGAATAATGAGCCTAGATATAAAAATGTTCTGAAAAAAGATCTGTGTTAACTGAGAGCACGAGAACTTTCATTTCCATCTATGAAGAGGTGCACATTATTCTTGATACCCAGCTCTATAGGTCCTGCTGAATCAGCTGTGTAGGCAGTTATACCTTGGAGAAGTTCTTTGTAATGTGCTTCTCTTTGCAGCCAATCTTAAATCCGTAATGAAGTCTTCTAAAGGGGAAAGAAGAATTTGTGATGAAGTCAAAAACCTGCTCAGATTAAAAGTATATCATAGAATCCTAGAATGTTTTGGGTTGGAAGGGACCTCAAAGATCATCTAGTTCCAACCCCCTGCCATGGGCAGGGCCACCTTCAACTAGACCAGGTTGCTCAAGGCCCCATCCAACCTGCCCTTGAACACATCAAGTGTCAGGGCATCTACAACCTCCCTGTTGCTGTCGTACAACAACAGGTAAAGGTTGTATAACAACTACAGGTTGTATAACAGCCTTTTTTATATAAGAATAAATATATAACATATTTTCTGTGTGGTTCATCCTGTAAAATAGCACTGTTGTAAAAACTGTGTTGGCATCAAATAATCTAATAATCCACCTATTCTGAAGAGAGTTACCGTGAGGTTTTTAACAGAGATATTGGTGTGAGTCTTGAGGAGAAAATCCAGGCAAAAGATCATCACATGCTACGAGTGCTCGTGTTGGAAACAAAACCTGTATTTTGTATCTCTCTGTCTTCTAGATCTGACCACAAGCTGGGATGCCTGCAAAGCTGAACATTTTTTGGAAGTTTATCATCTTGAGTCTCACAGCTTCCGTTCGACAGAAAGATTTATACGTGTGTAGAGGTAAGTCAGTTTAATTTTTGTGACTTTTTTGGAGTGGGCCTGGGTATCAGGGTGGTGACTCTCCAGAGTCCTTAAGAAAGAAGTATTTATTAACGAGGAAAGCAACAATTCCAAACAGAATGAGTTATGCTCCATTTGTCTGTCTCCAAAACCCACTTCCTTTCTTGAAAGCATCAAAACAGCCAAAAGGCGCTAATGTCCAAACGGCATAATTACAAGTAGAAATAATTACACAAATTAGCCTCCCAAGACCTATTGTAGACACAGGGAATACATTTGAAGTTGAGGTCTATGTTCCCAAAGTTCGGATATGTTTGAGTTTCTGGTTTTTGGCAAAACCCTTCTTTGCTCGTGTTTTCTTTGGATATTTTTCCTGAGGGGGCTTTTTCACTATGACTCACGCAGGATAAAGCAAACTAGCTTGGAACGTGTCAAAGCAGGCTTCCGGAAGAATACTGAGTCAAACCATATAAATCCTAGACATACTAGAGGTCTGTTGTCTTTGAAAACCCATATAGATGTTCTCTGGATGGAGCAACGCCTGAAACTTGAAATCGAGTCGTCTTTGTGTGCGTGTGCTCTAGTTAGAGAATGTTTTGTGCTTTGCAGAGAAGCGCTGCTTGGAAAAGGAGTGAGAGAATATGCTCCATCCCTGGATGTGTTCAAGGCCAGGCTGGATGGGGCTTTGAGTAACCTGGTCTAGTGGGAGGTGTCCCTGTCATGGCAGCAGGTTGGAACTAGATGATCTTTGAGTCCCTTCCAACCCAACCCATTCTATGAAATGCAGTTCAGTGGTTATAGTAGGAGAAATTCACGGTGGCATGCAGAATGAGCCCATAACTGAACCTTGTTAATGCTGGGCAAAATAGAGAATTAAGCTAATTCCATTAGCTTCTGATGCACTGGCCTGATTTTGTGTTATTCTGAATGGTGAGTATCATACTAAAACTTCTTTTGGACCTTTTTTATTGTTAGGTAATGATCAGACACACACCTCGGTTGTTTCATCCAGCAAATACTAGTGCTATTTCATTTACAAGTTAGGTAGCTGCTAGGCTCCAATCCTGCTGTAAGCATCTCTTAAAGTCACTAATGAAACATTAAAACTAAATTACATTTAGGTAATGGGTTTTTGGGGAGGAAAAACGTGTTTACTTTTATTAAAAATATACTGATACAGTGTTTGTGGCCAAGTAAAGGCTGTAGAAAGCACTGCTGTTTTTATCTTATTCTACTATACCAAACCCACCAATGACATAGCTACTAGACTCTTAATTTTCCCATTTGGTTTGAAGATACATCATCCCCCTCGCTCTGAGCGTGGGATAATCAGGACTCTGCATTTGTTGGTGTTCTTGTAATTTTGGGAGGCCCTCTCGTAGTTACTTGAAAGCCCTCCAGAGGTACATGTCCACCAGAGGAAGAGAACACACCGGTTGGAAGCGATTGTTGGAGCTTTTGTTGCATTTTCCTTAAAGTTTGTACCATCTGTGATTGCGTGGCTGGAGGAGAAAAGCAATTATTTTAAAAGTGGGGGAGAAAGGCAATTTCTAGGCCTCATGATGCTGGTGAAAAAGCCCTGAAACTTATTGATTCTAAGGCTTTGAAATGCAGAGAACAAAAAGTCAAGAACTCAAAAGCAGCCCCTAAATTCTCCTTATTTAAATCAGTCTCACCATTTGAGGCAGAGCATAACTCGTGCTTGTTGAGTCCTTCAGATTAGTGGTTCTGAGGTTTTCTAGGTGGTGTTTTTTGGTTGTATTTACGCAGTGAATTACTTCATAGAATGTTGGGGGTTTTGGAGGTAGGAGGGTTGTGGTGTTTACATGCTGTGGGTTGATTGTGAACGGTTTCCCTGAGAATATTCAATATTCGAAATTTCAGCTGGGTTGATTAGCTGTGAACGCTTGCATATGCTGAGTGGCATCGTTCCAGTTCCTGGAGTCGATGAACATAACTTTGACAGTCCAGATTTTTGAAAAATACTGATGGTGTCTGGAAGGTGCCGGTTTCCTTCAACTCCTGTTGGCAAAGACAGAGAGAGGGATAGGTCCCATTTAGAGACCTGGACGGAAACGGAGTGTAAGGACACCAATGACACTTCCTTCTTTCTTAGGTCGCTGTGCAAGCTCTCCCAAATACAGGTTCTTTATGGCCTGGGGAACATCTTGAGCAGTAAAAAGGGTTGGTGCTGCCACTTGGTGCTTTTCTCCAGGGCTTACTCTGCTGTCAGAGGTGAGGCTCTGTGAGTGAATTGAAGCAGGAGCAACAGCAGGACGTGGTGGAACTAGGGAGGAATGCTGTGATGAGCACGGTACGTTTCAACCCTTACAGCATGTGTTACTCTTTGAGCATCGAGGGCTGCATTTGTTGAATTTTTCTTTGGCATGATTGGCAGAGTATCCCTTGAGAAGAGGAAGAATGACAGCCAGGGAGAGGTTTGGTGGGTCAGGAGAGTAGGCAAGCAAAGCTGTCCGGCATATGGGAGTCTGCCACGCTGCAGCACGCAGCCTGGGACAGGCACTGCTCTCTTCACTTCTGTGGCAAGTAAATGTGCTCTAAGGGGGCAACCAAGAGCTTCTTATTAGAAATCAGCCACGTTCTCCTTATTTCAGTGCAGAGCTAGTTGCATTTTCTTTTGTTCTTTCAACAGGTTAGTAATTACTGTTGCAGTAATTAGGCTTGATGGAGAGTATATAAGACGATAAATGGTTATTCTGTGCAGTAGTGGGGGATATTTGGTGCCAAGCTTATTATTTTCAGTCAAAGCTAATTATCTCTATTATAATACATGACTCTCTTTCTTGAATTATGAGTGGGAAACTGCTGAATAGAATTTTTTTTTTTTCAAAGTGCCCTGAACCATGGAGAGAAATGAAAATTAAAAACAATGAAAAGCTTGTTAGACAATGAGAAGACTCATCTGTAAAGCTATTTCTGACAGATTTTTTTTTCCCCCCTCTCTCTTATCTCTGGTTATATAAATATCAAATGCTTATCATGAAATAAATTGTTGCATTACGCATGAAATGTGTATAAAAGTTTAGTTCAGACATCAGAGAAACCATGTGTGGCTCCAGTGGATCGCAGGGAGCGAGCCGCACGGGCCGGGTGTGATGGTGCTGGTCGGAGGGAGCTGCGAGGTTGCTCACAACCTGGCCGACCTCTGGAACACTGAGGTGATCAAGGGATTGGCAGATGCTCCTATCAAGCGCCTTTGGAAAATACTGGCTGCCCAAAATAGGCATCTGTTTTGCTTCTCTTTAGGACCTGTCCTGGAAATCTGGACGGGGAAGCTGTGAGCAATGTCAGAAGGGATTATACCCTCCGGCTGGCTTACCTCGAGTGGTAAGGTCAGCGCAGAGAGCGCGACTTTGATTAGTAGGGTTTGTCTACCCTGCAGATGCTACCCTGTCATTTATTAGTACCGCAGCCGTCCCCTCTTCCAGTTACATCATGGTTTCAATTTGTAGTGGTGACAGGGCTGATCACCTTCCCAGTTTTAGCTGGCTTATGACGTACTGGGTTTGCTTTGCCCCACACATCTGAATCCCGCTGTAACTTGACTCTCTGACTGGTGAGACACGTAGTGGAGCCACAGCTTGCTACCGGCTGCAGCTCGGCTGGGCTCCTGGCACCCCTTGCCCCAGCCCTCCCCACCTGAATTTCCTTCTCATGGGAAATTGGGGTGGGAGGACGCGGTGCACGACCATGCTTTGTCTTAACGCGCCGACAGCCCCTGATCCATTGTGGACAGCTGCACCCGAGAGCTGGGCAGCGCTCACAGGCTCCGTGCTCGCGAAGGAGTCACTGAAACACCTTCATCAGGCTGCGTAGGGTGATTGATGGGGCAATAGAAAAAGCAGCTGTTCACTGGTGAATGTAAATACTCCTGTGCAAGGGTGCAGGGGAAGGAAAAAGCTGCTATGGTTTCCTGCTTTCCATAGATACTTCTCCTAATTTTTAAAAATTGTGATTTTCTTTTTTTAAGTTGAATTTAGCTCCCTACGGCAGAGAATCAGTAAAGCTTTCTTGTGTATTTACAAGGCAGCTTTCCTCAGAAATTCTGCAGCGTGTTTTTCCATGTGCTACACAACAGATGTTTGAAGCTGATCGGTGTCATGTGTTGCATTTTGCGGTACTTTAATACGTGCTTTTGAGAGACAAGCAGTACAAAGAGGAACCGAGTTACTAAGATGGATACAATTTTCACAGTGCTAGTATTTGCCTGTCTTTGGTTACTGCCAGTAAAACCACATCAAACTATCGCTGTGCTGTTTGTCTGCAATCTGTGCTGAAAGCTGCTCGACTCCCATCGGAAATTCCATCCTTTACCTTCACACTAATTTTTCCAGCAGTCCCTTGTGCCACACAAAAGCTCTGTTTATTGACCTTGGAGATTTTGTACTTCTCAAACTCCACCTCAGACTTTCTCAGTTTTCTGAGAAAGAAACTGCTTATAGATCCTGTTAGGCAGAACCGATACATTCAATAACAGTGGCAGAGAATTAGAAAATAATAGTAAAAGGAGACACTATGCAAAAGTCTTGGTTCAGATTTTTTCCTAATGTCATTGTCAATTAAGGTAGTCACTGAGCGAGGAAGAGTTCATATGTATCAGCATTTAATGAGAGATATTTGCATGAAAGAGGGTTGTAAGATAGGGCCCTGGACTGGCTATAGGTTAATAGAATCATAGAATTGTTCTGGTTGGAGGAGACTTTCAAGATCTAATATCTGGAGCCTGTGAGAAAGCTGGGGAGGGACTTTTATGAGGGCTTGTAGTGGTAGGATGAGGGGTAATGGGCTCAAACTGGAAGAGAAGAGGTTTAGATTAGAAATTAGGAAAAAGTTCTTCCCTCTGAGGGTGGTGAGACACTGGCACTGGTTGCCCGGGGGGGTTGTGGATGCTCCTGGAGGTGTTCAAGGCCAGGTTAGATGGGGCTTTGAGTACCCTGGTCTGGTGGGAGGTGTCCCTGCCATGGCAGGGGGTTGGAACTAGATGATCTTGGAGGTCCCTTCCAACTCAAACCATTTATGATTCTGTAATCATCAAGTACAACCGTTAACTTGGAAGCTGTGTGAGGGCTACCAAGAAGGCAATAATATGTAAAGTTAAGACAACACGCTCAGCTCTGCTTTAAATTGCATCTAAATAGGGATAGTAAAATATTTATCTGAGATGCAGGAGAAGCATAAGCCTCTTGACTTTCACAAGGCAAATATATCTATAGCACAAACAGATGAGAAGAGTGACAGTTTTCCCATAATCAAATCAAATGTGTAGCACTCACTCCTTCATTCCTTGGTCTGAGAATCCAAAATTTAGTAGCTAACAAGTAAATATTGTAAAATACAGTATTAACTGATCAGATCTGTCAGGAAGCAAAACTCCAGGCGAGGAACTTGCAGTACCAGAGAGCAGGAAAACCCATTAAACATACACAACAGTAACTCGTAATCTTTTATAGATGTTTCTACAAACTGCAACTCAAAAAGCCAAACCAACCCATTTACAGCTGCAGACATCTCAACAGAATAGCTTTAGATACTGTTAGCCTAGTTTTGGTTTATGTATCATTCTTTTTCGGAGCTGCGACTTAACTGTTTTAAAGTGTATCTCTGTGGGAATTGATGGGTTTTATTATCTACATTTCTGTACTACAAGAAGGAGAATGATCGATTTTGTTTATGCCGGTTGTTGTTGGTTTGGCTGCATGACAAGGTTGCTACCAACAGAAGGGATGAAGCATGAGGTAATGACTACAACTCAAATGAGAGCACTTGTCATACCTGCTTTCTGCTTGGACTAACCAGCAAGTGTCAGGGCATAGTCAGATGCCGTGTGTGTTTTCTGTCATGTTTACAAACTGGCAAGCTTAATGGAAGGTAATAGTTGACATTTCTTATGTTTCCTTCTCCCCTGAAATCAAAGCTACTAGTCTTGTGCTAAACTACTTAGGATCTACTGAGTGGTTGAGAAAAATGCTCTGTCAGCTAAGCACAGAGAACATTTCTTACAAAGGGATGTTTTTTTACTTATTTATAATCTGGAATAAATTATGTTCAGCCTTCTCCATATTCCCCTTGGTGAAGCCATGCTGACTACTCCTGGTGATTTTCTTGTCCTTAATGTATCTGGAAATGGTTTCCAGGATTAGTTGCTCTATCACCAGGCTCAAGTAGTTCCCTGGTTCCTCCTCCTTGATCTTCTTGAAGACAAGAATGGCGTTTCTCCCCAGGTCTTCAGGCACTCCTCTCAATTGCCATGATCGATCAAAGATGGTTAATGAAAGTGGCTTTGCAGTGGCATCTGCCAGCTCCCTCAGTGCTCTTGTGTGCATCCTGTCATGGCTCATGGACCAGCTTATATGTCCAGTTTGCTTAAGTATTCCCTGACCTGATCCTCTTCCACTAAGGGTACATCTTCCTTCATCCAGCCTTTGCCCTTGTTCTCTGGGACCTGGGTTTCCTGAAGGCTGGTCTTGCAATGAGGCAAAGGCGGCATTCAGTACTTCAGCCTTTTTCATGTCCTGTGTCACCAGGTCTCCTGTGTTGTTGAATAACAGGCCTACATTTTCTCTAGCCTTCCTTTTGTCACCTGCGTACCTATAGAAGCCCTTCTTGTCTTTGATGTCCCTCACCAGATGCAATTTCATTTGGGCTTTGACTTTTCTGACTTTGTTCCTGGATGCTCGGAAAATGTCTCCATGTTCCCCCCAGGTTCCTATCCTTGTTTCCACCCTATATATGCTTCCTTTTCGTGTTTGAGTTTGGCTGGGGGCTATTTGTTCATCCACAGAGGCCTCCTGGCATTTTTAAAATCATTGGCCTGGACCACTCTTGAGCTTGGAGGAGATGACCCTTGAATATTAAACCCGCTTTCTTGGACCACTCTTTCTTCCAGGACATTATCCCATGGGACTCTTCCAAGCAGATCTTTGAGGAGGCCAAAGTCTGCTCTCCTGAAGTCCAGTGCTGTGAACTTGCTTTTCACCCTTCTCACTGCCTTCAGGATTCTGAACTCCACCATCTCATGGTCTTTTCAGCCAAGGCTGACTTTGATCTCCACATCCCCAATGGGATCCTCCTTGTTGGTGTGTATGAGGTCCAGCAGAGCACCCCTCCCCATTAGCTCCTCTATCACTTGGAGGAGGAACTCGTCATTGATGCTCCTTGGGGATCTCCTGGATAGCTTGTTGTCCTGCTGTGTTGTCCCTCCAGCAGATACTGGGGTGGTTAAAGCCCCCCATGAGAACCAGGGCCTGTAAATGTGATGATACTGTTTAAAGATGCTCATACTGCCAGGGCAGTCCCCTGAACAAAAGGAAGGAACTGGTGATGAAGGATATTTCTGTTAGTCCAGAGTTGTGGAAGCATATTACTCTCCCTTGCATACTTCCCTGCCAGCTGAAAAGGTCACTATTAACAGCCATCTCCTGTCTGGAGGTTTATTGCCCACACTAGAGACTCCTGTTCCTTCTGACCTGTGGCTTAGCGTCATAGAGGCCACTAATAAACCTGCTGAAGTCCCATAAACCTGTTCCAGTCAGGGTAAACTGGGTGAACAAAGGCTAAATATTTAAGCATCTTAAGTCAACTTCACTTGTCTTGCCTGAAGCACGCTCACTCAGTAGCAGGTCACCTTGCTGTAACCTCTGGCAAGTGTGAGAGGCAGCTGGAAAGATCATCTTCTTCAACTGGCATAGCTAGATCTGAGAAAGGACTTCTATCTTTGGCTTTGTTCCACTCTAGACATACTCTGTGTATGACTAATTCGGTTTTTAAAAGAAACCCACAGAATGCTTGCCCAAAGAATTCTGCTGCTGCAGCATTCCTGCTAAGAGAAAGAATGAGCTACAGTCTTGTCTTGGTCTTGGAGGTGAGAAATCTGATGGTATTCGCGATTCCTGGTCTAATCTGGAGAGGTGTGGCCAGTCAAGACCTGTACAAAGCATGAGAGAAATGCCTCTTGGAGATGAGGCTTCAGCATCCATTGGCCATTAACTTGTATCCTGGAAGCTGCCTAAGTGTTGAGCGGTGGAATCATGAGGAAGAGACACCACTTGAAGAAGGCAGAAAATAAAAAAAGAGAGAAGAGATCCTGAATAAACTGGAGTCTATCAAATGCAAACATCAGAGAACAAATGCTCTGTGAGAAGGTCCTGAGCTATTGCTCTTTTCTTTGACAAGAGATGCCATCATGGCTTCAAAACTTTATTCCTGGATCCACATGGACCATAAGTACTAGTTTCTTCTTCTTTCTTCTTCGCTAGCTGCAGTTTGCTGTCAGTTGCCTAAAGCTCTTATCAAGTTTATGTAAGTTTTAATTCAGGAAAGACTTGAACTGCTTTGGTGGGACCGTATCACCAGCAAGGTTGGTGGAACTGGACGAGGAGAACTCCTCCTCGTGTCAAGGCAACACCTGGCACTGCTGCATGGGTGGTGGATGGGCAGGGGATACCTGAGGAGTCTCTGCAAAATCTGCGGTAAAGAGCCGAACTCTCCTGGCAAGAGATCCACGACAAATGGCAAGTGCTCTTATTGCCAGAGACAGGCAGAAAACCACCCACGTGTGCTTGAGCTCTCCACTCTGGGCAACTGAGTGCAGGGCTTGCCCTGGAGAAATGTACTTTTGTGGCAGAAACAAACCCTTCAACCTCCACTGGCTGTGACAAACTGGGCACATTCTAACATCCCAGTAGCCATACTCACCCCCTTTGCTCTTCTGCTCCATTTTTTTTGCTGAATGGTGAATACTGTGGGTCTCAGAAGTCCACTTGCAGGTTTCCCGTTGCGCTCCCACCACTGTCACCTCCGTATCTCACAAGGCTGAGTGGTTTTTTTCCAAGATTTCCCAAAATGCTGTACACTAAGTCAGCTAATGGGATGCTTGTTTCATCATCAAGCGACTGGGTCTTCATTCCACAGAATAAGTCGAATGTGCAGAACGGTAACAGCAGGTGAAGAGGTGCCTTAACACACCCGTTAGATGCAGGAATTAGATATTTCAGAGTTGGAAGTTGCTTTTTAATAGGTTCATGTGGTAGTACTAATGAGAGATGTTATCACCGTTGTTAAAAACACACATTCCATAATAATGGAAAAGAAGCATAAAGAGGTCTCCTGTGAACCTACGAGCCAATGCTTATATAAAAGTAAGAAATAAAGGGAGAAGCAATAAGTATTAAGGACTCCTATTAACGCAAGCAAGCGAGCTGTGCATTTCTGGATATGTTGGAGATTTTCCACAGATATTTCCTATGGAAAGAATTTATGAATCAAAGCATAAAAGTTGTCCAGGGAAGATTGGTCCCACATGGATACTGTTGCTGTTTTAACTCATCCAAATCTTCAAAACTATTCACTATGAACAGATTGTATTCATAAGTACAGGAAGCATTTGCATTTAGTGTAGCTAATTTAGCTGAAGCAGAAATTAACACACTCTGTGTAATGTTTAACCAGAAAATAGAATGGTTGTATGGTCGGGATGAGACATTTAGAGGGAAAAGCTCCAGCGAGCCAAGTTTTGTTCTTGGTTGGGGTTACCATAGGGGTGCAGCAGTGTAGTTCTGAGCAAAACATGCCCAGATTAATTTGCTTTCAACTTGCATTGGCCTTCTTGTGAGTTATTGTTGTCTGTTTAAGAGGAAGGAAGAGCTGAAACCTAAGGTTTTTAGCATTATGGAGAATGGCCAGGACTATTTACCCTGTAGCGGCCTCGCTAGTGTGCGTTTGAGGGAGGAGGCAGATGCCATTTATCATATTTATTTTAAATAATACTACCTGCATGTCAGTATATTTCCATTCTCCCTTTCCTCTTCAAAAAGTCCAAAGCCATAACATCCTCAGAACAACTTCTGACCCAAGACTATTGGTTATGGGTTATGACCAACCTCAACTCTTCTAGAAGTGTATAGAAGAGTTTGTGGATACCTTTGCATTCTCAGACACATTTAACAATTCATGTCACTGAAACTGAAGATTAAACAGATCTGGAATTCTCTTTTAATTATCTTCCCTGGCATAAACATTTTGCAACCAGCTTATCTGTATTAGAAAGGTTCTACTTGTTTAAATTTATTTAGATATCACATCTACACTGGCAAGAAGATTAAGGATGGGCAGAAATGCTGCTGAAGTTTCATAATACTTATGCAAATACTTCTCATCCAGAAATATCCTCAGTGCTAGGATCCCTACAGCTTCCCAGCTTCATCCTGGATGGATTCAGGGAAGGATGTCATATAGCTACTCTGCTGAACTTTGGTTCCTCATACGCCATGGAGCTGACCCCAAACGGCCTTTTTGCTGGTCTTCTCAGTGAAGCAACTTATCTGGTGTCTGAAGAGCTGCATCCTTTTATATCAATGTGATATCCATGAACTTCTTTGGAAGCAGGAATGGTTGCCAGGATCCAAGCCTACGCTAACTTTGCATTAAGGGGAGTCAAGGGGAATATCCCTCCCCTGGTTCCTCCCTTCCTATGTCCCCTCTCACACTTTGATTTTCACACCCACCACGTGAGCTAGAAGAGAGTGGCAGTGCCCAGTTTCCCCTGGTCTGGAAAACAAGGTGACTGGGACTAAGAGGACTCCCAGGGTCCCCCACCACACTTCCACTATGTCTTTTCAAGACGAGGTTCTTGCATGCTGGCACAGCGTTATGAAGAAGTGTTTGCTGCTGTTTCAGTATGCTCTCTGAGATGCTCTCCCTTCAATTCCTCAGGTTTCTCACTCCAGCATCTCTTCAAGAGGAAAAATTGAAAGGCTGATATGGCAGTATTTAATTATTCTTATTGCGCAAGGTACAATCAAAACATCTACCGTTAATCAGGGATATTTTAAAACCATAAACTCATTGTTCTGTATTTGCTAACAGTTTGGGCAGAGAGTTGATCTTTCCTGAAAATACTGAAGCAGATGGGAGCAGTGTGAATGCCAAAATATCCCTACAAATTCTCCTAACATGAAACAGTTTTGGACAGTTCAGGACATCTGGAGTGAATATGGGAAAGGGAAATGAAAAATTTCTTGAATGTACTTAAAGGCTGAAATAGAATCACAGTGGCGTTAGACATGCAGAAACCCTGAATGAAATACACGCATGGATATGGCAGAATGCTTAAAAGGAAGTCAGCCTGCTTGGAGCAGAACTATTTTTAGTCTTCTAATGAAGAAAGCAGCTGTATTTGAGAAAGCCAGTTGCTCACTGCTTGGAAAATCAGCTGGAACTCTTTCTGGGTCCTGGTGTTTTTGGTTGCGAGAGGAAAATCTTATGTGTAAGCTCTTTCAGCCCTGGAGAACCTTAAATGGCAGTCATCCTGGGTTTTGAAGCACAGCTGGGAGCTTCTTGGGAACAGATTCACAGACTTCTGTTGGAGCCCATGGTCACTCTGTGGTGTTCAATCACTCTTGGAATGAGCATTTCTTTAGGAGATGACGAGGATCTGGCCAAGTCCTCCGAGATGTGCATTGAACACAACATTGAATTCTGCCTTTTTTTGTTCCGTGCTGTGCTGCTGGTTATACAATGTTCATTTCCGTTCTTAATCTCCCCAGCGCCTTGCTGGGGTGCCGCAGTCTCTCCGGTTTGTTGTAAAACCTCTGTTTTCTTATCTGTATAGTGCTTGCGTTAGGAGGAGAGCCACTTCTTTGTGCTGCTCTAGTGAAACTTGAATTGTGGAAGCTCGATGCTCTTTACGTACCGTCTTTGTACAGAGCGATTCCTTTTGTAAGGGGTTTTTTATATGCATGAAGTAGAGAGATGTCGTCTTCTGTCATATTGCTGAGTTAAACAATGATCCCAGCGAGTTACGTGTATCCTGGCTGAGACAAGAATGGACAATAGTTATCACAAGGTTAAAACCATCGAATGTGCTTGCTTGGAAGTAGAGGAGACAGCTTGATTTTTCCACTGGCTCGAGAAACCATTTCTGAACTAAAGGAAATGCATCATAAAAGGCTGATTTGGGAGAAAAAGGATTTTAGTTTAAAGCCAGTGTTGGGGAAGCCTGACCAAAGCAATCTGCCTGGGATGGCCTGGAATTTCTCAATGAGAGGATGAGATTAGTGAGGAGGAGGGATTGGTTTTGAAAACCTGCCTTCTGCAGGTGATCCGTCAATGGCCACCTGCCCAAACCATCAGGAACTGGACAAGATATTAAAGGTGAGAGGGAGGCAGGGTGTATTCAAGAAGAAATGCCGTGGAGAAGAAGCTGAGAGCTGGGCTCTGTGGGTATCCCTGCCCCTAGACAGCTTTGGCAGGCTCCTTCAGCCATTTCAGCTCCCAGCCTTGCATTTGGTCTACTTAGAAATGTGTTCTTCCCTTGCCTGTCACATAGTTTTAATGCATGAATTGTCTTATACAGTGGGGAACCATCTTGTATGTTGGTACTTTAAATGCTCAAAAATTGGAAGGAAGGAATTGTAAGCTCCAAGATGAATACCCTGATCTCTCCTTTGTAAGTAAGGCTATGGCCAGGTCACACATCACGTGCCTGCAAAGGGCTATCCCTCTTTGGATCTCCTGGCACAGCTTCTTGTTTGCTCGGTCCCTAAATCTGTTTCTGCTTGAGCAATATAGTTCTAAAAAATAACCTCTGTTACAAGTATGGAAAAGAGGGAAGATCGCTCTGCCTGAATTGCGTAAGGGGCGATGACATGAGTATTTACTCTGGTGTGAGTCGGGCAGCTTGGGGACAGTGAGGAGCAGCTGGAGGGGGCTCGGGGAGCAGGAGCCTCTTTGCCCAGCGCAGGGGCAGCCGGAGCAGCAGGTCCGACCGCAGCCTTTGCTTTCCACCACAAATACCTGAAGTTTTTAGCTGGTTTCAGTAGAGCCTGTTTTGCGTAAACCATTTATCTTTTCCCATTACTCATATGTCCCTTTGTTAATAACATAATGTAAATAATTCTGTGCTGGATTTGGCATTCATTTCAACAGGTGTAATGCTAAAGCAGCCGTAATTGGTTTCGGTGTTCCCAGCCTTCTCTCTGGCTGCCCTTTCCAAAGGAGTTTTCTTGGGTTTGCTTTCAAAGGCTCGTTATTACCGTAATTCACACATCAGTCTGCTACGTTTAATGTCAATTCAGTTTTATAACCTGGTAGGAGGCAGGATGAAGTGTCCCAGGCTGTGTCCGAAGGTTATTCTTCGAGTGGCTGGTGTTTTAAACGGATGCGATGGGCATTGGCAAGAAGGGGTTTGGGATATTTATAGTCCTCAGGAATCTGTGCAATAGCGACAAAAATGCTTATCCTGATTCTGTATAAATACCGCATCCAAAGCACACCTGTCTTCTGCCATGTGGGCCAGCTAATTGGTTTTTGATCTATTTTTACTGTTCTTAGCTGAAAGGCGATTGTTTTGTGAAGTTTCACAGAAAGCTCTGGAGCTGTTTTAGGGGTTGGTAGCTGTGAAAAATAGCCGTGGTTCTGTTTTTTCAAAAGCATTCTCAAGGAATAATTACAATGATTGAGAATGCTTCTTAAAAGACCAGAAGCGTGTGCATTTTTCATAGCTACATGTCTCTGAAATGGCTTTGTGGGTTTCTTCGTGTATTCAGGAAACTTTTAAAAATAAAAAGGAGCAAATCTATCTCTGAGCTTGGCAACAGCTGAAGTTTATATTTCACAAGTATCTGAAAATGGGTTCCTCCCTATTTGCAGATGCCGAAGTTTTAAACTGACAGTGCAAAGTTTACATTGCGAGCTTTGCAAAGGAGCAAAGCAGCATTTTTCTGCTTTATGCCAGTCCCACACTTATTGCATGGCTGGGATTAAGCCTTGCTGGACAGTTATTCTTCTTCTTCTTATTATTATTACTTATGAATTCCTTGCCGTGCGGTTGTGCGGAACAGCCAGTCGGCATTGTTGAATCGGGAACTGTAGACATGAAAATAGCAAAAAGGCTGCCCCTGCTGCTAAACTTCTGGCAGTATTTTGTGTTCCATTCTTGTCCGTATCAAAACACAGAATGTAGTGAATGGGCCAGACCTTGAAATCCTTATTTGGTTATTATGGAAAAGAGAGAGAAAAGGCTGCAGTTCGTTAGGAGGAGGATGAATAAGAGGCTGCAGAGAAGGTCTATGCAAGGTAGCTTCAGTTCCCTTGTCTCGTAACCCAGCGATGCAAGGGTTGTCCCAGCACAGCGAATGGTGGCCCTGTCAAAAGGGATGCATTAAACAGTCCTGATGCTGGGGCAAACGGAGGAGGGACGTGAGGAGATGCCTGCTGCTTACGTGCTGTGTCTAAGCGTGTATACGCAGGGTTAGTGGGAGAGGGAGGCCGCGGAGACCTCCGGGTAAAGGCATGCCCCTGCAAAGGTGGCTCGAGTGGAAATCATTGTACGGGATGCTCCTGAAACCATTTCAAAAGATTAACTGGGAGATTTATTTTTTTTTAATAGGACCACAAAATACTTGTTGTTACTTATTCTCTCAAACGAAAGGGGTATGGGAAAGGGAACATCAGAGTGGTTTCTGACGGCAGGTCACTAATCCCACTTCAGTGCTTTGCCTGGAGCAGCAAGAGTTACAGATGTTTGCTTGCATCATCGCAGCACAGTCTCTGATGATGATGGTTTGTGTTGCTGTAATCCCACAGAAATTATACTTCGGCTTCAATACTTTGGCCTGTCTGGGCACGATTGATCATTATCTGCTCTTCAAGATTAGCTGAAAGCGCCTAGCTAAATGCTCTGAACTTTGTGGGGGCTGGGTCTCTGAAAATGTTGCATAAAAAAAGGCAGTTGTGTTTATTCCCCTGTGCTCCCCAGCATAAATGAAAGGACAAGAGATAGACCTGTCTTCTCAGGATATATTCACTTACTGAACTCTTGGCACAGGCCGCTGCAACCCTCGTAGGCAGCATTTCAGCAAAGGCCGGAGAGTGTTGTCAGTAACACCAGGAGGAGAATTATTTGTTCCCTTCTCCCCACTTTTGATGGTAGATGCTGAATGAGCCGCACACGCGGGTTTGTCGGGGGGGTTGTTCAGCTGATCTGCCTCGTGCTCCCCAGACCTCCCTGATCCTGCATCCCGGAGAACCTCAAAAGATAATTTTAGTAAAAGGCTGTTCCGAGTGCTGTTTGGCTCCTCTGTTTACAAAGTCACAAAGTCTCTTCTCATTCTTTTTCAGGGATCAGAGGGGACAAAAGTTTAAATATTAGCTCAGCTATTTAAACCCTGTGGCAATGCCAGTCTGCTTGGCACATAGTGCTGGATCTAGTGATAAGATACTCGGTCAACTGATGACCCTTGCAGCGTTGTAAGAAATACACAGATAAATTCTCTGTGAGGGATGGGAGGGACTAAGCGGCTCTTACATTTTACGACAAGTGCTAATCAAAGAATCTGCCAAAAACCTGGGCTTGGACATCTATGCTGTTGTCCTCCAGTAAGCCCTGATTTCCTGGAGACTTCTAGAGTATTCCTAGATAAAGTAGTATTGCAGATGAGTAATGAAATAAAAAAAAGTACTCCAGTAAAATGCCTGATAATATTTTCTGGTATCTAATTGCATTTTGTCCACTAGATGGCTTTTCTCCCCCCTACCTGTGACTTGAGAGAGCAATCTGAATAAACTAGATAGAAATATCTAATATGATATTACCTACAGCAACTTCAGTCAAAAATCTTTAATTGCATACAGGGCTTCACTATCCTGTGATGTAAATTTTCATACACGAAGCAGATCTTCTGTGTGTTGGCACAGAAAAATTCAAGTTAAGATGCTTTAGCAACTTGTTTGCCAGCAAACAATGTTTGCTTATGATATGAAATTAAGAACCAGAGAGCACATTCTGTGGTTATTAAGTCTTCAGCACTGACACTGAAAAATAACGTGAAAACTTCCAGACCTTGTTTTGGTTTGGCTGGGGGTTTTTTGAGAATGGGAAACAGAGGAGTTCCTCCCCTTACCCACCCAGCCTGTAGTATACTATTAATTAATGATGTTCAGAAGCAAATTTAGGTTCTGCAATTATTATAATTAAGTGGGACAGATGGGACAGAACTCTGCATTATGTGGCTTAAGCCAAATCAAATGGAGTGCCAGGAAAAAAAAAACCCAACAACAAAACTCCGCATTATTTACACTGAGGAAAGTCTCAGTTTTAGCGATTGTGTGAGTCTTGCTGACCACTGAGATAGCAGCAGGGCTGTGCCTTTCCTGTTGACTTCACCAGGTGAATAAGGTAGTGGTCAAGAGAGGAGTACCTTGAATTAATTAAAAAAAAAAAAAGGAACAAACAAACAAAATGTATCCCAAGAAGCATTTTGTTTTTATGAGAGTAAATAGTGTAAAACAGTTAAAACCCATGACATGGTAGAATTAAAGGTAATCACCAGGCTGATGTTCACCATTTCACTGAAGAAAATATAAGGGAATTGGTATAATTTGAGATCAGTAAAATGTTCTCAAGAAACGCACTTAGACCGACGAGGCTGACGTGGGTACACACACTAGAGGAAGAGGAGAGAACTTCTATTGGAAGCTGCTATAGATGCCTTCCCAGGAAGCTCGGCCCCTTGCTCCTACCAGCACTTGAGATTTGGTGGATTTCTGCTGGGAAGTTACGGCAGGAGCCTGCCTGGAGGCGCAGTTCCTCAGTTCATTTTATAGCCAGCAGGTATTTGTACAGTGTGAAACTCCCATTTCTAGCTGTTGAACCGGAGCAGGTCTTTCTTTTCCTGTCAACTTCCCGATAACCACGGGGGAAAAAAGACCTGTGTTCCCATTCCATCCCTCACCCTCCTCCTTGCTTCTCTGGAAGAGGAAGCAAGCAAGCAAAGCTATTTCTGTTACTCATCCCTTCCTTCAGCCTCCTTCCTTCAGGATCTTTATCTCTTGTGAATCATTCTATTCCTGCCTGCAATTCTAGCTTTTGCAAGATTCAGTGTGAAATTAGGGGGACTGTTGGGTTTCCCTGCACAGTGTGGGACCCCGCTGGAGAACAGGTTGGGATCTTGGTGATCTCTGTCAGTGGGTGCTGGCTGGTGGTGCTGGGTTGGAGGAGCAGCACAAGTGTGCTGAGCCATCTCATTTAAACTGTATTTTTCCATCTTGAAAGGTTGGACTAGATGATCCTTGAGGTCCCTTCCAACCTGGCATTCTGTGATTCTATGATAAGTGCTGGAGCTCTTTCTCTGAAGATTCAGGAAGCCAAAGTTGCATTGGTTTACACTTGGTTTGAGCTTGGAAAGGCAGGTTTTGCTGCCGTAAAGTTTTTTTTTATTTTTCTTAAACAAAAGCCTAGATTCTGTGGGAATTCATGACTGAGACCAGTGTCCACACTTGCCAGGGAAATCTTGCAACTGCAAAGCATCTGAGTGGATTTTTAATCCTGGTTTGACTAATACTAGAAGGATTAGCAAGTAATTTTGTTTGCTGCCAACACAAGAAAATCTCCCGTGCTTTAAACTGAAGGGTTACGTTTACCTGGGTGGTGCTAAGCTAAGGTGATTCGAATCACGGCTTAAAAAGCCTAGGTACGCTCATGGCCCTGGGGCATGGAGTACTTCAGGCTGAGCCAGCTATTGTGCTACCTGTTCTGAATGACTGGGATGGAGGAGCTGACCTGATTTGACGTTCTGAGTGTAGGAGGAACTAAGACTGCTCATCTGGTGGTGAACAGCTAAGCAGTTTGGTCAGAAACATCAGGAGTAATACAGAAGCACAGATCTTTCATCCTCTGAGCTACCTTCTGCTTTCAGTTACGTCAGTATAAATCCATTGACTTCCCTGGAGTTCAGGCTCCCGAGAGCAGACTTGAGGGGACAGAAGGCAGGAGAAAGGGGCGAATGGAACAGAAATGCAGTCTGCAGTTTTACCATGCACATGGTATTTTCCCTTTCATGGGTTTCAACCATTTGGCCTAGTAGAGGATGTTCCTTCTGGCCAAGAAGAACTGTGAAGCCACAGTGAACTATCAGTAGCACCAACGACTTCTGCAGTAGCATCAGGGCAATAGAGATACTGTAATGGAAAGCCTTCTCTAGCATGGAAGTGTGTGCATGCTACTGAACATGCAGAGTAACGATCCCATTTTTTATCTCCACCCTAGTCTTATCTAGCTCTCTAACAATCATAGGCAGAAGAGACCACGTGAAGTTCTCCAAGCCTGACTAGAGTAGTCCAGAAACCATAATGTTGAAAGAAAAAGGAAAAAAAGGAATTTTTTATATGGGAGAAAAGCCTTAGCTCAGTTTAAAAATTGTCTGGGAGGTGATGTGTGGGGTTCCTATCTCTAGCACAGCGGGTGTCTGGCATGCTGTGAAGCCAGAGTTTTGCTAAGTACAAAGGTAGTTGGGAAGAGCCAGGTCATGCTACTCTTCAAACTGCAGCAGCAGATCCAAAAGGTAATAAATAATAGCTTAGCACTCAGTCTTTGCCTGTGCTGATCTTGGGGAACTTGGGATAAGGAAGCAAATGTTGACCTAAGCCACCTTTAATCTGTCTTCAATCTCTGCATTGGCCAAAGATCTCCTTTAACCAGCACCAGTTTGTTAGAGTACAGCAGGTCTCGTTCCAAAAGCTCCCAAACTCACTCACAGAAGCGCTCAGCTGGAGATGGGCAGGTCGGGTACAAACCAGCTGTGCTAGTTCACCGTTCTTCTGTGCCACCATGCACCTCTGTAAAGGCCGTGCTCAGGTCCTCTGCACTTCTTCACCAGGCCTTTGATCTCTGCCAGCACTGTGGCCCCTCTCCAGGTCAAAGAAAAATGTTTTTTACTGCCAAGGAAATCCGTTAAGAGAGGTGTTACTGACCCAAACACCTCCACTCTGTGAGAGAAATATAGAGTCAATTCCTTTTGTCCATCTGAGATGCCGCTGCCAAACCTGTGCTATGGAAGGTCGGGGAAAACACAGTAAGCTGACAAAAAATATTCAAGAACAGCAGAGCAAGATGATGTGCCTGTCCCAGAAAATCCATTTGGCTCCAGACTGAACATAACAGGATTTGCTAAGCTCTTTGTCTATCTGTTCAATTGACACACAGGTTTACCATGTTGAAAGTAGCTGTCCAGGTTTGATCTCAGGTTGGCCCAGATAAGAAGTGACTCTGCCAACGTGCCCAAGCACAGGAGCTCGGCTGGGCCTCAGCACCCCAGAGAGCCCCCCAAGCTTGACACCAGGACTTCAGACACACAAGACCTGCCGTGGCTGCCCTGCGCTATCAGATCAGCTTCATCCACTCGCTATCACCTTGCTGTGTTGTCTCTTTCCTCTTAACCTTGTAGATAGATCCCAGCGTTTCTTCTCAGGGTTTGATGGGATCTAGTGTTGCTTACACCCTAACGATCAACCATGAAAAAAACGAGCGTCGTGGACCTGTCATGAATTAGTATGTGCTGTTAGTTAAGCCTTTGAATGTGTGTTTAATTTTCAGGTGGATGCATAATTACTCTGTGACCTGCTTAGCATTTCAGCCTCATTCCTTTCAAATACTGGAGAAAAAAAAAAAAAAGAGGCTCCATCCAGGCTGAAGTGAAAAACACAAAAGATTATATTTTTTTGGTATAGTTTTAAAAAGGTTTCTGAACAAATCTGTTTTCAAAGTAGTTTGCTCTCAATCCTGAGATGACAACTGCCAGCAGCTGGCTGGGAAAAAGCAGAAGTTAGCCTGAAAAGTAATAAAACTCACATGACCTGAAATTGTACAAAAGCAATGCTTTTTGTAACCGCAGCTGGATTTCTTTGTCACTCTGGAAAAAATAGTGAAGTGTCTGGGGGTTTTCTTTGTTACGATTTTTCTTAAAGGGATTTTCTTTTGGGGAGGCAGCAGCAGAAGGGATTTTTGTTGGTTACTTCTCTCTCAGAGCTTAGTGATAGCAGGCAAGCAATATGATTTTGGCAGGAAAGTATCACAGCCCGTGTTAGAGAATAAATTGTTCTTTTGATATACCGAGTGATAACCCTTTCTGGATTTATGGATTTTTCTGGGTATTTGCATAGAAAGTCATTTCAGTGCTCTTTTAGCTGATACTGGTAGCACGTTGTCACGTTTCTGCATGTCTTACAACTCCCTGGGCAAGCTATTGATCAGGTAGGTCGCTCCGAGGAAGCACAAAGTCATCCTGTGCGCTCTTGCCTGGATGGGAGATAAGCCTTGTTGCTAGTCTACAACGTGTCTCCTCTCTTTGCATAGAGCGTGATAACTTCAGAAATCGCTTGCTCCTCTCTTGAAGGTTTCCGGCCTGACACGCCACAGGGAAAGAAAGAAAAGAGGGAAAAAGTGCAGCTTTTCAAATGGAGGAGAGTCAGTGCTTTTCCTTGCCAGATTTAAAAAAAAAAAAAAGCAATGCTTGCCCAGCTCGGCTGTTTCTGTGTTGATTTCAGCGCTAAAAATGATGCAGAGCCGTTATATTAGAGGGGATTTCTTCAGAGAGCGTATTTTCATTCAGGTTCATGTAACTATGGACCAGAAGCAAGGTTAAATCGAGCCCGTTTAAAAATTAACCCCCCTTTTTTTTTTTGAACGTTGCATAATGCAGTAGCACTCTTCAGGCAATCCTTCAGCTTTCTAGCATCAAGTCATCTCTGATGATGTGCAGGCTGCATTTAAAGGCAACGCTTTCCTAACAGCTCCTATGCCTGCAAAGTTTCCTGCTGGTGTTTTAAACTGGTCATTCTCTGACGGTCTTTACATTGTTATAGTGTGCAAACAAGTGCGTGTAATTAATTCTGCATTTATTTTCCTGGATGCCACCTTTCAAAAATGTGGAATGATAGAATGGTTTGGGCTGGAAGGGACCTTAAAGATCCTCTAGTTCCAACTCCCTTGCCACAGGCAGGGACAATATACCTTTAAGTGTGCCCATTTCTAATTCCATGCCCCTAAAACAGCTCAAGCAAGGAAAATGCAGAAAACTTTAAGTGCTTTAGGAATCCTCTCTGTCAAAAACACATCTACCTTCAAGCCTGTGTGCTGTCTGTCAGAGCAGGGGCAGGTGAGGGAAGTACGTTAGGAAGCAATAATCCAAACCTCGTAGCAGATTTAAATCCCATCATTCAGAACTAGCTGAGATGCCTGCTGTCAGCAGCACAGAGCTATGTAAAGGTTAGATTTCTTCTCCTACTGTATTTTCATTCAGATTAATATTTAAGCCGTGCTGGTGGTTGTGTCCAGGAGAACAGCCGGGCCTTTCACAGCTATAAATGGTAAGAGGCTGGGTCTGGTGGAGCTCGCCCGTCAGCTGTTTGAACAGGGCGAGCACCTTGCTGCAGCTGGCCCCAGAACCAGCGTTTCCATCGCTCTCTGCTCGCACCGCCTTGCTCATTGGTTGTAGCTATCGCCCTCCTTGCAGCGACTGCTGCTGACAGCGGAGCTCGCCTCAGCTGAGATTACTGCGTATGACCTACTTTGAAAATGGTGTGAACCAAGGTTCACAAATTGTCTTGGAAGGATGCCACGAGGTTGGTGTGCAAACATGCGCGGTCTGGGAGGCTTCTGGCGGAGCAGAGCCGGCTGTCTCCGTGTCCTTCCAGATGCAGCGCGCGTTCCTTCGCCAGCCCCGGCTTCACAATCCATCCTTGTGCTCTTGAGTGCGGCATATTGATTTCCCGGGCAGGCCTGCTAGGTTAGAGAGCCTCTGGCCAATATGTCCTCAGTGCCTTTTTGCTTTTAAAACAGCTAGAGTCGGAACAGGGCTGAAGAAAGGGTTTCAGAAGGCTGAGCTGTCAGCTGAAGCCTCGCAGTAGTAGTAGTAGTTGTAGTAAAAGCAGTTGTAGTGCTATCAGAATACAAGTCACAAAGGAGAGCTAAGCGGGGATATTTTATTTACACAGTTCATCTGTTTACTATAATCTGCTCGTTTATAGCGTAAGGTAAACTTGCAATTACCAAAGCTGCTTTCCATGCCAGATGAATGGTTTAACCTGCATGTCATTCCAAAAGACTGAGAGAGGAGAAAATTAATCAGAAAGGAGCAGCCTGGAGAATTGCAGCCTGAAAGCTGTACGGGTTTGGTTTTTTTTTTTTCCCCTCTATTTTGTCTTCCTTATATAAGCTCTGTGCTGCAGAGGAAAGTTTCCACAGATTCAGGAAGATCATACGCAGTTTCAAATCTACTTGAAAGATAAGGCTGCTTTTTTTTTTTCCCCCCCAAGGCTAATATATTACATACCTACTCAGCACAGGGCTGCCTGTTATCTGATAAGATAATTAGCATCAGACACTAGGAGAAGCATTCGTACTGTTAGAAAGGAGAGTTACTGAATGTTCAGAGAGAGTTAAAGAGTGTGCTTATCAGAGCTTTGCCGTGCAGAAGACTTGCGCTAGTATTTGACTTTGGGTCAAGAAGTCCTTTATTAAATTAGCAATGCTAATGTGTTTTACTTTATACATGTGGAATTTAAGTGTCGGACAGCCTCTCTCTAGAGCACTTTTGGGGCTTTTTACAGATTTAGCATGGGCCAAGAGCTCCAACTCGGGCTATGAGTATTTCTTTTTGTTTGTTTTATCCTCTGCAAAGACATCTGTTCTACATGGCTCTCCACCTTGGCTGCAGTTCAATTTCCACTGACTTCCATGAACTCCATTGTGAAACCCAAGTGCAATCCTCTCTTTGCACCAGGACCAGCCTGTGACTCCTGAACACAGACCTGCAGCTTACAGATGTCCTCAAGCCACCTCTCCTGAAGCTCGTGGCTATGGGGAGCAGCCACCATCTTGAGGAAAGCACACCTCATCCTCCAGCTTGTCCCTCCCCTGCTGGTTGGCAGTCACGTGCCCTTGAAGCCATGCTACAGTTGTTTAAAAATGGGGAAAGCTGAGAGAAAGACCTCTATCAGCACTACAAGCAGGACACCACTGATGCTCACCGTGCCTGATGTGGTCTTTGCCAGTTGCTAAATGGCTGAAATGATCCATGGTGGTTAAAGGGGAAGAGGGCAGGACCTGAAACAAGAACTTGACATCTGACATTTGCCAGGCCTGTTAGCGAAGGGGCTGGAGCCCCTGCCCGAGCACGCCCGCTGGATCCGCTGCAGCAATCCCGCCTGGCCTGGCAGTTGTAGTAATAAATACCGTGACGGGGCCGGCATTTTGGCCTGACAGAGCCCTTCCTAAGTCTCAGCTGGGAGTGATCGTTTTAATGAAAAATGTTAATAGTGAATAGTTTGCCCATGAGTTGTTACTTCTCGCGTAGAAGGCATCAAGTTGTTTTTAGCGGTGGTTGTTTTCTCTTAGCAGCGTATGTGGAGCTTTCGAGGGATATGGCAGTGCTCCTCACCTGAAAGGTGGGGCAGGACTCTGAAAAATGTGTGGTGTCCTCGTCACTTCCATCATTCTGTGTGACTGTTCGAGGTGTGATAGCAACCACGGGAGACCAGAGCCAAAGGGACGGGCTTTGGTTCTGGTCCCTGCTAAGGGGCTGCTGGCAAAGAAGAGTTCTCAGCCTGCCCCAAAGGGGCCCAGGGTATAAATATGCAGACCCAGGTTATTGGAGATGTGAGCGTCAACCACATGGGAAGTATTTCTCCTCAAGATATTTTTCCAATTAATTGCAAAGAAAGAAATGGCCACTGATGCAGGGAGGAGGCAAATCCTTCCCACCCTGGTAAGTCCCATTAGTCTGACTGAAAGATCTGATGCATCAGCCTGTGGGGCTTTGCTCTCCAGGCAATCAGCCAGCCTGTTGAATGAGCAGATCGCAAAAAGGGAATGTGGTTGGAGCAGCACAGAGGAGGCCAACCCAACGTTTCTTTTGTCTTTTGTGTTGACTGTGGTTTTAGAAAACCGTTTAGGAGTAACGGAACAGATCAGGGAGATGGGGATATAACTATGCCAGGCATGCTCAGCCTTCAGCTCCTGCTCTTCCGTCTGCCCCAAGTCCCTACAAAAAATGAGGGAAGACTGGAGCAGAAGGACTGAAAAGACAGCCCGTGACTACCAGTAACAGAAATGTTGCTCGTCACAGATGTGGACGCAAGGTACTGCGACATGCCTTGGCCACTGGCAGGTGCCTGCTCCTCTGACCTTACAGAAGGAGCCTAACGCTGCTTTATGAACCTCAGCTGATACTACTCACCTTGTCACGTCTCTTGTTTGAGGTATCTTATTTCATGGCCTCTGCCGAAACATCCCAGGCACTCAAGCTAAATCAGGAGAAGAAATATAACACGGTCTTTCCAGGTCTGAGCACATGGATTTGGAAACAGGGTATTTGGGGCATAAGTAAATGGAGGTTCTGATCTCCCCTTTTGATCTGCATCTTCTGTCACAGCTAACGTGGGGTCTGGTAAGATTCATTCACAGATCTTTCTTGCAGAGAGCAAGATCCTGCAAGCTACCACCCCATCCTTAACTGTCCTCTGATAATCAGGTTGATAAAAATTAATCTCTAACATCAGCTGTGAGGCAGCCAGCAACCTGATCCCTATCCATGAGCTTTCAGGCTAGGGCCACGTACTGAGACTGTCCTTGTAACTTTGGCCAGTGGAAACCGGTAGTGCGCAATTATTTGTTGGATCACTCTTGATATTTGATACTGTTGATTATCGAATGCTGCTAACCTGCGTGGAGAAGCTGTGGAAGCTCCATGAGATCTTCTGTTCCTTCTCCTAAGGCGGAACCAGAGGAGTCATAAGCAGCAGTTGTTTTCCTGTGTCCAAACTCATCTCTGGAAGCTGACAAGGCTTCTTTCATAGATGTGTGAAACCATTGGAGAGCTGGGGAGATCCCACGGTGAGCTGAAGCGCCTGCTTTTTGGTAGATGCTATCTAGGTTTTCATATTCCTTATTGCAAGTATAATGACTGCCTTCCCCTAATTATCTTAGTGACTACCTGAAGTCGGTGTTGCGCTGCTGAGCAAATGGCCAGAAGTGAACCAGACAAATCTAAGATCTCAGCTGTATTAAACAGCTGCATCAATGTTACTTAAAATCACAAAACCAAACTGACTCTGGTAGCATAAGACCGTCTTGTCTGCAAATACCAAATGAGCTCCTAAATAGATTGAAGTTTAAACCAAAACAGACATGGTTTAACACTGAAATATGAGAACATCTACTCTTTTACACCAGTTTAACTAAAAGGGATTTTAAATTATACCTTTAGAGAAACTAGTAGAATTTTTCCTAGCAGTTTACACTATAGAAGCAGAGGAGAACTTTGAAATTCCTCCTTCCAGGTGCTGAGGGCCTTTGTTGCACCTCTGTGAACTTCTGGGCTTTCATTATGCAGAAGCGGTGAAACCGTCAGGCCATAGATGGAAGGTTCTGGACACAGGACTCTCTCAGGAGCTCTATCTAGACTGAATAAACACATTTCTGCCATTGGATAAGATGTCTGTAGACTATCGCTTTCAGAAAACGTCAGACTCCGTCTGTAAGTTATAGCAACACACAAGTGCGTGTGTAACCCCTACAGAATTAATTGAGCTCTTCTCCTGTGGGGTGCTAAGGAAAGAAAAGTGGGAGAGATTATTGTTGCTATTTTTATGTGTTTGGGAGCTGCTAAGCGATTATAATGACGGGAGTCATAAATTACTCCACCAATGCATTTGGAGATGAGACAGTGAACTGACTCCTTGGAGAGATACCAGATAGGTATTCTTAATGGCAGACGCTGCAGAGGAGAGGGCTCAGGCACTGGGAAAGGGAGACTGGATGAAACTGGATTTCTGTTCTGCTCCCACACTCTTAATTCATTTGCGGTGCGAGCAAAGCAGGCACCGCGTTTGCCATCTGCAAGTTTGGTGAAAGCCTTCACACCTGCTACCTGAAGGATGGTTCAGCAAAAGAAATTCAAAAGTTTATTCAGTGGATTCTTTTTTGCTTCTGCTGTTCCCAAAAAAGCAGCTCATTCATATGCACTTGGCGGTGAGAGGTAAATTTTCAGTGCAGTGCAAGGTGACTTAACCACATGATTCCCAGGAACAGTAGCGGGAATGCTACAGCAAAATCCTTATGCCAAGGCATGTGAAAAGTCTGTAGATGAATCCGCTGCCCCGTGGCAATGGGAATCCTGGTCAAGGAATTTTGTGCTGAAACAAATAAATTCCATGCCACAAATCTCCTGTCTGCAGCACTGTGATTCTCTCTCTTTGAGATTCTGTGCAGACTTCTTCCTGGTGCATTGCATTAATATTAAATTAACAACACACTACTCACATGGAACTTACATTCTAAAAAAAGCTCACATTATGCTGTAAGCCTTTTATTACAAAATAATAGCAGTCGTGAGGTTAAAGTTTGTTCATACAGTTTTCTATAGAACATCTGTACATTTTTTATGGAGGATAAAAGCTACGTTCCATGTGTAGCTTAGTCATATGAATATAGATAATGAGTAGTTTATTAAATTTCCTTTTAGATTTTACCATTCGCTTATATTCATATAAAGCATGCAAAACATACCAGATTTTTGTAAGTGGTACTTTCTTTTCAGAAACACTAATTTCTCTGTCAGTGTTCTGCAGAGGATGTGACCTGATATGAAAAGGACCTATTCCTCTAGGATTTAGCTCGTAGCTAGAGGCATAAATCGGAGATTCTCTGAAGTGGATTGTAATCCACACTGGAGAGAATAAAGAGAAATCACTACGTCCATATGGAGCAGGACCTTGAACAGCTTTATGAGGACCACATTCACTGGAATAGTTACCCAGCATCCAAGCCGTGGAAGCCCACACATGCTTCAAAACCCAAATATTTCAGGGCTTTTGTGGCCTTCCATGATGCGGAAGCTGGACAGAATTTTTATTGAATCTGGCCTTAAATAAGCAAAAGAATTTTGTAATCAGCGCATGGTTTAACAGGAAGCCAGAAAAATTCTTTTAATATTGGAGTGATATGGTGGGAAAGCTTAGCCCTAGATACAGTCCTGGCTGCTGAGCTCAAAAGAAATCTGCCTGCAAGCAAAACTAGCTGGGAGTACAGCAACTCCTAATTAACCTGAAGGGGAAAAAGGTATGCATCTGAAGCTCAGCTTTTTACTGTGCATATATAAGCCTTTGTTTTTCAAATCCTGACCGTTCACCTCACAAAAAATATTTTCAATACCTTACAGAGACTCAACCCTTGAATGCTGATTCCCCCTCTTGATTCCCACCTTGTGGAAGCACTTTCAATTATTGGTAGGGAGCTCAGGATACAGTGCCGGGGCTCCTTAGTGCCACTCCAGGTGTCACACAGCAGGGACTATTAGAGAGCACCACGTAGCAATCCTCAGCCCTGATGGTATTTCAGCGTTAAGGCTGGAACCCTTGTTTGTTACATTGCTAAAAGCCTTAGAGATTAAAGCTTTGGTAGTATTGATGCGAAACAGGCAAATAAGCGACCACTGTGTGATGGTCTAGATTGAAAAGGGACTATGTTCTGTTCTGCCATGAGCCTGAAATCATCCCGGTGCTCTCCAGTGAGCCTTGTGCCATGCCAGTCAGCAGTTACCACGAGGGGCAGGCATTCTACCTGCAATCATGTTTCCCTCACCTCCAAACTTTGTTTTCATGGTTTACATGCAGAGATTTGGGTAGCGTTAAAAAAAACCGACCAAAGGGGCATTAACCAACATCTGAGAGTGTTGTGGAGACCTGGGTAAGCTGACAGGGCTCATCTGGGGTCTAAATGAGTGGGTCTGAGCTCGTTCCTTTAGCATCAGAGCGTACCTGTCAGTGAGGATGGTTTCACGTGGAGCAGCTGGTAAGCAGCTCAATAAAAACAGGGTGTGCGTTGTGTAGCAAAATCAAAGCTATGCAGTAATAACTCCCCTGCAGCGTTTAGCTTTTTCCACAGCTGAATCCTTAGAGGGATGATGTAGTTTTTAGTCATTCATTGCCATGTGACTTATTAAAACAATTAACGGGGGGGAAAAAAAAAAAGGTGGTTCTTCTGAGTGGTTTGGCGAAGGCTGTACTGAGTGAAGTTCAAGCAGAGCGAGTTTCTACCTCTGTTGGTAGTTGGTAGTGGAGCGTGTGAAGTGGCCAGGGCTGCGGTTCTCTTCTTAGCTCCCTTTCTAACTCTCTGTTTGACCTTGAAGAAGTCCCCCTGGCCACTTTGGGTTTGCAATTCATGTTGAACTGGAAACTCCTATCAGCTTCTCTAAAAGATTTGCGGGCTCCCTGGGCAAACCAGGGTTCAGCTCTGGGTTGAGCCTGATGGGTTTATAATTTGAGCCCTGTGTACACGAGGTTTGAGGTTTTGACATGTAACCAGATGAAACATAATGGTTTCAGCTGAGTTTTGCTTTGAATTTTTGGGTTCAGCTGCGCTGCTCTCTTAAAGGGATGGCCTGAAGGTGGTGAAGCTAACTGAAGAAACTGTCCACTGAGGGCTTCTAGTGGAAAACCAGATAGTTTCACTTAGTCTCATTTAAATTAAAGCCCCAGGTGTAGGTTTTACTGTGGTTTTTATAGTCAGTGCAATTGCCTGTACCCTGTTCCAGGAGGAGAATATGAGAGAGGCAGGTGTATGACATTAAAAACCAGCAAGATGCTTTGCAGAAAAACCTGGAAACATTGTGAGCGACAACGCAGATTTTCCCTTTTTTAATTTCCTTGCCTCCGTTTCCTTCTTCCCAATCATCCGAACAGCACAGTGCAGACAGAACTCATAGTGCTTTTAACCGTGAGCTGGTTAAAGACTTGAGCTCAAGACTTGCATGACAAGTCTTTAGGTTTCCTGCTGGCGGCACATAGGTACTTTGGTCACAGCCTCAGTCAAAATGCTCCTCGTGTCTGTTGTCCAGGTTGCTGTGGCTGGGTCCTAGACTTGTGTGTCTCTGTCTGGCCTTGTAGCTGTGCTCCAGACCTGCAAATCCCTTTGGGGTCTGGAAAGCTGGTGGAGCCTGATATCAGCTCTAGTTTGTCAGTGATTTAAACTCATTTCCATTCTCTAGTCCTGTGGACACTCCAGCTTATAGCCCACACCTTGACACACAGCGAACGCAGGTCGCTAAATAACACAGGCTTAGCAGAAGAGGTTTCCACAAACAATTGTTATTTTCTCAGGCAACAGATTTCAAGGTCACAAAGGCCGGGTGAGCTCTGGGCCGTGCTCTGCTCAGGCTGTATCTGCACCACAAGCACAGAAGCAATTGCCAGTGCTGGTTTAGCTGGCTACCATGGCTTGTGTCCCAAGTCGGTGAGACCTGGCTGCTTCCCCCCAGCTCCCACTCTGGAGGGACCCTCAGGAGCTGGGCTGGCTCCGGCCAGTGCCGTTGCCCCGATTCTCACAGGGGAAAGGGGCACGGGGCCCTTTGGGGCCGGCCGGCTCCTGGGGATGCAGCCAGCTGCTCCCCAGCACTCGGGGGCAAGCTCCAGAGGGCAGAGCCTGGCACCGCGTTGTGAAACTCCATTTTAAAGAGCTAACTGTGATTTTTATATGGAGCGTTTGCGTGCCAAAAATACAGCTCTCTTTATTTAGTGGAATATCCTTTGGAAAACTGTAAAATCATGACAGGTTTTTTCATATTTATTTTACATTCAGTTCAGGATTATACACGATCAGCTTTAGGGCCTTACAGGAGCCAAGAGAATATAAAGGTTGTCAGAAAATTGGAGGCTTTATACCAGACTGTTCTGATTTAACTGGCAGACCATTTAAAGTTACTGAGATCTGGGGAGAAGCAGAGCTTTTCAGAAATGTCAGTCTTCTGAGGAGAAGCGCTGCAGTTTCTGACTGGCACCCACTCTTCAAAGTACTGACCTCAACACCAGCAGCAGCATCTTTAAGCCGTGTTTTGTTATTATTGTTCAGAAGTTTCCCCCTTTCTGAATAGCTAAGTTTCCCCCAGAGATGTAGTAGCATCTGGGCTTTCTTGCAGCTGAGTTTAAAGCCGCCTGGTTCCCCGAAATGAAGTGACAGCTTTTAGCCTTCCGCAGGAACGTGTGAATGTATTCAAGTTCATTTGTAACACACAGAGAAGAAAATTGATATTAAGGAGGGGAAAAAAAAAAAAAAAGAGAAAAGAGAATAAAATCTTTGAGGACTTCATCTGCCCGGGCCGGGAAGTAGTATAATGCATGCACACACTTGAGTCCACGTGAGCGGGGTAGTAATGGGATACACACGCACAGACACACACAAGCTGGGGTCCTTTTCAACCAGTGGGATTATTCCTTCGGTCCAAGGTATTTTTCTTAGTTCTAATAATAAACACCAAAATCTGGGGTTAGCACAACGCACAAAGATAGCCTTTAATATACGCAACGTGGGCTACGTCGAACTGTATCCTGTATACAATGACCACATTGTTTCTCCTCTCTTTTTTGTTTCTACAAAAGTATAAAAGATCATCATGCTACAGACAGCACATTTTAGTCTGAAGTGGAACTGGCAGAGGATTTCAATGGAAAGTTGATTTATTTCAAGGGATTATGGGAGTCCAGGGATAAAGCTGGCACCCGGCCACAGGGAGAGCCCTTGACCTAGAAGCAGGAACAGTTTTCAAAGCTGTACATGTACATAACTGAGCAGAACACTTTAATTTAGTGCAGAGCATAACCTGAATTCCTTCTCTGAGGGAAGATGAAAGAAAGAAATTTTACTTCTTGGTAGGACGTTGGAAGCTGTATCCAAAGCTCTTTGCCTATTTTACATCTTATTCTGCAGCGTTGCAGGAAGCGATTGTTTGTGACAAAAGGCCACTTTCTTCCCTGCTTAACTGGGAAAGCAAATTGAGCTGCCACTCATAAAACCAACTGGATACAGAATTAATTTGCTGTTCCTGATAGACGAAACAAGTTAACAGGCCACTGCAGGTTACTCTCTGAATCAACATACGAAACATAATTTCATTGTCTTTCCTCCCCCCTTCCTCGAGGCCTTCAGCAGTAATTATAAAGACTTCAAATGTCCCTAGTGACATCAGCTGGTTAAAAAAATTTGGATCACAGGAATAATGTAACCCAGAGCCTGCTTTCAGCAGCATTGTTCACACTCCAGAAAAGGTAATGCTGTACAAAATACTGTTCTGTAACTATACTTTATTAATTTTAGCAGTAGTTTTCAGTAAGCTTCACATCATCTGGCCTATTCCTTAGTCAGAGGGAACAAAGTGTAACAGCAACAGAACGTGTCTTTAAAACTACATTTTTGAGCATTTCATGAAGACCGGGCGTTATATCAAACACGCCACAACAATTACATTTACTAGAAGTTCCTAAGCAGTAATAAGCTTCTAGCTCAGCTGGTCTTGAAGTCAATCATAAACTTCAGCCACCTAATTAAGTGCTTTATTCTGCAGCTCTTGGTCCAGCCAAACGTCTGCAGGCGTCTGTAGGTATCTGACCTGAATCAAGGACTCTGGGTTTGAGCCCTATGTTTCCAGACAGTGCGTCTGACTGATACTGCAAAACCGCAAAATGCCAGATGGTTTCAACATATTACACAGCTCCCTGTATGGGCATCCACCGCCAGCGTGTGCCTCCCTGTCACATTTCACATGCTGGAACAACTTCTTGCAGTGTGGAGACAACACTGCGCCTGAAAACAAAGATGTAACGACATTGGCGTTGCTCAGCCTCTCGTCAACTTCTGGTCTGGGAAAAAATTTCAGCTGCTCTAAAATTAGAAGATAACGTAACGCTGGCTAGAATAGGGCATAGTCTGGGCAGGCTTCTTCATTATCAGCTTCCTTGTTGAACTTTAATCCTTATTTTATGACCCTCTCTTTTGGGTTTAGCTTGCATCACGGGCACAAACTGCCCGTCGTGGCAGACTGGCACAGCGATTTTGCTCTGTGAGTTAAAACGAGGCTCATGGGTTCATCTCACTTGTCAGCTAGAACGAGCGGGGACTGAGGGGCCTTCCCACCACCCGACCTGCAGCTGGGTGGATCCCAGGTAGGAGGCTTGTGGTCTAGGCGGCCAGGGGAAGTGGTCCTTTTGCTCTGTTACCTAGAGCAATCCTGACCAAGACTGCCTGGCCCCCTTGCATGTGAACTGGTCTGCTGGTTTCCTCATAACTCGCACACAAATACTCTGGATTTCTAGGGAAATGGGAAAGGGCCATGGAGACAGCTCCATGCAATGGAGAGAGCCTCTTTTCCCAGCATACACCCTTTGATCAGGCTCTGGAGGGCCAGGCCTCCGTGACCGTTTGGTTTTCCTGAGCTTCATCTTTCAATGCTGTGAAGTTCTTTGAGCACCCAAACTGTGCCTCTGGGCATACCCTGAACTAGCATTGGCAGAAGTGATGGGGTTGGTGCCTGCCTCGCTCCTTGATCTGGGAAGGAGCAAGAAGGTCAATTTGGCTCCTGAAGGAGAGTCATTTGGCTAATCCTGCTTCCTGAACGCATGTGGTCAATATAGGGCAGCTTTACGAGTGTGTACCTTTGTTTAACTCTGGGATCTAGCGCCAAGTACTGTGGGAGATACAGGCAGTGAAATCATGTGGGATAAAACCTGGCTACATTTGTCATGCAGAGAGTTTTAGGCTCCCACCCAGGAGCCCTATGAAAGGCAAGAGTATTAAATCCTGCCTGCAGACAGCTGCTGGAGTCTTTTCTTGAGCATATCTGTTTCTTCCAAAGCTTCCTTGCAAGCCTGATCCTGAACTAAGTGATACAGAAATGTGTCCCAGTGCGTGCTGAAGGAACTGATGAACTGCTAACTCATTTTACCCCTCAGGCAGGTCACGGGCAGTTGCATGCATTTGGTAAGGCCAGCTTTGTGCTCACCATCCTTGCCGTGAGGTTCAGGAGTTCTGGAGAGGCTGCCATTACGGGGCAGGAACCGCTGTGTTATGTGACATGGTGTACATCCCTTACCCATGCTCCCCCCAAGTCCTCCGTGTCCTTTCTGAAGCACTTTTAGATCTGAGATGTCACAAGTACTCCAGATGTTGCTGCAGTCCTTGTAATATAGAGTATTTGCGCCGAGCACATCCTTCTGGAGAACTTTGCGTCAGGGCTTCATGAAGAGATAGGGGGGATAGGAGGAATGCATTTTCTTTAAAGGTTAAGAAAAAAAAAAATCACCTTTGTGCATTGAATGCTTTTTGCAGCCAGGTTACCAGGGACGTTCTGTGCAGAAAGCTACATGTGAACTCATATTCAGCTCATGTTGTAACTCCCTTCCTTGGCATTAGTGCTTGTAAGTTTGTGATCAAATACATGGCAGCCACACCACTGGGCCAACAAGGTCACTTTTAATTCATGGCCCTGTCTGTGGTTTGGTGGGGAAGACGTAATTATGAAATCCCTTGGGAAAGGGCTGTCTTGATGTGGCCAGGTGTCTTACCAGTAGCAGGTATTTATATAGCATCTTCTCTACTGGTAGAAACTAATAAAAAGGAAAGATGGAAACGCTTTCTGTTGCTTTTACATAGCCAGAAAACGTGACTGAATTTACCATGTGTTGCTTATAATTACTCTCGTATCTACTAATTACGGCAAAGAACAGGAGAACTCTAATGACAGTAGTGTTAACTGAATAAATTTTTAGTTACTTTAGCTTTAGCAAGTAATTTGTCTTCCTCAACTTGATTTACTAATATCTTCGTTGACAAGACTCCCCATTCTGCGTATTCATTTTGTAGTTAGAGAGGGATTGCTTATAATTTACGGGTTTAGTCTGAGTGCTATTATTTTGCACTGTCAAAGAGCATCTGTTACAATAGATAGCTCTTCATATCTTAGCCCCACAAAAAATAAAGCACACCAGCTACGTTAGCAGGCAGTTTCTGAGCACCCGGCAACGTTCAGCTGTGTAAAGGTGAATTTCTTTTGAAAGGGCAGAAAATGGAATTGCTTAAGTGAACTCTGTGGTCATCTGCAGCGGGATGAGCTTATGTTAGCTCTGTAGGACTCCCTCACACCAGCCGTGTGATCCAGGTTCAACACTCTGGTTCTCTGGGTGGGGTAAAATCCAGCCTAAAAATTGTTTGTAGGCATTCGATTGTTACCTGATTATCACTACAGGCATCCCAGGGTTTTACCCACAAGCTTTCCAAAAGATAGCCTACGTACTTTGTGCTTCCACAGGACAACTTCTAAGTGGACTGTAATTAGAAGATCTGAATTAGATATAACTGCGTGCAGGCAAAGTCTAGCATAGCTTTTGTGGTTGGCTTTGCCAGTGTGGACAGGACCAAGCCCTTTCAAAGCACGTTGGAATTCATGTTGTTTACCTTGTGACAAAACCCCCAACCCCTTCAATGAACCCTAGCAAGAGACCTCTCATATCTAGGGTTGGTTATGAAGCTTTATTTCTATTATGCTTGATTACAAGTCTTTGTTTGTTTGTTTGTTTGCCTGTAGAGCACAATAAAATCAGTGGTTTATAAGGCTCCTTTTCACTGTACCTTGGTGGAGAAGGCAAGTGAGGGCTCCTGACGGTGCAGCTGGCACCAGGCAGCTCTTATCTCATTTACCCACATGGTACTGTTCAAGGTTTTACCACTGCTACCGCTTTAAACACACAGATCATACCATCACTGTGAGTACGATGGTTCTTTCTGCAGAAATATTAGTTGCCTCCTGATAGATCAAATCGAATCATATACCGGCTGTAGGTGCATAACTGCGTGGGTTTCCTGTGCACTAAAATTGTAGCCCAGCCAGCCTTAATGGAGCTTTTTTCTTTTTTTTTTTCAGAGTAAAGCTGATCATCTAAAGCCCAGAATACTGGTAGCTCAATCTCAGCTGTGGTTCTCGATGCTCATAATTTTAAGAAATCAGACCTCATGTTACCTGTTACAGACCACACAGCTAGTCAGTAACGAGCCTTGTACTTTTTCCAGCTACTCATAGACTTGCAAAAGTATGAGGCTTAAAAGAACATGAAAAAAACCCTTCCAATGTAATGAAGTTTAAATAACAAAGAATTGCACGTTGGTAGTTACATCAAGCATTTATTGTTCCGTTCTACCTCACATTTCCTTTCAGCTATTTCTAAGTCATTGCAAACTTTGTTAAAATCCAAATTCCACAATCTTCTCCCCCCCCCCCCC
>VZZY01005602.1:356198-369014 GCA_013400335.1 Eurystomus gularis
CCCAAAAAAGTGTCCTTTTGCCTTGGACTCACATTTTGAGAAGCCTATTTCTTTTGTGTTACTAAAATGCCAAGATTTTAATGGAATGCTTTATTAGGTTTCCAAATGCTTCTGGCCAATAACAAGCAAAGTTCAGTTCGGTAGTTTTAATCTCAGAAACATCAAATCTGTTTTCCCCGCATGTGAGAAGAGCCATGCAGCTCTTAAGAAGATTAAAGCTATAAATTCTAACATTACAGAGGCCAATGCTTTCACAGTCCAGAGCGGGCTGGGCTATTTTATGCACGTTTTTCCTCGTGAATTTTCAAGAATATTGATAGTCTTTAGTTTTGCCTGGACCTTTTTTCCCCTCCTCCTGTACTCAGGTACGCTATTTGTAGAAGGTGAATGCATTGCTTTTTCTTTTATTCTGCTTCTCTGCTTTATTTTAATGTTAGGAGGCAAATTATATCATTTTCATTATTAGTGCGGCTCACAAACCCATCTGTTACTCAAAAGACATCAGGATCAGCAGTCAGCCACCCTCAAAATAAGCAGCTGTAAATCTAGAGTGCCTATACTTTCTAAATGCAGAGAGGCTTTTCCATTAATCTCCTGGACTTGCTGAGTAGCTGGTATGGTGCCCAAACACAGTAAGTAAACTCAATTAGTAAAAATAGACATGATGTGGCAGTTCAATATATGGCATTTAAGCACGTGTGCTGCAAACCAGAAACGCTCAGTTCACGTCTCAGAGCCTCCGTTTTGTGCGTACGATTCAGTTATCCTCCTGGTTGCCAGATACCTTGGAAAAAAAACAATAGTAGTAGTTTATTTTCAGAAAGAGGTAGTTCTGCTGTCGTTTACCCAGGTGTAACTCTGGAGGAACTCACCTGACTTGTTAGGACTCTGAATGTTCAGCAACTCTGAAAAGTCCCATTTTTCAACTGACGCTTGAAAGCTAGTATAGAAACCAGCCTTAATGTTCATGTGTTTTAGATAAGCAGAATTACATGGAATATACAATTATAGGCAGAGAAGAAACATTTGCAAGAAATGAATACTTTTTGGAGCTTTGTTCTGCCTACCAGGGCAAGTTTGGGTAGATTAATTCACAGCTTAAGACTTAAGGGAAAGTCTCCTTCTCTACCCCTTTAGCAATGGAGCAGACTACACCTCCTTTTTTATGGCAAGCTGATCAAAGGCAAATTATTCAAGCGCAAGTTCTGTAAGATCCCTGTGCTCCGCTGCGTAGCAGAAGGGCTTAGGTCTGGGTGTGGTGTTCTTGACCTTCTAGTCTTTTGTCTTTTCGGCCCGTTTTACTTCCTCTGTCTGCCCGCTTTTAGCCAGGAGAATGATCTAAGGAGACCCTGTTTGTTTTCTGTGGGCATTATGATAGGCTGCCATTGTGTAACGACGTACAGTGTGCAGGATAAAACACCCTGCTTATTATAGCCTCGTTAAAAGGCCTGTCACTATTTCCATTTCAAATTCCTATTTTCAGGAGTTTACTACTGAGCCGTAACAAATTGCAGGCAGGAAACTTGGCAGTCGCATTCCCAGCCTAAGAGCAAATTCTTTTACCAACTTTAAATAAATAAATTAATTAATATTAATGGCATGTGCTCCCAGCATGCAAAATAAAGGAGGTTTTGTTATTGTTTTGTTTTGTTTTATCCTTGAAACAAAAGATGAGGGTTAAGGAGAGTGTTTACGTACCAAGCGTCTCTATACAAGAGCTATACAACAGACCAGGAGCAGTGTCACCAAGTGATGGAGATGATTTATCTGGTGGGCATTCCTAATTCTCCTCGAAGGAATATCAATACAGAAGGGCTGTTACCCAGCACATACAAGAGGAAGCTGGGAAGAGCAGAAGAGAGTCGTGTATCACAAATACTTACAGTGTTGACAAACTACAGCTTGATAACCGCGATGGGCGAGGGTGAAATTCTTTGCGGTTAGCTTAAAAGGAACAAACACCAAAACAAAATAGTAACCCCCACAGAGTTGAGGAGTTTGAAGCGGAATAACTAATAGGTGAAATATTTTCATGGTAGATGTGTTTTCAATATATTTTAACAATCTGGATTTTTAATTATACAAATATTCAGAATTTGAAGTCCTGAAATAAGTAAAAAAAAAGCCATTTTTTGGTCCGTTGTCCAGAGAGCAGAGATTTCAAGCAAGTAAATGCTCCTCGCTTATCTCTCTGTTCACCGAAGATTTGAGCACTGTAAGGAATCTAGGAATTGGGGACTGCACACTACACAAATTCCACATGCTGTCAAGGCAAAGCGCTACTACAGGAGTAGCAGATTCAGAGGAAGCAGCGACTGGAACTTAAGAAACCCAATGAACGTTTTGGCTAGTAAGGAGCATTAAAAATGCTAACGGAAAGCACAGTCAGTAGGGAATATCAGGTTAGGGTTCAGAAGAAGAATAAAAGAGACTTGGCAGTTGTTGGAAGTTCTTCTTCAATTTTGCTTTTGGGAAATTATAATTTTTGTAGGTTAAAATAAGAAACCTGTTATTCACCTTTGGAGAAATTTACCTTTTTACCACGTTGTGTTTGCTATTTCTGAAATATCAGCTGGTCTCAGAAATGTGGTCTTTTCTCAGGAGATAAGGTTTCTGAGAGATATGTCAAATAGCAGAATATTTAACTGCACCATTTACTGCAGACAGCGTAACCTGTGTGCCTGTATTGCTGTGCTGGTGTTGGCTGGGGTGGAGTTAATTCTCTTCACAGTAGCTGGTACGGGGCTGTGTTTGGAGCTGTGCTGGAAACAGTGTTGATAACACAGGGATGTTTTAGCTCTCGCTGAGCAGCGCTTGCACAGAGTCAAGACCTGTTCTGCTCCTCACAGCACCCACCAGCGAGCAGGCTGGGGGCACGAGAAGCTGGGAGTGAACGCAGCAGGGATGTCCCAGACCATGTGACGTCATGCTCAGCATGTAAAGCTGAGGAAGAAGAAGAAAGGGGGGGAGGATGTTTGGAGTGATGGTGTTTTTCTTCCCAAGTCACCGTTCCATGTGATGGAACCCAGCTCTCCTGGAGATGGCTGAACACCTGCCTGCCGATGGGAAGTGGGGAAGGGATTCCGTGTTGTGCTTTGCTTGTGTGCACGGCCTTTGCTTTACCTGTTAAGCTGTCTTTATCTCAACCCATGAGTTCTCTCACTTCTACCCTTCCAATTCTCCCCCCATACCGCTGGGGAGGAGTGAGCGAGCAGCTGCGTGGGGCTGAGTTGCCTGCTGAGTTTAAACTGTGGCACTTGTAAACTGCCTGTGGGGGAAACTTGGCCTCATATAACTGATTTGAGCATCTAGTTCAAACAGGAAAGGGGCGTTGATCCTCGTTTAGGGATCTGAGGGATTATTAGAATATAAAAAAAGATTTTAGGACACCACCAAAGGAATAGCTTTCATGAGAAGTCTTTCATTTCAAGCTGCATCATGCAGATTTTGTGATCTCATTGGAGAGACCTTACATGTGTGCAAGGTGGAGATACACGTGTCTTCCTTCAGATAAGAGTTTTTGGAGGCCAGGCAGTGACTCCTGTGCAAGTTGAGCCTTTTAGGGACTCTTACAGAGCCTGCAAGCTCCTCTTCTGCTGTTTTCAGGACGATCGCTACAAGGGACTCGAAGAAACTGTTCAGCTTGGCTTGCACTGAGCTAGAAGCTTCTGGGCGCATTCCTGGGAACCTCTGATACTCTGAAGAGAGTGTAGCGAGAGACAACACTGGGGCTGGGATGCTTGCGGAGATTATAAACTATGCAGGAATTTCTGTACAGCTGATAAACTCCGCGCAGGACCCTGTGGAACATACACATTTTATAACACTACCTCCAGGCTCTCAGAAGTACCTCTGAGGCAGCAGCCACTGGTATACAGCAGCTGCAAGCTCTGTCCTCTCTGCTCTCTCCTCCCACACCGGGCACATGGTTTGACTATGACAATTATTTGAGGAATTACTTGCTGTTTTCCACCCTCCCTGCTCCCCCCCACTGTGCATTTTTAACCAGCAGAGGGAAACAGAGGGGCTGAAGAATTAGAGGGCTCCTGTGTGATAAACGATGAAGACGCTGCAAATATATCCTCCTATATAAACATTAGAGAAGGGCTGAAGCCGTAATGCAGCAAGGGAGACAAGGTCTCTTAGGTATTACTTCAGTTTGCAAGGTTATAGGGGTCTATTAAAAAAATGAATTAAAAGGATGGATCACTTTGGAGGTGAGGGAGGTGGTAGTGCCTCTATATGTGGTTATGGCAGAGTAGCTGGTGACCTGTAAATCCACACCCTTGACTGCCTCATTGTAACATGTTCATGAAGAAATACCCTTAAGCACGTAGCTAACTTCAAATGTAAGATCCAGAATCATTAAGACAACAGGGCAGCTTGTACGCCTTAAACCAGACACCAAGTCTACACACCTAGCTGAAAATGGGCCAAAAAAGGGAGATAAATGACCTAATATTTGTGTCCTAAGAGAGGAGGTGTATCGTGGAAAGGGGAGAGACAGATTAAATGGCAGCAAAACCATCTGGTAATGCCACTTCTGTAGCATATCATCTTTTTCAGACCTGTTATGCATATAGGGGTGCAAAATATCATCTCCTGAGGTTGGTGGCACATGTCCTGTGACTCTAGATTTTTAACACCAGAGCTGGTTGGTTGACTGAGATAGTTTATGAAATGGAAAGGGTTTTAGTCAGTGTTGCTAAATGGTTTTAGTCAGTGTTGCTAAACAAGTATGAAAAAAATGTAAATAGACTCATGGGTTTGTTTTTGTTTATATTAGTACTGTTTTCTCTCGTCCTTGATATGTGGAATTGTTGCTTTTCTGAGTCCTTGGCTAAGCCTTGGGAAAAGAGAGCAGTCTGTATTGCTTTAACAGCAATAATGCTTGCACTTCACTGTGTCACCACTGTTCTGTGAGATAAAAGGATAATTTTTTCTATCCCGATCCTACAGGCAGAAGAATGGAGGGGGCGAGGATGTCCCAGGACTAAGACCGAGACAGAGGGGCTCAAAACCAGGTTAGAATTGCAGCAGAAGCAGTGAAGTCGTTAACAGATGGGCTTGTGTAACAACCTTTCCAGCGTGAAGAAGGATAATTTAGGGGGGATATGACAGATACCTGCAAAGTTCTGGGTAGCATGGAGAGTATGGGTGGGGACTGGCCATTCTCTGTCTTGGTGCAAGAGCTGGGAGCACTGACTGAAGCGGGCAGGATGGAGGGGTGGCTTCTTGTGTCGCAGACTCAACCTGTGCACTGTGACATAGCAGACCGTGGATGCTTTAGAGTTTACATGTGCTGATGGAGGAGGCTGTACAAGTCTTGGGTGGTAAATCCTTTGAGGGTTACTAAAAAGGCAGAGACAACAGCCTGCTCAGGAAGTTCCTTCAGCTGAAAATAGCGGGAGGCTGGAGAGTATGTGGAGGAAGTAACGTCTAATGCCCATGTCTCCTTCAGCACCTGCTTCTGACCACTGTTGTCCTGTGGCTGCTCTGTGGCCATTCTTATGTCCTGTTATGCAAAGAAAAGGAGAATATAAACTGTGAAAAACCTGTAGTGAGGAACCATTTCAGAACTAGCATCTCTTGAGTAGGAATGGCTTATCATGAGATGGTCCTGTCCCCAGGTGTCCACTGTCTTGGCTATACTTGACCCTATGGCAGGACAATCTATGCATGAGCGAATCCGTCCCTGTGATAGAACGTACGCTTTGTAAGGGTTTGAATTTTATGATTTTTGGAGGCCTTGTGGCAAAAGGCACATGCTTTGGGAGAAGGCTGAAGATGTGCTTTCAGCAGGCAGGTGTTTCTGGTGTACCTGGATGCCCAGCTAAGTTCCTTTTGAGAGAACTGCTTTCATACTGTCGTGTTTTTCTTGTCGTTGCCATGTGCCAGGCCTTCTAGAGCTTTGAACAAGTATCTTTCTTACCTTCAGTATAAATGAATTAATAGTATCATATGAGGATGATATGAGAGCAGATCCAAGGTAGGAAGACAGGTATAAATGGGAGCTCTGCTGTGGAAAAAAAGTGGTCAAGGTGAAAGAGAGAGACATGATATGGCATTTCAGCCAATACGGGAACAATTACCGCCTTTAGTAGAAAGGCCTCTGCTGAAGGGTAAAGAGAGAACACAAGGATCTGGAAAATCTCTGAGGGAAAGATGCTGCCTCTGTCTAGTGTGAAGTCAAAGCGATGCCAGTCTAGTTACGAAACGGTCCGCACAAGCAGAAATAACTCTGCTTTAATGTAATATCCTACCTCAGGCTCCTGTCCCTTTTCCTAGGACTTTTTTTCTTTAAACTATGGAGTTTCAGGGTTCTTTGGACATATCCCTGTCACCTTAAAGAAGAAACAGGAAACATACCCCCTCAGCTTGTAATCAGATGGAAGGTAAATGTTGACCATGATCACCTAAGTTGTTGGTCAAAGCCTTTCAGGCTGAGGACTTCTTACCCTCCAGACAATTCATTGTCTTGCCTGCAGTTTATCTCTGCCCGAGCATTTTCCAGTTGAAAAATCCATGATCACGGATCAAATATAGGAGGATACAGCAATTCCTTCATACCAAAATTATCCCACTGAAATTTTTGTTTGCTGTTTATGCACTGTTCAAAGTTGCTATTCCTCCGCTGCAGGTGACTGCAACTTTGTGGTATATGATACTGTTTGGAAAACAAAAAAAAACCAAGCTCTTTGCTGTGTAAAAGATGTCTCTATTTCAGGACTGTTACTAAAACCAGGATTTCTGGTTAATACGGTATTAGTTATTAGTTTTCTTTTTGACAGTACAGTGAAAATAGAGCTACAAAATAACTCTGATCTTGGACATGAAGCAACTAGCACTTCTCTCTTGTCTTGAAACCAAGGTATGAGCCCAGATTTACCAATATTGGCTGAATTTGGTAAACTTCTGTTCTGAATTTGCTTGAGAGCTTTGGGGCCAAGGCCCGTGTGTGTCATATTTTGGGAAGAGGCAGAGCCAGCGAGGGCAGAAAATAGCTGTTATTTGTATGTTGCACTTTTTCTCCACAAAAGATAAATCTGTTTAGCGTGTGGACAAAACGTGCAGGCTTGGCAGCAGGATTGAGCACACTGGCTCTGGAGGTCTGGTAGGTCAATGGTCCGTGAGGTAGGAAGGGTTTGTTAATAGACCAGAACAGCTCAGCTGGGGCCATTAAAGGACTTAGGAGTCAAAAATCTATGTTTTCCGTTCCTAGGTTCATCCACACGAGTAAGCAGCGCATTCTAGCCCATTCCCCTCCTCCTCTAAAAACTCAGTGCACTTATCAAAATATGTATAGCATTGATCAGAGAGACTGGAACAGGCTTTAGGAACCGCACTGCCTTATATGCGGGTAAGACGCTTTAAGAAAGGTCAAGAGTTATTTCCCAACCCAAAGTGTTTACATGATAGATTCTAATCTAATCTGTCTAGACCATAACGCCCTTAACAGACAGAAAAAACCTGGCAAGTGAACTCCCAGATAAGTCTCTGTACCAGGTATGATTTAAAGGGACAACATGTATCTCTTACAAGGGCTGTGGCCTCTGCTCCCTGCTAGCAGCCGAGAGCCCTCTTCCAGCAAGTGGCCAGGGAAGTCTCCTTAGGTGTGCACCATCATTTTGGTTGAATGTTAGTCCTCGTTAACAGCGCTGCCTTGACATGGCTGAAAATGAAGCATTTTCCACAGAGCAGAGCTTTTCTTCTGTGCCCTGCCAGCGTACTTTGACCCCAAGACGAAGCAAGCACTTCTAGGAATAAGGCGGCCGTTTAGTTTCCATTTGTGCTTGGCCTTTCGGCTCACACCAGATGTAACTGGGGTAACTGCAGTGTCAGAGGAGATAGTTGGAGACCAGGACATGGATGGAGACCTCAGGCAGCCTAAGACCACAAGCCATAAAGCACCTAACAAGTTGTAATAGTTACTACTCGAGAGGTGCCTAGACCAGTTAAGCACCTCTAGAGGAGGGCTCAGCACTTCTAGTAGCATCTGCCACATGCTAGAACAGCTTATGGTCCTGACTGTGGCCCTGGCCCATCCTGGTGTGATCCCTGGTAGGTTAGTGAGTCTTCCTTCTAGATCAATAACCTGTGACTGCCTGACAACTTATTCAAAAGACTAAACCGGTCTTGATTTTAAGACTTCAGAGGATTCATCAGTTTTGTTAATCCCTGGATGAATTACTCTCCCTGTTTAAAAAAAGCAACAACAACAAAGGCATCTTATTTCCCATGTATGTCTAAGGACCTATTGTTATTTTGAAGCTATTGAAGCTATTGTTATGTAAAGAGAAACTTGATTGCTTCTTTTAAAAAAAACAAGGCAATGATGAAGTAAACACTTTGTTACCTAAATATCCCATTACCTACACACTAAGGCAGGACGAATAACGGATTTGTTCAGCGACCCCACAAGCCATACCTAGCCACGATGTGGTCAAAGAAGGGAATTAACAGCAGCCTGTCCTTTGAATTCACTTGCAAAGGACCTCAGCATTTCAGACCGTAAGATCTTCCTCCTTGAGTCACAGTGTAGTACTACATACTTGCTCAGTCCTCCTGAACACTTTGCTCTCCTTTCACTAAATGTGAATTTGCATGAGATACTTGTGGCTTTAAAGAGGCATCACTGGCTCTCTGTGCCTGCCCATCTAATTTCCTACCATCTGAAAACTGTGAGAGTTCTGGAGAACATCATCAACATCCCTGTTTTGACAGGAGATATGCTCATTTCTGAGTGAATACACAAAAAGTAAAGATCTTCCTCGTATTTCATTATGTTCACACAAATGGCACTTCAAGTTAAAGAGTACATTCCAAATACCTTATTGTTCAGGTCATGTACATTTCTAACTTCCCGGAGCAAGGCGTACCTTAATTAGCCAGCTGTAATCCAAATTATAGTTTCTCATTTGTTAAAGCTGTTAAAATACCTTAAATCAGCTGCATGTGTCTGAAGTAATAACGAAAATAACGGCATTAGCAAAAATTATCTGAATGTGAGAGGGCTATAAATAGATAGGAGGTAGATTGGACAGTCGGTGGATTCTGAGTTGGAATAAAAACATCTTCTTTAAGCCAAAAACATGGCAACCAATATTTTCTGTTACAAAAATATTTCACATTAATTTAGTTTTTAGGAAAGCTGTCTGAAATGAATCGCAGAAATTCTCTGTTTATTTACAAGCCAGTGTTAATACCTGAAGTGTAAAGCGAGGCACCTTGCGAGCGCCGACAACAAACCTTTGATTGTATTCACAAATCCTTTTTGCCAGGGGATGGGAACGGCTGCACGTCCTGCTCTCTCGGAGTAACCTCCACCTTGGTGACACTTGTCATCTGAGCAAATTGCACGACAGGTCTGTGAAGTGGATTACTACTGTCCACTAGAGGCTGTAATGAGACCAACAATGTCATTTTATGACAAATTGAAGACTTGAGACTGTAACGATCAATAATTGTGAAAAAGCTTTTCACACTCAATACACTGTCAATCATAGGATTTCCCTGAATGTGAATGTTTAAAAAACAATAATAATCCGACTTCGGATGCCTCTTTTTTCTCCCATATATTCGTAGATACTATTAATTTATAAAAAACACACAGTGTAAGTGACACGTTGTAACTTGTGGATTGAAAGACAGTTTCTTCCAGACAGCGCGCATCTTGCATGTCAAAATGATTAATCTCTTTTGGTCAAGACTGCGTTCAGCTGGGAGTCATCTCAGTTTCAGCACATCACTAGCAGTAAATAAAAACGCTTGAGTCGGTGTGGGTTCTCATGTCCCACTCATCACCGTGGTGTCAGAGCCCCCGTCCACGCTGCGAGTAGCATCTGCCACATATCTCTGCTCTCGTTGTCTCCCCAGGGGCAGGAAGGTCTGCAATGGAAGAGTTTTGTTTCAGAAGTTCCCTGCTACTTTTGTATAGGCACCCCTTGCTATATGCCCTCTACAGAGGGGGAAAGGTGAGGGGGTTCAGGGTGGCTCGTAGCTGCTGTGAGAGTGCGCTGCAGGTATTTGGGGTGGCAGCCCTTGAGCAGGACCTGATGCTTCGGTGCCAAGTTGCTTCTCTTGGTTCCTGTTGCCTGAACTATCCCGGTGACAGGTAAAACCACGTCTACTTTCCACAGCAAATGACTTTCTCTTCCAGCTCAGTTCTGCACTTCTGGGTTGATAGGCTGCCCAGCCTCAATAGATGCTGAGGGATCTCTGTCCCGGCCATCCAGCCAAGGTCACGTTCGGATGCCATTTCCCACCCTCTCTGCCTTCACCAGCACGTCCATACTTGGTGGCGTTCTTTATGGAGGGAACCTGTTGAGCCGCAGTGTAGGCCCTCAGCTGAGGAGCTGCAGAGGCTCACGGATGCTGTGCGTCAGGCAATGTCCAGGGAGGCATAGTCCCCTCATCTCTTGTCTGTTAATGCAAACAGCATATGTCAAGTCAAAACGGAGGTGAGGAATGGCTTATGAACCTGATGTGGCTGGGGGCCGTTGTGGCACTTCTCAAAGCCACGGGGAAGCTGCCTGCTGGCTTGGGAAAACAATATTGCTTTGACTTACAATGGACTTAGATTTTAGGGGTCTCTTTTCAACTCTGAAGCAGAAACACAGCCAAAGATGTAAAAGCCTAGAGCCTGGAGCGCGGTAAAAGATGTGGGTCCTGTGGTAAACATCATAGCCACAGAGCGGAGGAATACACAAGCCTCTTACACGAGCCTGCTGCAGAAGGGAAATTTGCCCAGAGCTTGCTTCAGCATGAATGTGGCTTCTCTTTCTCTGTGTGTGCCACACCTCTTGGCAAGGTGAACACTGGAGAAGGAAAGATTCCTTTCTCCTGAGGTAACGCTCCGTACAACCGGAGTAAGAAAAGGTGGCAGATGGGAGAATGCCATGTACTCAGAATTGAACCCTGATGATCGGGTTGCAGCTTCTCTGGGGCTTTCCCTTGATTTTCAGTAATCTCCAGCCTCTGTCTCCCTTGGTTCCTTTTGTTAAATCAATGAACCTTGCATTAGCTGGGTGAAGATAATTTTGCTGTCTGCTTTGGTGCTGTAGATTCACTGTCTTGTGCCGAGCGTCACGTTTGTCCAGATACCTTGGTCTGCTGCTGCTTCTGTGCCCAGACCACTCCTAGAATGGAAGGTGATGCTGGATTTCACAGTGAACCTGCACTAAAGATTCGGAAGGTGCTGTGGTAGAAGATCCTTAAGTTCCATAAAGCCAGTCTATATCACAGTATCTACTCTAAATCAAGAGCTCTACGGCTTACAATGTTACTATTACGTTCTTTAGCAATTACGGTGAACTAGTACCGTCATTTATAGAAGAGACTGCTTCGCTGATCTGCATAACGACAGGCTGAGTCCTAGGGTACTTTGCATCTAGACTCTAATGCTGGATTTAACGCTAATATATAACGGACACATAGGAGAGATACCTGCGCTAGAAACCCAGTACCTTGGAGCTTATTTTTTTGTGGCAAATCGGTAGAAGCTGCACTAAACAGCCTGGTCTGGATGGCCACGTTGCAGGGAGTACGCATCTGCGGCCTGTGGCCCCACAGCGTCCAGCTCCGCGGAGCGGGTACAGAACGGCCTTTGGTATTTATGCAACATTTTTTTGCAATGTCCTTGGGGCGGGGGGAGGCTTTCCCTCTGCTCTACCTCCCTTCCTGATGCCAGAGCAGAGGAGGAACGGCTTCTTACGGACCATTGTCAGGTTGCATGCAAGCATAGCACCCCGCTGTCCTTTGGCCGCGTTCCTCCCATTCATTGCTTCCACAATTTGTATTATTTTTCTAAGTTGTACCTGCCTTGGTAATTTGATGCTTTGTCTTTTCTTCTAAGACCCGAAGACCAGACTGAGCCAAACCAGGAGGGGGATATTTTCTCCGGTCTCCCACCCGTGCTTGTTATTTGCCCATCACTGCAGTTTATGGCCCTGCAGAGACCTGTGTTGAGAGAGGTAAGAGCGTAATAACGAGCCGAGGCTGGAGCGCCGGGGCAGCGTGAGGCTCCTCAGCCGGGGGGGACTTCGGGAGAGGCTCGCAGTGGTCTGGGTACGGCTGGGAGAGATGCGCGGGGATCCCTGATGAAATGCGTGCTCAGGAATCCAGAGGGAGTTAGTACCCAAACATGCGTGGTTCAGCCCTGCCTGTCTTGTAGTTCAGTGACGGTATGAGTCAGAGCCTCTCTGGTCTGAATGAAGTGGAAGGTACTTTCTACTAAGCAACTCAAGCATATGCCAAGGATCCGGATAAATAAAACTAATTCAGAAAAAGGGAGTGGGATGCAGGCTCTTTTTCTAAATCACTTCGCAGATCTCCACGGCAAAATGCAATATGGCATCTTAAATAAAATCACCCTCTTCTGACTCTCGCAGAGGCTGCTTCAGAGCATTCCCTGGCTTCCAGCACAGTTTTATTTCCTCCCTTAGAGAGACAGACCAGCCTTGACTGAGCAACCAGATTTTCATGCATCCTTTAAACCAGCCCTCCCTGCCATTTCTGAAGGACAGCACGCTTTGCTCTGCCGGCTGTCTCTTCCGTCCCCCTTAAACAATATAGGTTTGGGGTTGGTGTGGGTTTGTGGTTTTTTTTTTCCCTCCCCTCCCCAGCTCATTCCTTTCCGCCCGCAAAGTGCTTTGAGATCCCCGCGACGCAGCCTGCCACGGGAGCAGCGGGGACTTGCGTGGAACGGCGGCGAGCGCAGGGATTCATCCCGCCGTGGAGAGCCAGCCTGGCCTTGGAAGTGCCAGCGGGGGAAGGAGGAGGTAAGCGGCGAGGCGAGCCCCGACCCCGACCCCTCCC
>VZZY01005605.1:0-23223 GCA_013400335.1 Eurystomus gularis
GGCGCGGGGCCGAGCGGGAGGGGAGGCTGGCGGCGAGCGCTGCAGACGGGCGCGTTTGCCTTCCCGGTGGCTTGGGCACCCAGAAACTGTTTTAAGACCTAACTTCGAGCAGTTCGAATACCTCGCGTAAATTAAATTTAATGAAAGAAGGTATTTCCGCGCCGCCAGCCAGCGATCCGTGCCCGCAGCCCGCTCGTGTGGAGGGGATGTGCTCTGTATCCAGGAGACTGACTAGGGCAGCTGTGTTGGAGTTTGTGTTTATTCCGGATGCGACCAAACGAAGCCGTATTGTCAGTATCAAATAAAACGTTCTCTTGTCAAGTGTAGAACGGAGCTATAATGAAGTGCTTTCGTCTGAAGAGAACTGGTTCATCAAAGCTTCAAACCTAAGTTATGTTAACTATTTGCTGGTTTAGGGATCTCGGAAGGCGGCTAACTTGAGCATGGATGGCGAGCAAATAGTTTCCTTATGCTACTTATATAACCACCTTTGTTTGTTTTTCAAGATAAATGTTAGAGAAATTATAAATTTAATTTGAGATTACCAAGACCCTGTGCTGCAAATGTCTTATCTCCGTGTCTGGCTACTGGGCGATTGTTCCAAGGCTGCCAGTGTGGCTTTGAATACAGCCTTTTAAATCGAGTCCATTGCACTCCTTACGCTACCGCAGGAAATGCGTGGCTCACGAGAATGGTTTTATGGAGGGAACAAGTGTACTTTAATCCTGACTTTATTATTTCTGCTGTGGAGCTGAGGACGTAGGAGTAATAGATATCCGTACGTTGAAGCGCACGATCAGCAGTCTGAACTTTGAAAGCAAGAAGTAAAATCTGCATGGCAAAAGAGCTGGTTTGTGATCTCAGTGTGTGGTGGGGAACAGTACTGGATTATTTAAGTTCTTACTTTCTGCCCGTAACCGACCATCTTAACGTGCAAGTTTCCTCGCCTACGTCACTGGCATGTGTCCTGGTTGTTGAAATAGGGTGCAGCTTGTTGAAATAGGGTGCAGCGTGACCGTACACGTGAAGGGGTTAAAGCAGTTTATGGCCGAAGAGTTAATGCATCACTTCAGCTCAAGAGTTTTTGTTGTTTGTTTGGTTTGGTGTTTTTCTTTTAAATAATTCGGCTTAGTTACAAATATTGCCGTCTGCCCTTTTCTTTGCATGTGTGTGTCCATAAATAAACCTTGTAAATGCTGGTTGGGGCTCTTTGCAAAATAGTAGAAGTCATGGACAACATTTTAGTCTCATGCTTGTTTCCAGTGAAAATGTCAGTTTCTGGAACATCAAAGTAGAAGCCGTCCTACATTGTGTCTGCATTTGGTTGTGGGTTGAGAAGTATGCAGGTATTTTTTTTTTTTTTTCTAAACTAAGCCCTGCTTTTGGGAACGTGAGAGAACTGTCGTTGGCAAAAGCAGAGAAAACAGTCAAAGCTTGTGATTATAAGGAGAAAGATCTAAGCTTGTGGGTAACAGAGAAGAAATGTTTTCCTCTTTGTGTCCACATAATGCAGGGCTGTGGGAAGATATGCTTAATGAGGATGATTATTGCTGTGGCTTTCCATAAATCCACTTGTAATGGAGGCTTTGTACAGTTACTTCTGAATCTGTACATTTAAAAACTGCAAATAGCGATAATGGAGTTGGCTAATAGCAGACTGTCAAGTAAGTGCAATCCTTGTGATAATGTTCAGCCATAGATCTCCATTTAAGTATTACTTTTAAGCAGAAAATGTTTCTTGTAGGTCATAGTATATGCAATTAGGAGGAAAAAACCCACAGTTGTTGCTGTCCATTCTTGAATCTTAACCAGGTAGTTTTAATTGTGCGAAGGGTACTTTTTCTCTCCAGCTTCTTATCAGATAGCAGGAGATCTGCAATTCGGTAGATCCCTTTGATGTGAATTTAGATAGATAGTAGAAAGGAATAATAATAGCAACCAGCTTTAAAAAACTGACTCGAGGCCTACTCAAGCAGTAAACGTGTGCAAATTAAAATTGGGACTTGCACCTTTTGAAGAATAGCAAACTTCCCTGCCAAGAACTGGAGTCAGCTTAGTGCCACCAGGTGAGAGTCTGAGCTGATCTCGTTAGTAGGATTAACCAGGACAAACCTCTGTTTCAGTGGTTTCTCTCAGTGCTTCTCAGAAGCCAGGGTTGAGAGTTAAATTACTCACGTCTGTTTTGCAACTTGGAAATAAAAGGTGGAACTAAGACAGTAGGGAAAATTTTTAATGTGTTATCTCACACCAGTACAGAAGGACATAAAATCACCCATTATTTTCAAGTAAAGCACTCCTAATAGCTACTGGATGCTTTATATAGCGTTTTGAATGAGTGCAGTTTTAAATTATGTAGCTAAGAAACAGCTTTTGAAGAAATGTGACACATGAGATGCTTATGTTTATGTTTGGAAGAATTCATTGAGAAATATTTGTGATGCTCGCCACCATTGCTCACTTGCCTTTGAAAGCAGTGCCTTGACTTTAATCTTTCACGTGGTTTGTGAGGGCCCCTTACGTGGGTTTGCTTTTGTTCAAAATCTGACCATAAAAGTAAGCTTTGCTTCTACAGATCTCAGTGCAGTGTTCAAATCCAAAATGTACGTTTCTTTTCCAGTAAAAACTTGTAATTACATGGGGTGGTAGCTAACTGGAAAGTATTGCAAAACATATGTAAGAATACTGTCGTACAAACTCTAAAACTGACGAATGACTCACTGCGCCAGGGCTATATCGAATTCTATCTATACACAAGGTTTAAATGACAAGTTTACTTTTAGGCAGGGAATATGCAATTTTCTTGTACTCTTTCTTCATCTAATGTCAAGTGAGCTTAATGAAATGGTACATGTGGGCATACAGGAGGCACCAGTTGTAGAGCTTTAATGAGCAAAGGGAACAAGCACTGCTTGGCTCTATTTCTGAAGATGATAGAGACGTAACTACTCTGTATATTACAAACCTAGTTCATGGTACTGATGGACGTCTTGAGACATTTGTTTCTTTTATGTACCTCATCATTATTTGTTTATGTGCATGTACTAACGTTTGTTCTGTTTTCTACAGGAGAGGGTACTTGTTTTTTTTAGCAGTATATGTGTCATCTTTATATATTTGTATTAGTTGAGTTTCTAACTGGCATGTCAGAATTCTGGCAATATTTCTGTGAATGTAAAATTCAGGTCACTGCCAAAATGAAAACAGGGTGATGTTCAGCGTGGGAAAGGGGCCCATGATTTTAGGTTAAAGAGCAAAAGCCTGCTTTCTGCTGCAACAACACTGGTTTTATTCATGTCTTTGACTTTGTGATAGTGATTAATTATGAGAAGCTTTGTAGAGCCCCCCCCCCCCTCCAAACCAGTAACATCCTGTAGCTGGGAAGCCTGTGTGAGCGGGGAGGAGGATAGAGAGGATAGAGAGACTGAAGGTATCAGGTATCTTGTACTGTTATGTTGTGTACCTCCCCTATGTGTCTGTGGATGCTGGGGTGCCTCACAAAACATCTCTGGGGAAGCATAGCCTGCAAAGCTAAGGGACCCAGTATCCACTCAGCCCTGAGTGGAAGACTTTTGAAATTCTTCACAACCTTCTGTAATTTAGCTATGATCCATTCTGCCACAAAAGCCTCTCTCTCTGCTTTCTCTTAATTGTCATCTTTCTGGACTGTGGAGAAGATGTGCAAGTCCTTGGTCTTTGCCTTGCCTTGTTCATGACAACTGTAGTGACCAGCACCTGCAAGCATTTTTACTCTCTGTAGGAGGGTCAAAGTCTCCTCTGACTGTAGAAGGAGGCTAAGGAAGGGAAGCTGGGGTACTTTATTTAGTGTCAGCATGCACACAGTGTATGTACCTGTGCCTTACTGGAGGAAGAAAAAAAGGCTGAAACAGATCTTGCAGGACTAAGAGATACTCTAAAAACCAAAAATCTTTAGATTAGATACAAGCTAGTTTTTGTTTTGGTTTGGGTTTTTTTTTTTTGAGCAAAGCTCGGAAACAATGTATATAAAGCCTGGTTGAGAGCAAAATTGACAAGAGCATCTCCTGATACACGGGCTGGGTACTTGAAGGAAGTAGCACTGTTGGGATGCTTTCATTGAGAGCAGTCCACTGTGTAGCTGAAATACAGCAATACCATTAATCTGGGAGGGGATAGGGTGGTCCTACTCTTATTCTTGTTCTTCAGCAGGTATGGAAGCTTCTAGTTTATAACCTGCCCCAAAGCCTTTTATTTCTTGGCACAAAATTTCAGCTGCAGCTGGCAAGTGGGTAAGTACTTTGTTCCAGCCTTACTGAGAAGGAGACAAATTATTTAGGTTGGCACAAGTAGCTTATAGTTCAGAGTTGTTAGGTGAAATTGAACAGAGAAAAAACCTGAGGACTGGGCATGTGGCATCAGTATTTCAAAAGCAGTGCTGGAAGTCCTATCATCACTTGAAACTAAACATGCACATATGTGACTATGGGGAGGAATTATCTGTTGGCTTTGTAGACCTCTCTTCCTTTTTCTCTGCAAGTATAGTGTTTGACATGGAATTGCATGTATGTATACAAAGGAGAACATCTGTTCTATTTTATGAGATCCACATAGTGCTGTTGCTTTTTTATCCCTTCAGTGTATGGATTCTTCTGTCGTGTGTCATCCTTGCTGCTGAAGACAGTCGGGCACTTGAGCTTTGTAACAGCTCTTCTATCTTCAGGAGCAAGAAGTTATTCATGGGGTGCTACTTGATTCTTCAGTTAGATTTCCCAGAAAATTAGATCTTACAGTGTTTTGGAAAAGCCATAATTTTTCTAGAGGGTTTTGTGAGTAGAGATGGAAGAGGGATGATTGTGTGGCTCTTTTTCTGGAGGAGTTTTGGTAATTGCTATATCAACAGGTTAGTTTTTCTGCACCCATCTGGATGTATTTTGATAGGATTGTTAATTGGAAGGTGAATTAGATCTGACAAGTATGAAAAAGGCTAGTTTAGTGTTTGGATCTCAGGGTGTATATTTACAAGTATAATTTTTATTATTTTTCTTCTACCTGGCAGATACTGTGCTTCTGATCTTTTATCTTGAAGGAGAACTGGTAAAGAGGATCCTTTTTGACACAGTGTGTTAAGAATGTGTTGAGGTGTTATGTACTTGGAATACATGAGATGGGGGAAATGGAGGAAAAGTGACTTTGGTTTTGGATAGAGTTCTTGCCTTTATAAAAAGTACTGTTTTCTTCAAATACAAGAGAGTTATGTTTGTTTATATCTTATTAAATAACATTTGTTTCACCAAATTGATCAAAGGTTTAGCTGTTGCAGAATCAATAATAATTCTCTTAGGAAAAAAATCTGTTATTTATGAATGTACTGTCCATTGTATTTTAACTACTTGTATTACAGAATTTTCAAGAGTACACAAATTGACTAGAAGATGCATGCAAAATCGAATAATACATTTTCCATGTCAAAGTTCAGTGAAATATGAAACAATTACCATAAATGATGAAAATTAGACTATTAAATCTATGAACTAGAAGGTGTGGAAATAATTTTGTAATATATATTCTTGTTGGTTTTGTTGAGACTGTTCTTGGGCACCACCAAAATTCCTCTACAGTCTTACGTATTCTAATCTCTGTGTTATGTGGTAAAAAAAAAAAAAGTACTTGCAAACTTGTATTTAACCTGAGGAGGAAGCATCCATTTTTGAACATGCCTTTTAGGTTTTGAATGTCTCCTCACTGTAGACTTGTTCATGGGTAGCTTCCAGTTAATGAAGTGCAGACTTGAAGAGTTACACCTAGGAAGACAAGTATTGCAGCAGATTGTAGAGTTACTGCTTTAATTCTGCCTCTTGGTTCGAAGGTACAAGTACAAGCTTTTGGAGGAAAGTTTGACACCTCTAGTATACTTGGGATGGAAGTCTGTCAGTAACAGAGTTGCTGCTCTCGTTGGTTGTAGTTTTCTCTGGATTGTGTTACATCTTTGGAGCCCGTAAAACTACACTTTGTGCTTTGGGTGCAGTGTTAAGGTAGAGTACCTGTTTGAGATCTTTCAGCTCAGAAAAAAGACATTTTAGAATAGTCCTAATTTCCTGAGGTCCATCCCATTGCAGGGGATTCATTTTGGCACAGGTCAGTAGGTGCTGAATCCTACTTCTTCATCCAGACAGGTCAAGCCAGGGAGAGCTCACAGAAGCGTGTAGCGTGGCCATGATTTTAGTTGCTTTTTTGGGGGGGGGGTTGATATGAAGTGTAGCTTTGTTATTCGTGGCTGGATTTTGGATGAGACTGAAGTGAGTGTGAGCTCTCACTGCCTCTGCGTTCAAGTGGGCAGGTACCGTCCTCTGCACAGAGATGACCACCTCCTGATGGCGAGCATCGCACTTTATTTTTCTTTCTTTGCTGCTGAATTCTCTGGCTGTCTGGGTCTGCAGCTGAGGCTGTGATGGCAAGAGGTACCTCTCACCTCTGCAGTGGAGAAACTCACAGGAGTCTAATGCGTGTGCCTCGGTGATAAAACTCCAGCAGCTCTATAGGAGCAAGCTGTTACTTCCGATAATTGTGCTTGGCTCCTATTATGTTTCTTACCTGAAGCTTTTTCTTTGTAAACAACATAATATAGTGTGCTGCTATACTATGTCCATGTCAATCTCTTGCTTATGCCTGCAGAAGGAGCAAGGACCATAATTAATTATAAGAAAGGAGAGATCGGAAGGGCTACATGGCAGCAGGCTGCCGTGCTGTTCTGGTGATCCCCCCACCAGTGTCAGAAAGCTGGGCATCCTTTAAGAGCAGTATTTTACTAAAGAGTGATCAAAGGCTTCTTCATGGGCCAGAGTTGTCTACATAGCTGGGCAAATGTTTGTCTTAAATGACTTGCACAGAATTACTGGGTCAGCAACTTGACTGCAGTGACAAAAACATCTTTAATAGAAATCATGACTTGTATTTTGTTTGCTTAGATCATCAGTTGTTCAGGACAGGCACCATGAATTGTAGGGTATTAAGGAACACATTGCACAGCAGTTATGTTATTGGAAAGCATTTGTAAATGTAAGTTTGAATTAGAGATTTTTTTTTCTCCCTGCTAAACTTTGAAGAGTTGTGCTTTGAAGACCAGTGAATTCTTGATGCTCTTAGACATTGTTTGCAAGTAGCAGGTGAGGGATCTTCTGACCTTTTTTTTTTTTCTTCTTCCTCTTTGAGCTGATACCTCTACTGTGTGTCGATTTTGGATGTTAGGAGAAACGCAGACATTCTAGTTTTGGCATGTAGGTAATAGAATGGGCTGACAAAACTGTGTAGGTTATAAATGGAGGATAAGCTCTCAGATATTGGCTTTCTTTGTATCTGAAGTGAGTTAACAGCCTCTTGGATTCTTGTTGCACAGTGTAATTAAAATAAACACTATAATGCTAATCATTTATGTATTTTTGCCTGTGGGTGAAGTTTTAAATTAGAAGTAGCTATACTTCGGTGGAAGTGGATCTTTTTTTTATTATTATTATGTTGCCTGTTTCCAGTCTGGTAATATTTCTGTGAGAGTGCATAAAAAATATTGCTAGACAGATTTGTTTTTGTTTTTTATTACCTAATTGTATATTCTAGTAACAATGTAATTATTGCTTTTAACAAAAACTGCCTGACTTGAGTGTTTAATTCCATCAGACTCAAGCAGTTGCTGATGAGGTGATAAATGATAGGTTATATGTAGAAGTGGATTTGCAATTATTTGCTGCTTTGGGGGGGAAAAAAAGGATGTTTTGTTTCTGTCCAATGACTAATGTTGAAAATCAAAGCGTGCACCAGATGTTTTTTCTAATGACTGTGGTTCAAGGTCTCTGGTACGGAAGAGGGTTTCGACTGAGTTAGTCTCTTGGCTTTGAAGTTTCTCCCGCTTGTTAATGCAGCGCTCCTAAATCTTTTGCTCTGGACTTCTCTGTGGATGGATTTTACTGAAGAGCTCCTTTCCCAACCCTTCATGCATCTCGCAGCTCCCTGTTCAGGAGGTGGAAGGGCAAAAGCATTTTTACGGTGCAGACTGAGCACTTCCATTCACTTGTGTTTACTCCTTAGAATGAAAACAAGAATAAGTGTTTTGCTTTATTTGTTGATGTCTGATTAGGAATTAGGGGAAGAAACTGAATCGCTGGTGTGATTAACAGTAGGTTTTGTTTCTGATGTATGAAAGGACTCATTGTCTGAGACTTTTCCTCCATCACGCTCTGCCTAATCCTGCTGAAATCATGCGAACGACAGCAGCACTTGAGGCTCCTCGCCTTGTTTTCCTGTGGACTTAATCATACAGCGGGAAATATTTCGTCTTCCACGGGACAGTTGCTTCTTGTGCTGAATCTGCTGTCACGTTGTAGGGGCCTTGCTAATAAGGTGAGCATTTATTTGGGGGGTTCAGGGGTGAGAGGGTGGTTAATCTGAAATCTGCAAACGGATATAATTTATGCTACATTTGAATTTTACACCTGAGCCTGATGGTTTTGTTAACGCTGTCGCCTACCTCTTTGCAACCATGGCTGAAGGAGGTAAGCTGCCTTATTCCAACTTTTAATTCCTCTCAAGTTTTTGTTACATCAACTTCCTGTAATTGCTGACGTAGTACTTCTGCAGGGAGGAACTTTGAAATGGCTCAGTGTATGTTTTCAGAAGCAATTTTATGAGTTCAAGGTTTGTAGAAATGATTTCATTTCTAAAGTACATAGCAAGAAATTACACTAGACATGACTGTTCCTCTTTCAGAAAAGCCCTGGAAGAAACACAATACCCCACACCACGAACACTAACTAGCCTTTCTTTTCCTCTGAATCGGGTTGTCATTCCAAGGTCTCAGAGTGATTTAAAAATATAAAATAAACTCCCCTGAGGAATCTATTAAAAATTATTTGGTTCACTGAACATTCAGTGCATGTTCAATCTTGGAATCCGTTACCTGCCTGTAGAAAGACTTTAAAAATCCTCTCCGAAGCTGGTCTGAGTTTGTCCCTTTGGCAGGTGGGCATGAGGGAATTTCATTGCTTTATTTTCAAAACAGAAGTGTGTGGAATTAATATTGATTTTTATTATAGCTGTCTGCTAGTGCCACTGTATCCAAGGCTCGTATGTCAGCTCTGCTTTCGTAGTGGCAGCTTTCCCTGTTCCTTTAGTTGAAGTCTGTAGTTGTGGCGCTCTGGAAATAATTGGGAAATGCTGTTTTTCTTTCCTTTGAATTCAATTTGTGAAGCTTTATTACCTAGAATTAAATTCTTATCAGGTTGAAATGGTGCATAAATTCTTGTTCAATGGAGACAAATGCTATTAGAAATCGGTGAAACTAAGCTATATTTTAATCCTAGATTTATTTTCATTTCCATTGTTGTACATTGGAAACACTTTGCATCTACTTTGTCCATCTGTATTGATGTTTTCTTGTTCTGGTAATTTTTAATGGTGAAGTCTGGGAGAGACAGCATGTGTTAGATTCCATCTTACAGTGCGGTCGCATGCCGTGGCACGGGCTATATTTCCAAGTACCTGGTGTAGGTGTTGTCGGTTTGCATCAGTGTGTGCTGTCTTTGTGTGCTGAAGAGAGATGTCATGTTATTCAGCAAAAATATGTCTTTTGGAAGAACTTTCTCATGTTTTCAACTCATTATGAAGAACTGGTGTTTGCTTCGTTGGTTTTTGTATGCAAATATTCATAGTTGCTCAGAGCTTGGTAGCTTTTCTATGCCTAAAGTTGGGTAAGGACTTAAAGAAAACACAAATAACGGGCAATCCCTCCAGATATGAAAGTTTGTTTGATTAACCTACCTGACCTGCAGCATTTGAGAGCAGTTAAATATTTGGACAGTCAGCAGTCCTGTTAGTCATGTTTCATTAGGTGATGGCCTCCTCCATTTCGGGTTTACTCTGTTTTGCTGCTGTTGCCAAGTCTTGTGGGATCCTGAAAGGGAGCTGTGCATGGGGGCACGGTGGGTGCTTTTGGGGGGCTGCTGAACCAGGCTTCCAGGAGGAGCTGGAGGTGCCGGTCGCTGCAACAGCATCGTCTGCAGCGGGTACGGAATTGGAGACAAGGGAGAAAACTGTTAGTTGTGGATTGTCAACGTTGTAAAGGTTAACTGGTAGATAAAGTTACTAACCTAAGCAGAAATAGTAACGTTGCTCTGAGAAGTGTGAAAGACTTGTCAAAACCAAATCTAATCTCCAGCATTAACTGTACGCTGCGGTAATGAATAAGTGAAATTCCAGCGAGCTGTGATGGTCCGATTTTAATAACTTCTCAAAAAATCCAAATGAAGAATTGCACTGGAAGAGACATATCATGGTTATCCAAATTTCTTTCCATAGAATTGTTTTTAATTTTATGCAAGTGTACGCTAATGGTTTAAAAACTCATTTGTCTCCTTGTCAGCAGCTTGGCCAGTATTTTAATACAAAAGACATGGTTTTATCTTGAACAGGTCTTGTTTTTCAATGGGTGTTGCAGCTAGCTGGAATATTGTTTGACTCTTTCACTGCTGTGGTTTTGATGTGGTGTCTACTGTGAGAATGTAAAATTTATGTAAAACCAATGATGTTTTCAATGGTTGTATTTCCATTTAGATTCAAGGGGAGGGGAGCAATGTTTATGCTGAAGCACTCAGTCTGAAGATCTGTGGTAACTGTATTATAACTAGGTAAAGTTCCTATCCTTGGCAAAAGGAAAGTAAGGAGGAAATTGTTGCCGCAATTTTAACTTGGTGCATTTCTGGATGTGCTGCTGAAGCTTTTCTTGTAGAAAATGGCTAATAAATTTTATGGGAGAAAAAGCTAGTACAAAAAAAACTAAACCCAGACCTTCTTGAGATTCAAATGTGGTTTTAAAAATGCTGATAGTACCTTTTTGTCCATTCTGGCAAGAAAAGAGCATGATTATAATGTGTTTTCATCATACAGGTTTTGTGAGTGACTAGACAGGATTCAGCTCTGAATTCCTGACTTTGGAGTGTCCAAATTGTGCATAATTAACTCATAAGTCAGTTTTTGGAGACTCAGATGCTTCACAGGAGAATTAATAAGAAATCAGTGTAATGTCCTATTCTTTTCAGTATGGTTTTCTCATCTAAAATAAAGAGTTATAAATAATTTAAGTTGAAAATGGTTCTTAAACTTTGATTCTGAAATGAGCTATGAACAAGTATTCTCCTCTGTTTGTGATCTCAAAGTGAAAAGTATTTCGACTAATAGAGTCACTACCTTAGTTTTTATTGTAATCTGCTGTGACACAATTGTAGTTTCTAGGTGTGCTTAAAAGGTGTCATTTTGGCAGACTTTCTGCTCTATCTTTTCACCTAATTGCTCTATGGGTTTCCATATAATCTTGTTAATTGAATTGTTTTTGCATGATTGCTAAGGCATCTCCAAATGGGTAAAAAGTACTTTTTATGGACCAAAGGGACTGTACCTTGGTACCAGCTGTGCGGTGGGTGTGGAGGTGTTGGGTGGTGCTGTTAGGAGGGCAGTGTGGTGTTGCTCCGCACCTGCCTGGGGAAGCGCGGTTGTACAAGGTGTTGAAAAGGAAAACAAGATAGTGTGACTTGGTGTGAAATCGTGCTGTCTTTTGCACGCGTCTGCATGAGCAGCAAACGTGTTTGCAAGGTGACTTTCTGTTAACGGCCTAATGAAGGGGTGTGCATTCTCACCTTGGTTGAGGAGCAGAGCTACCGGAGGGCATGACGCTGGGTGTTCGTCAGGCTGTCACGCTGCCTTCAGATGCAGCAAGAACTTCTCAGAAGGATTGCCTTGCTTTAACCAATGTGGATAGGTGGAAACGAATGATTTAAGGAGGTTTAAGGTAAAGGCAAATGTCACTGTGAAGGTAACTCCCAGAGACCAATCCAGCTTGGCAGCTGTGGGCTCAGTTTTCTGAGGACTGGCTGTGACCTTGGATGTGCACAAGCTACAGAAATTACAGAAATCCTGGGTGGATGCATGGCCTTGCTCTTTGTTTAACAGTATGTTTTTTTGTTTTTTTGTTTTTTTTTTTCTTGAGGAGGGACAGAGAAGATACTGAGAGTTCCCAGCTACAACGTTTTTCAGATCCTTATTTGAAAGTGTTTTAAACAAGGGACATCAGAAGCTGAGATACAAAGCAACCTTTTGAAGTTAAAAGTGGGTCTGCATGAAAATGAACTGCTTGTCTGTGAAAAGAGTCAAGTGTGAAAGGATAGGATGGTTTCACTAAATGAATTTGATAGTCTGAATAAGTGTGGCGAGGCAGAGAGGAGAATCTGGAAAGGTCAGGACCGAGCATGTGACTGTAGAGGAGGCAGTGGAAAGACATGAAAGGAATTGAGTGGAAATGCCTTGGTTTACATTTTTTTAACTTAGAAGTGATTTATTTATTTTGGTGAAGGTTGTCATAAAAAGGGAACTTTAGAAGCTTGCTGAAGAGAAGTGGAGAATCTGATTCCTTTGGGATCTTGTACCTTTTTCACTCAACTTTTGTGTAGTTTCAAATAGCTAAAAGATCAAAGCCTGAAGGAACTCCTTGCTATGTGCGCAGTCCCCATTTGTAGTACTGCTCTATCCTACGTGCTCTCTGCAGTTCAGAGCTTCAGCAGCTTTTAATCCAAGTACAGGATTTCTTATTATTGCTGCCTTGTTTTCAGTGATCCATGTAACTTGAAGATTTTACCTCAAGTAATTTGTGTCATATTTTCTAGATCCCTAATACTGCCTAAAAGGCTGAAATGTATGACATCCACATTCAGTGTAGGTAAGTGAGATGATTTGCATTGGTAGCAGGAAACTGTCTGAACTTTTTGTACAAAGTGATGGGTTCCAGGTTGGCTACCACCACCATTCAGGGTGGGATCTTGAGAGCAACAGTAGTTCCATCGAACTATCAGCTCTGTGCATAGTAATGATTGAAGAATGCATGTCAAATCTTATGAAATGCTTTAAAAAGAGTAAAGAAAAAGATACAGAGCATTATTATTTCTTGTCTAAAGCTGTGGTTTGTCCATACATTAGATACTGCTTCATTTCCCACTGTTTACAGAAAAATGTAAAGGATCTAGAAGCGTGGAGAAACACAACATGGGACATTAGAGATCTGGAATGGCTTCCACGTGATAAATGACTAGTAAAGGGGTGGTTGAAGAAGGATGCGACAGAGGCTTGTGAAATCATGAGTAGCTTGTAGAGCATTTGGCTCTTTAATCTCCCAGTGTGAGAGCAAGAGAAAGTCAGCCAAACTTTGTAGGAGCCAGGTTCAGACCCTGGCAGGAGGAAGTCATTCTTCAGGCAGGAGTGGTAAGCCTGTGGAACTCCTGGAAAACGTCTTCTGGGGACTAATCAGTGGACAAATCATGCCAGTCTAAGGAAATTCCCACCAGTGTATTGAAGGGTGCCTGGGGGGAGCGCAGATGTGCTCATCATGTTCTTGTGCTTCTCCAGCCCTGTGCTTACAGGCTGTGTTGGAGACAGCGTGTTAGACTAGCAGGAGAGGTGGTGTGACCCAGCACATCCATTTTTACATTTGTCCTGTGCTTTGCCTTGAACTCCATGAACTTTGTGCCCCCAGTTTGCTTAGCATAGGGCGAGCCCTCTGCAGGAAAGCCTTTTCTGTGGAACTTTTCTTGAGTAAGAGCAATGAATAGATAAGCTGCAGCTGGCAAAAGCTGAAAGCAAGAAGAGGGAGTTGCTGTTTTCCTATTCCCAGTTGCTGTGGCTCACCTTATGCTATTTTGGTGTTGGTCCATTTCGTTGAAGCAGCGGAAAAATAACTTTCTGGGGCGAGAAGAGCTGAACAGCTTTCTGCTGGTTAGTGGATTAAAGTAGTTCACAGGTGCAGTGAATGCTGAAGGGGATGGGACTGCACAGCCCAAGAGAAGGCAGTGAGGCATTCTCCTTTTTGCTATTAGGAAGCCATGAGATAACTCAGATGTCTCAGGGCACAGCCAGCCCATCTCCCAGCTCCACAGTTTTCCCTTGCTTTTGCTGACTTTGGTGATTGTTAAAGCAATTTGTGAAAGGCTATAGCTCAGAAATACAAAGGAAAACTCAAATTTGGCTGAAGTCTTTACAGTTTTTTAGTAAGCCTAAGTAGATAACAAATGGTGCTCAGGTGCTCATGCCAGCATCGGGTGAACGGCAGCAGTGCCCAAACAGGCAGGAGCAGTCCCTAACTAGTTAGTCCCTTTCGCAGCAGTGGTAACCTCCCTTGCAAAACCAGACTGCTGCTGATATAGGTGTGGAGCTGCCTCCCACAGTGTGGTGGAGGCTGCAACTCTCCTTGCTGTCCAAGACCCGTGAGCGTTGTAGCACTGGCCTCTGTAACCTTTGGGTGCACAGGAGTGAAGAGGACACCTAAGCATGCAGGTGGGCAGAAGGTATTTTCTCACTTTTACATTGAGGGAAGGATTAGGAAGTGTTTTCCAAAAGCAGCCTGAGAAAGGGAAGGTGTTGGGAATTGGAGCTGGAGTAGAGGTTTTTCTCTTTATCTGTTCTGGGTGAGAGTGTGGAGATCTTGCTTGCCCAGGGAGTAGCAAAAAGCTGGTGTTCTGCTTCTCTGAAAGTGGGTTGTTTTCTGTTCCGTTAGAGTGAGTGCTTTTGTGATCAAAATGCTCATCAAGGTCTTAACATAACACATTATGAGTGTGTGCAAAAAAGCGATGTTTGCAGATGTGCTTGTTTTAAAAACAGACTGATCGTGACTTATGCCTCCTCCTTTTGACACTGGAGCCCCCGAAGGGCTGTGAGAAGCTGTGAAAGATCTTCAGGACTTTTTTATTTTTATAGGATAAGAAGTAAAAAAAGACCACTGTACAAAATGAAAAAGAGATCTGCTTTTAGTTGAAGGGAGTCACCTCGTGAATGTTGTGGACAGCTATGAGCAATAATGGTGGAGGATAAAGATTTGTGTTTGAATTCTTCTAAGAGAACTAACACTTGAGATTGATGGAAAAAACGTGTTTACTTTTAAGAGATATAATGCAATATTAATGACTTCCAGTTATTCTGCAAATATCTTCATCTTTCTAGGCAGATCTTTCTACCATACCTATTTCAAAAGAGATTTGCTCTACTGCTTCTATCTAGTGCTACATGTCAAAATAATTTTTCTTTCATGGACAGGCCAGCAAAATGTCATGTAGACTTTCTTCCATTATCATTTTAGTACGGGCAGGTCAATGGCACTTTATACAGGTCTAGAAATTTTCCCTGCTTTTGCAAGGCTGTGTAAATAGGCATATCTGTGGCCTACTTTTCAACACTTCCGTAGTGTTTTAGATTCTCACAAACTTACATTTTGTTTATTTTTTTTTCCAGAAAGCTTTACAATTCATTTTTAAAACAGTGCTAATTCAGTGTGTCTAACTAGCTGAAGATCATTAATAGCTTCTCTATTTAGTACAGTTATGCAGTAAAGCTCCTTCTGGAGTGATGCTATTAAAAAATTCACTTATTTTCCTCAACTTCTTTTTCTGGTGGCCTAGCTTTTAAAATCCTTACTGAAGTGTTGTTTGAAATCCTAACTGTATTTCTTCTTTAAAGATTTATTCTGTTAGTGCATAGTTTATGGAAGAAAATGTTCTATTATAGGAGAAACGTGTAACTTTTATGATGGATTTTGGATAGAGGCAGGATGGGTGATAGAAGATGACTGTAGAAAAGTAGCACTTTTTGTTTAGCTCTTGGAGCATATGTGTTAGGATTTTGGATATTAAGGGAGGTAAAATGGGCTACATAAATGGAAATATGTTTAGAGTGGTGGAAAGCAAAAAAAATCTCAAAGTACATTTAAAAATTTATTTTGGTCATAGTCACAAAAGCTTTTCAAAATTTAAACTGTTCAGTGAAGGGAGCGGGTTATAGTATAACTTTAACAACTGTTTATTTTCAAGAGAAGTTGCTTCCTAAATGTCTCCCACAACCATCCTATCAGGAGTTACTTTTTGCAGGGAATATGGCTTGGAGTCATGGCATGCTTAGGCATCAGTAATGGGTCCTCAACTTGATTTTTATCTGGGATTTGCACTGGCTCATTTCTTCATCTTGGGAACTGGTTTGTAATGAGTGATTTGCAATACAGTGATTTCTTCTGTGTTGCCTGATAGCCTTCTTTATTTACTCCTTGGTGTGCTGCCAGAAATAATAATTAAATCCACACTTCTACCTGCATTTTGTTGAGGGCAGATTTGAACAGACTTCTGGTGAGATCTTTGTTATTTCAGGATTGCTGTGATGTTTTGGATGTTTTCCAAACATGTTTAATGGTCTTCAGTCCCTTTTCTCCTGGGGTACGTGGAAGAAACTGGCATTTCCTTGAGCTTGGTGACAGTTTGCCTGGTTATCAGCCTACCAGGACTCTCTGTGTGGGTCGGTGCTTGCCCTGTTGTTCTCAGCTCCCACTGGATATGGATAAAGGTGGTCCCTTGTTCACACTGGTGGGGCATGATTTTGGTCACACTGTGTCTCTGAGGTGTTGTGCTCAGGGTTACCCTATGGCCTCAAGCAGCAAACTCCTTAGCTGGGAGCCTAGGAGAGGTCTGCACCTAGGGAAGAGTCAGCCTTCTCTCCAGATCAGAAGTTGTCCCAAGCCTCTCTCTGCTCAAGGCCAGGACTGAGTTTCGTTGGAGCAGACTGGTAAGCCTGTTTTTCTTTGTGCATCCTGTGTTTCATAGCAGAAGATGCCTAGTGCATCCGAGACATCAGGGAGGGCTTTGTTTGGCTGGGCAACCAGACCCTGTGGGTGGATCCCAAGGTTGGTTGTCCTGATGGTGTAGAGCTCCAGGGCAGTGATATACAGCAGCTGTCATAGTGGACAACAGCATGTGCTTAGGGGCTATGCTGGGAAACAGCAACCCAAGTTATATGGTTGGGAGGATGTTCTCCACCTGTGCTTTGTGCACAGTGTTTCTCACGATGCTGAAGAGCAGCCAGTTAGAGCTCTGTTTGTCCCATCCTAGGCACAGAGCAGCTGGCAGAGTGCCTTGGTATGAGGCTGCACTCAGCAGGGCTATGCTGAATCTTTATTCCCCTGAAAGACATGGCTTCTGGTGCTCTTGAGTTGTGTGTATGTCCCACTGCTTGCAGACACCCACAGTTCTAATGAGCATTCTGACTTCTGCTTAAGGATGGGAACTGAGGTTACTTGTCTGCAAGTGGATTCCCTGAAGATGTGCAGACCACACACGTTCATTTGTCCTCCATCCCATCCGTTCACACCCTGCCTACATGTGTGTGTGCAGAATCAGTGCTGGTAAATATGAGGTTTCTCCTTGAGAATGTTTTGTGGTTGTCCCGCTTGGAAGCGTAGTTGTGAGCTACACGTTTGGTCCCTTGGGTTGGTAGTTCTAGTCTCGCTCAGAGATTCTTCATCAGGTATGCTCCATTCCCTGGTCCGTGGAGTTGCAGCCGCAATGCTTGCAGACAGGGTTTCACAGCTACCCCTTTCCAGCTGTATTGCTCATTCCAAAGACTATTTGTAGCTGCTAATGATTTGCTGCAAAGACTGCTGCGGGAAGTGAAACATTGCCCGATTGTGTATTTCTCTATTTTAGCCGGGAAAACAGCATTTGACTCATTCACAGCATGATGCACAATATTTATAGTACTTGAAATGCTTGCAAATACACGTTGTGAGCAACAATATAAGCAATGTCTTAAGCCACGTGGAGTGGTTTAATCTATCTGAAAGTGCTCCCTGGGTAACTTTTTGATTTTATCAATACAGAAGACTGGCTTAAGGTAATTCAATCAATGTTACTCATTTTTAAGGTAATAAAAATATCATTTGATATACCTCCAAATTGGCCAAAATGATTCCATTGAAGCAGAAGTTGTTCAGATCTTAAACTCCAGTAATACTCTGTAAGTAAGTAAAACACTATTTCAATTTTATTTAGGATCTTTACATAAGGAATCTTTCTAAAAGGCGTGCCAGGAAAGGTGGACAGTGGCCATCCTAGGCTGGGAATATTTGACATGATGAGAAACTGAATTGTTTTGCATCAAAAGCAAATCAGAAGGGGCATAAGTCTAGAATGTAATAAATTATTTAGGGAATCTAGGTCAGGAGACTGTTTTTTGTGTTGCAAGATAGAAAGGAAACACTACTCTGAAACACTTCGAAATCGGTCAGCTCGAGATGAGTGAAATGAAAATCCTTTTTACGGTGTGTGTGCCAGAAGACTGTTGCAGGCTTTTGTGTGGGAGGCCAGCTTCTAAAGTTCAGAAGAGCGTTAGATACTTATACAGGTAATGGAGATATTTATAGGGGTATTGGGATTTTTGAAAACATTTAAAGAAAAAATGGCATGATGTACTTAATGTGGGTTTTTTGGTTGTTTTGATTTTTTTTTTTTGAGCAATTCCTGACTGTTAAAAGGCTCAGATGAAGCTTACACTGAACTAGTGTTTTCTCTGGAGGTTCTTACATCTTCCCCCAAGCCCCACAGTGTCTGTAACAGGTTGGCGGTGGTTGGATGGGCTTCAAGGCTGATCCTGCTTTGCTTGTAGCATCCTCTGAGGCTGGATATCTTGTGCACCTCTCTGTAAGATCAGCAAAGTGAAATTCGTGAGGCTACTATGCAAGTAAAAATTAGTTTGAGCATGTAGCCATACTGTGGGAAGTTGGCAGATTGTGTTGAGTCTTTTGATAGGTTTTTTATCTGCAGGTATTACTGTAATGGGTTTTAATATTGTATTAATACTGGTATCTGCTAAGATTTCCGATGAGTTGATGCAGAGATTCCTGTTGACCTCTGTGGACATTTGGTCAGGTCTCTTAAAGTCAATCCTATATCCTATGTTAACTACTGTAATAAAAGGTTTTTCTACCATTAGTTGATAGTTTTATAAAGCTGAACAAAAATATTTCAAATAGTAAGCAAAAATCCTGTATATTGTTAATCTGTGAGGAATTACCCAGTTACCGTGATACTAAAAGTCCGTCCAAAAGTCTTGCCCAGCCAGCAGTATTTTTAGCAGTGCCTGTCTCTAAAGCAGGTCACATAGGTTCTTTTTAGCTACAACTTACTACTAAAATCTGCTTTGTTTTGGGAACACTTCATTCATTTCTCAGAACTGGGGCGGCTGCTGAAGGTCATCTTGGAGGAAAAACTGTTTTTAAACCTTGAAGTTTAACCTTGGCAAATGTGATGGTGAAAACTCAAATGTGCCAGGCAGAACTGAGGTTGCAGTCACCCTGATGAAAACTGTTGGAGCAACTGATGATTGAACAGAAAGGACTGGAGAAAACAGAGGACTTGAAATTTGTGTGGTTGATACATCGTTATGCCCATCTTCAAAACCAATGTATCAGATAATTAGTGTTGTTGGTCCTCAGATGACAAAATGGAGTCTTAAAGATGTATGTGTGGCTATTAAAAAGTTTGGATGAAAATATATATTTAAAAAATCCTGGTATTCATGATTGCAGGATATCAAATTGGTCTTCAAATGGTTATGTCAGCAGGGGAAAACACATGTTTCTTTAAAACTTATGATCTAATCCACAGTTCAGAAGAATATATTTATAGCTGGTGTCTAAACTAATTCCCAGTGGAAACTGGACTATTTCTGGCAAAGTTACCACCCTTACATTCATTCGTATTCTCCCTCTTGTGCAGAAGTAACCTGAAAACCATCTTGTATTTGAGAAAATACCAGCCATGAGATCACTGGATTACGGCACCATTTGTGTCAAACTGATGGCACAACATCTGTGGGGTTGCAGTAGGAGTGTTCAATAAACGTCACTTGGCAAGTTATTTAAAAGTTCTGGTGTTAGTGAGTTCTAAAATATCAGTATCTAAATACGCTTGCAGTGTTATTCTCTGAATAATGCTCGCTCACCAAATGATGCGTGCTGTGGGGAGACAGGCTGGCTGTGCACGGGCTGGCTGGTCAAGCACTGCAGAAAGGAATGGGAAAACAAAGCAGATGCAGCAGCTCGGATAGTCTGGCTTTCACTTAGACTCTACAGTTTTCCTTAAAAAACTTGACCAAACTTGGTATGCCACAGCAACGAAAGAAAACCAGAGCTTTTGCCCTGTAAAGTTTGCACTCAGGTAAACGAAGCCTATTGACATGCCTGATAGTAAATGCCAGGGTAGTAGTATTCTGTTTTGAGCAGTTCTTTGGCATTCATATTTATTGTTAAGTACCGATGTTGAAGCTGTGCAGGTAAAAATGTGCTTTTTGCATTGAGAGGACAGATCCTTGACACTGTAGGAGAAGGTTTCGTGCCTGCTTGCTTTATCAGCCTCCATCCCAGTGATGAGTGGACTTCAAAGCCGGCCACTCTCCAGGAGGTGCAGTACCACTGAGCTTGTGTTTCCTTGCTTTGCTTTTATTAATGGTAGAAATACATGCTGCGTTAAGATACAACAGTTAATTTAAAAAAATCTGAAAAAAAATCACAAATGTTAACACTGCATGCATGGTCTTTCTTTTCTTTACTGGTCACGTATTCCGCAAATGAGGAGGTTTACCTTCTTCTTCCTCAATACATTTCTGTTATGCAAATTTGTGCTTGGGAGAAAATAAGTATTTGCCTAATGATTTGCTGAGAAATTAATGACCTTCAGCTAACTTGGGAGCTACCCGGACTCATTGTTTGGCCTTGGTGTAGAATTGCTTTGCACTATTTATATATTTCTGCCTCGCCAGGTCCACGCAGAAGTGTTTGCAGAACAAGCCTGCAGTATTTCCTGTGGGACACCCTTCAGCATGTCTTCAACTTTCTACTACTAATCTAATTTGTGGGAGTGAACTCTTCTTAAATGGTCATTTAAGTCTGTCTTCTGAGTCTGGTTGTAATATTGGGTCTTTAGAAAGGTGTTACAAGGAAGCTTTCAGACACGCCTATTTTCCTTTCTTTTTAAACGTGTCCACCTACTACCACATACTTACCTGAATAACACTTGTCTCATCCCAGTGGTATTTGCATCCATTTTAATACTGCAGACTTCTATGATTATTTTTCTATATTGCTTGCCACCCAAAGTGGGCATGTTTAGCTGTTGCTTCTGTCTTGCTTGAGGTGGCTTTTTTTTTGCGTGTGCAGCCAAGGTTTCATTAATCTTTCTTGCTACCAGATCACGCTGCAAACCTTGTAAGAATTTCTTGGCTCCTCAGTTTGTCACTCCCACTGAATATTTCTTTCAGATTATTTTCCTGTTGGATGTCTTCGCTGCACTTTCCCAAGGAGAACCTTATTTTTAATTGCCTGCTTCTCAACTTTCTCTGTCCTCGCTGGGGCTTGCAATTCCTAAATTTAGTATCATCCACAGATTTCAAGAACACACAGTTTACTCCTGCTCTGCATCATTAACTAAGATTTTAAAGTAAGTGAATATATAAGAAAACTTCTTGCATCTTTGAAGAGATACTTTCAAAGATTCGGTATATGATTTTAATTTTATTTTTTTTGTACAGTGTTCTGGATGCATCAAAACTGGTTTTTTAAATAATTTTGAAACTATCATTTGATACAGTCAAATGGTTCACTGACATCCAAGTGTATTTTATCTACTGTGTGCTTGCTATCAGCAAACTACAATTCTCTAGAAAAGTGATGGACTGTGTCAGATTTTGCACATACTTCATAAGCCCCATTTGTCATTTTAGTTGAAAGATGATGATAATTTTCCAGGAGTCTTAGGAGCTGATTCCTCCTATATGTTGTGGGTTTTGTTTTGTTTTGTTTTTTTGAGAAGTAGAATTGCTTGCTTACATGATAACAATTTCTGTGTGGTTTTTCTTTTGTGAAGTTGAGGTCTAGGTGTGTCTTTCATCTATAGATATTCCATGTTGTAAAGGAATTAGTGGCTATATCTACTAAACTTGTTTGCTAATTCATCTTCACTGGCTTAGCTCCTGAAATAAATGATATTATGGAGTGGTTCTGATATGTATGTATACATTTCCTAAGGCTTTTACTTGTAATTATTAATGCCCATTTGTAATGGCTATCAGTTGGTACTTTACTGAGGTAATACAGATAAAAGCGTGGAACTGAAGTAGTGGGTATTGCCAGGAGTGCTTGCTGAGTATAGCTCTCAGTCATAATTTTGATTTCTGTGTTGAGTGTGCATGGTTCTCGCCGTAGGTGTCTGAAATGTTGAGTTTCTTTGTGGTGCTGTTAATACTTGTCGCAGCTAAGTATCTGTGTGTGGGCATATACATGTATGTGTGTGTATATATTTTAAAAATGGTTTATAACTTCATAATCACATTCTCATTGTTCAGCCTTTCCTTTATTTTCACTTTTAAAAGATGGTCAGGGTAGCAAGCTACGTAGTTCTTCCTCCTTCATCATTTATTAATGGTCCAGCCTATCCTTGTAATGGCCACAAAGCATTAGCTTGTTTGGCTTTTATATTGTGCTTATCTTTCCCTGCAGGCTGTAACTGGCTGTGTAATTCTTGTTAGGGCATCCTCCTCCTCCAATACAGAGGCTTATTGAGATGCGGATACTGGTTGAGTCTCTCTTGTGCCTACACTGATCACATCTTGGTTCTTGCATCTTTGCCTTTGAGAAGACCTGGACTTACTAAACTTATGGGTTATGTCGGATTTTTCGTGAGATTGTTCTACACTCTTAATCATTTCTTCCACCTCCACACTCTGAATTCTTTCTTCCACCTGACCGTATTTTGCACTTAATGCCATGTGGCTTTTGTTCCTGAAATGAAACTCCAGGACTCTGATAGTCACTTCGAATGGTAGTTCCTAGTTCACCTCTGGGTCAAATCCATATAATTATTTGGCACCAAAACTTTTATTTCCTTGCATCACCCGTAACTTCTTGTTGGTAGGAAGACGATTCAGGACAGTTTTCCTTCTTGGGAGATCTCTCATAGGTCTGTTAAGTGCCATGCTTCGTGGGCTGTTGCTGCCTAGTGTTTTTCTGTGTGTGTGTATATTAATCAACAAGAAGCCAACCTAACTGAAGCCCTTCTGATCGTGGTGTCTGTGCTCTAAGCGTGCTGCAGTTTGGTCAGGGAATGTTTTGTCATCTCCATCACCCAGTCCTGAAGGCCTGTGATGAACACCAGTACTCTCCCTCCTTTACTCTCCCTACTAGTCATGCCTATCCAGTTTCTGCCTTAAAGTCTTTCCTTAAACATACCAAACTTATTCAGAGTTTACAATTTTTATTCCCCTGTAGCTGGGTAAAACTGCTTTAGCCATTGTCTTTTGTAGCTCAGATTTTGTTTGATAGTCAAGTGCTGTAATCTCACAGAATCACAGAAT
>VZZY01005605.1:23742-38581 GCA_013400335.1 Eurystomus gularis
CCCCCAGATCCTTTTCTGCCAGGCAGCTCTCCAGCCACTCCTCCCCAAGCCTGTAGCGTTGCTGGGGGTTGTTGTGGCCAAAGTGCAGGACCCGGCACTTGGCTTTGTTAAACCTCATACAATTGACCTCAGCCCATCGCTCCAGCCTGTCCAGATCCCGCTGCAGAGCCTTCTCTCTCTTACTCATATTTCATTGCAATTCTCATTTACGTCATCTCTCTTGTATATCTGCTGCTTTCTGGGTTACTATCTCTTATTGGATACATGTGTTGGATTATTTTTTACTCCTTGTGTTTTTCCAGCTTGAAATGGTTTTTTTCTTTCTTTCCTGCCATACTGTACAATCTCATAGTTTCTGATGGTAGCTTTCCATTTTGTAGACTCTCTCAGAAAATGTAATTGCAAGGTTTATTCCCATGTTTATATTAAATAAGATACTTAATACAGCCAGACAAAATTCTAATCCCTGTGGCAATGTACTAAACGTATTTGTCAGCATGTAGTATAGCTAACTATTTTAGTCCTTCAGCCATTCTTCAAACCACATCATGGGCTCAGTAGTTATAGTCATGCTTCTTTGGAGCTATGTTTTCACGGGGAGTCTTTCTCTCTGTCTTTGTGCCTACCTGTTTCAAGACAAGGAATACTTTAGATGATCTCCACTCCTGCATAAAAATGAACATGCAGGTTCAAAATTTCCTTGCTTTGTGATTTTGTTGTTGTGGTTTTTTTGGGGGGTGTGAAGTTTGAAGTGCAGAACTTTGTAGCTGAAAGTTAAACTTCAGGTTTCTTTGGCCCAACACACAGTCCCCACGGGCTTTCTGGATGACCTCACACACTGAAAATGGCCATAAGCATGGTGATGTTTGCAGTTACCCTCTTTTAGCGAGGGATTTTTCTTTTAAAAAACCCACCAACCAATCAAAAATATAGAGGTGACAAAAGAAAAGATTGTGATTAAACAGAATGCTGGATTGCCTCTCCTGCTTGAGGACGCACGAGATGCAGTGGCACTGACCTGCTGTGCCCTGGGGAAACTCGGAAGCTGCACTGTGCTCTTTCAAGAGTAAGTGAATATTAGCACATTTTGTTAAATTGGGGGGGGGAAGAGGTTTTTCAGTTAAATGGACCTTGGACTAACTTCAGCTGCATGGAAAATTATGCCTTGCATTAATGCCTGAAAATTCAATATTAAATTATTCTCTTTTAAGCATTGTATTTTTGCTTCCAGTACTTAAAAAAAAATAAATTAAAAAATCAAATTGCTGAACTTGAGAAGGTGTTTGTTTACCACCTGGATTTAGAGTTATTAGAAACGTTAAATCAGCTGTAGCTCACTCTACATCTGCATACAAAATAGTATTGCCCTGGTTTACTTGGTGAATTCCATTCATGGCCTGGTTCATACATTGTTAAGCAACTTAAAGTTGTTTTTTTTTGTGTGTGCAAGATGGAAAGCTCTTTTTTCTACTGTATATGAACAAAAATTTCTTGGAAGATGATGAGACTTTGATGTTTGATAGATAAATCTTTAGTTTAAATCTGATGGATTTAAAAGAAAAAATATGTTCAGATAAACCTTTTAAATTTCATGTGAACACTTACTTGAAAGACTTCGCTGTTGCATGCTTCTGAGCTCAGTTTCCATCCAAATTCAGCTGGAACAAGTCAAAAGAAAAAAACGTAGTTAGTAAACAAGAAAGGGAAATTATGCTTGGTGTCAGATCTAAAACTAGAAGGGCATATGCATATACACGTACGTGCATGTACATACACACGAACAGGTAATACAATTTGTGGCTACTTTAACCATATAACTACTGTTTAAAAAATGTGAAGTGTAGATTTAGAGGCAAAGTAATGCTTACTGGTATCAAGCAATCAATAAGAAACAGCATTTCTTTAGGAAAATAGCTGGAAAGCACAAAAGTGGACACAAATTAAAACTGGTTATTTTCTTAATAGGATGGAAATCCATTCTATTCGTCACCTTTGAAAAAACTCATAGCATTTTCTTCAACAGTATATATGACTAAAGTATTGGTTGGTAATTTTTGTAGTTGTTCGTTATGGGAAGTCTGGTCAAAAGGTGAAGAATGGATCTGCTATGATAATTGAAATTAGGATTGTTTCATTGAAAATGTGTTCTCTGTCATTTGCTTCTTAGGCTTTGCATTTCAGCTGTCATATGGTAAGGATTTAGCTCTTGAAATGATTTAGTCAGTTTACGATAGGCACCTTATGTACTGATACACAGCCCAGGTAGGAGGGTGATTGAGGCATGGCAGGAATCTTTATTACGTAGCTTAGTTGGTAAGGGAGAAGAAAACTTTACATTACCTGCAAACATTTAGGTCTCTGCTTGAATGTAGATGCACATAACATATGCAGGACCATGCCATGGAGGATTTCAGAGAGAAGTGCAAAGTGTGGATAGCCTTATGTGTACTGGGGAGTTTTAAGGTGGATGCTATTCAGAAAGCTCACAAAAGGACATTATTTGGCAACTTTGCCTTGGTTTTTATTAGCCAGAGCTTTTCCCTAAGCTACGGCAGTCATTTAGCCTCACTGAGGAGCGCTTTCTTGCATCATCAGTCCATATCGTCAAGTTGTGGTGAAACTGAAGCTTCAGCTGGCTGGGTTGTGCAGTAGTGATTGTGCATCTGTTCAGATGCAGAAGTGTTGATGAAGAACCAGCACTACGGCCAACATGGCCAGTGAGCTCGGCTGTGCATGCTCCTGAGTGCCTGCGGAACTCGTGGTGATTGTGTGTTACGAGGTGTCAGAGTGCAGCTAGCACATGCACTGACACGCAGCTAGGACGCATGTTACTGAACATGAGACTTGAAAGCTGAGTGACTCTGAGCTCCTGCAGCCAGGTCAGAAAATTCCAGGGTTTGAGAATGGAGGGGCAACACACGTGCCTTTAGGAAAATAGTATGGACGTGGCAAATGTTTTCTGTCTGGTCTAGAGAGCTCATCTCTCTTGAAATACTTGCTATGTTGATTTTTGTGTGAATTTTTGAAGTGTAACCAGTTAGAACATGTGCCTGCTAAAGCTGTGAATTAACATCTTATACCTGGTAAGTTGTGTAGTTACACTTAACATTTGTGATTTACATTCCCCGGGAATGCAGCACAATTTCTGGAGTTTGAAATACTGTGGGTGTGTCATATACTTGCTAGTGTACAGCTTGTGGTTTAAGTGTCCACCTTTCACCTGGAACCCACACTGAAATGCTGCTTCCTTCCTCCCCTTCCTGGCCCCCATGTTGCATCTGTAGAAGAAAGGAAAAGCCTGACAAAGGAAGGTATATTTCAATTGGACCTTAGTTTCGTGGTCTGTAACCTTCATCTGTTCTGTGATTGTAGAGATTTGGGGTCAAGGAATTCTTGGGGAGAGTAAATCTTCTGTCTTCTTTTTCTAAGCTGGGAAAAAAAAGAAAATATTTTTGAGTATTTTCCAGTCCAGTAACTCAGAAGGATTAGTTTTGCACTCAAATAAAACAGCCAGGCAGATTTTGTCCAAATGTTTCTTCACCAGACTTAAATCCTAATCCTGGACTAAAATCTCACAGGCTTGTAGTAAAATTGTTCCAGACTAAAACTTGGCAAAGTGAAAAATCTCTGAAAGCAGGGTTCACAATGGAAATGCTGATGCAAGCATAACTGGAGCATTGCAAACGCGACGCCATAAGAACAGCTTTGCATATTGCTCATGAATAGCTCAGAGGTAAAAGGATTAACACTTCTTAATACTGCTTTGAATCTGCTAGACTTTTTGCTTGCTGGACTCAACACAGATATTCTGTAGTGTATGTAGGCTTCATATATTAGCCTTTTATTCTGATCCCTTTTTCCCCCTGCTAGCTGAGAGTCCTTTATTGCTGCAAACAGAGGCCTTTGTTACCTCAAATTTCCTGCATCGCCTATCGGGATCTGTCAGGAGACAGAAATTAATACCTGAAATAACAATTTGAGCTCAGTGTGTAGCTATTTCATTTGCAGACGAAAGGAACTTCTGCACATTAGTATTTGGAGAGGAGGAGGCATAGGAGTATCAGCGGAGAGGAGGAGCTGGATCTCATTTAAAATAATGTGTATGCTCCAGCAAGGCTCTAGTACTGTGGGCAGAAAGTCCCATTAAAAAAACCCAGCCTGAAAATGAAGTGCCTCTGATTTTGATGGTGTTACTGAATCTGTGCCTGCAGACGTTTGGGTTTCTTTTGGTTATAGCTAAAGCATTCTGAAGTGAGCATGTGTTTGTGTACACTCTGTAAATGTTAATAGGTTTCTAGGTTTCTCTTTTGGAAGGTTTTCATCATATAAAACTTGGCTGCTTCCACCTCAGCCCTTTTGTTTAGAAATGGTTACCTGTTCCTGTGAAAATGAGAGCAAAGAAAATCTTGAGGATCATCTTAACCAGTTCAGGGTTGTGTGTGAGTGTATATGTGTGTATAAGTAAGCACACACATGCACACATACATAGATATATAAATATCCTATTGCTGTTGCCATAGTCACTCGCTCGCTGGGCTTTATACCAGCAACTGTGCAGGGAGGTGTCAGCAAAACATGATGTATTTTAAATATAATCTGAAATACCATCCAGCAGCAAATCAGATGTTTATTGAAGGTCCTTTTCCTCCACCAAGATTTCACTTAATTTGCTTTCTTACAAAAGGGAACAAACTTGAAGTACTTCAGTGTTTAAGCAAATAATATTTTATAAAAAGGGTAATATGCATGATTAAAGATAAAATACAAGGGCTCTGGCAGGTGGTTATTTACAACAGCCATGGCACTCAGACAGCAATGGTAAGAAAAGTGCATATATAGTAACTTAATCCACTTGACAACTGATAGCAATAGAAATTGTTGGCAGGAAAATAGAGGAAGGTCTTGTACAAACATGACATTATTATTTTCTTTTGATTTCTTTTTTCTTTGATTTTTTAAAAAATAAAACTAAGATAAGTGTGTATATAGATCAAAGTAATTTGAATTATATACCAAAAAAACCTGCAGTCATGATTGCTGTAATTCATGTTAGTACACCTTGCTGTTTCAGAACTTATGGTCTTGGTCATTTATTATCGGTGGTTGTCAGAGATTTTGATGTTGTAAATGCAGTTGAGTGTGCTATGGTACGTGCCGTGTGTGGTGCTGTATATGTAAAAACGAAGACGATCATGGTAGTCTCTAATTTCTTTAGCTTTGAAATTTACTAAATAAAAGAAGCAGCAAGAAATGTACATAGTTAAAATTCACAATGGAAAGGAAGATCCTTTAGGAAGATTTGAGTTGGTCTGGATGGTTATTAAAGTTGCTGGTTAATATTTTTAATATAACTTCTGAAGCAGCTTTAATCGAAAGATCTAGGTGCATATTGTAGGCTAGTTTAGACTCATAATATCCCTGTGGCGAGCTGGGCAAGTATTTTCAAGAAAATGATGTCCAGAGATGTTTGCCTGTGCTAATTTGGAAAGCTGGGTCTTGTTTATGCTTGAAGTGAATGCAGATTAAGGTAGAGTGTAAGCACAGTCGTCGTTTCTGATTAATTAAATGTGCAGAAATTCTTTCTCTGGAACAAGAGTGTCTTGTTTCTGGTTAGCATATCCTCTTTGAAATGGCACTCATTACAGAAAACTGCCCACTCGTGGCTTTAATAAAGAGCTATTGTGTGAGCGGGAAGGTCCTTATTACTGAAGCTGGGGGAACAGAATGTGGGGTTTCTTGCTCTTGATCCTTCATCCTGTCTGCTGGACCGGTTGGTCCAACAAATGGTCAGATGGTCTCTGGGGATCATTGGCTGCAAGCTGCTGAATGGATGCTCACCAGTTCTTGCCAGCGTTTGGCAGACAGTGTGTCCTGAGCCTGGGAGGTGTGGTGCACCTCTGGTGAGGTAAGTTATATCAGCAAACCCTTACCAAAAACTAAGGGACTCCATTTTGCATTGGATGACATCAAATGTTGCAAGGGAGAAAAGTCTGTATTTTGTGGTCACCGTAGTGAAATGCCACTGCAGCTCCACACTTTAACGTTGTTCTGAAAACTGAGGGGACTTCCCAGCTGTTTCTCTGCCCCTTGATACGTTGGTGGGCTAGTGAGGTCTCCTAAAAATCAAATTCCTGTTGCTATTTGTTAGGAAATTACTTCCCTTGTCTGACTGGTTGTTTAACATAGGCAAAAGGCATGGCTTGTTTCTGGGTGGAATCTCACCACTCTGAAACAGCTCCTTCTGATTGCCTTAAAAGATGTGCAGTTGTTGCTTTCCTATGAGGATGTTGCACAAGTCCATTTCTGTCCAGGTGTCCACCCAAGTATTTCGATACAGTACAAAACAGGCTGTTATAAGAAACTTCCAGTTATTGACAGATTTCTATCCTTAATAAATTCCTGTGGAAGTAGGACAGTAAAAAGCCTACTTCTTATACACAGAAATAGAGTATCTGGTGGATTAAACAACTTGATGTTGGGCTGAGAATTAAACCAACATCTCATAAATCTCTGCCTGGTGCTAAGTACATTAGTTTCTTGATAACTAACCTGTTACCATTTGCTTGTGCGTATACATCCATTTTGTATTTTGTTTGCCTTATTTGAAAAAGATTTGACTTTAAGTGTGGGGCATGGTTGATCTACACAGAATCGGGTTGAATGAGCATGCATAGGTCCTCTACTAAATGCATCTGCAACCGCTACATGAGCAGGAGAACCTCCTCTCTGCATGGCTGGTTGATTAGGTGTATTAAATGTCTGTTTTTTAAAAACAAAACAAAACCACCCACAAACAAAACCAGCCCAACCCAAAGCTGCTTCCCCTTCTTTCAGTAGTTTTCTCTTGCCTATGATTTTGCTGGCAGATCTGCTAATTTGAGTGTTGTGTCAATCTGAACTGACATGCGGCATACTCCTAAGAACCTCCATTGGTACATGAATTAAAGGAGCATCCCTCACAGTGGTGTCTTGCTGTGGGCTGAAGTGGGGTGACATCATCTGTGGCAGAATTGTTGTTGGCGTGCAGCCTGAGACCTTCACTGTGGCAGCAGGAAGAAAATGGAAATAATAAAGGGAGAGCAATGAGATATTTGAATGTCCAAAGATAGGCAGATAAAACAGTTACAGATTAGTAGTTTACAAATTAGCAGTTCCTCGGTGTCCTGGACCCTATGAGTGACAGCTCAAATCTCTCTGGCAAAAGAGCTGTAAGACCCATGGAACTCAGGGAAAGAAATGTAAGATGAATGGTTCTGCATGGTCCCATCACTCTGCTGATTGTCTGATGTTTCTTAGAGCAAAGCAAGGGTGTCAACAGCACGAGCCTTGCTACCCCTTGCTGCTGCAGGTCAGCTTCCTTGGCATTTAGGATTACAGTGTGCCAGCATGGTGCTTCTGCCAGGCAAGAGCAGCCCCTCTGCCCATCTTGTGAGCAACATGAGAGCAGCACTGTATGTTAGTGATGATGGGTTAGATGTGTTGGTTGTAGATTTTGGTGATGTCAACTGCCATAGCAATTGACCTGAAATGTCACACTTGAGTCTCCAACTGTCGTATAATGGGGACAATAAAACTGACGTATTGTGTTTTCATGTTAAAAATTTTAAGGAAGCGTTCTGTAAGTATAAAGTGATTCATAATCCATCAGGGATAAGTGAACGTCTTGCTTCTTTGTTCTGAAGTGGGCATTGCTTGTTCATGCAGTGGGCTGTTTGCTTGCAGCCTTTGGTGCTTGTTTGATCACTTAAGCAGCTCATGAGAGGACCCTTATAGTAAAGGAAAAAAGGCCAGTTTGAGGAGCCCTTGTATAATGTAAAATACTATGACTAGAAGATACTACACAGCTCTTTGTCCTTAGAAAAGCCTGCAAAAAATATTTCCAAGAATGTCTACACACTGGGATCAGTGACAGCTTGTGTAAGTGGAAATGGCTTTTGCTTCACTGATGTTCTACTTGGAAGGCACTGTGTCTCTTGGGCAGTTCTTGGCATGATGCTGGTGTCTCTTGTAAATCTGGGAGGTTTGTGGAATGAGTGTGGAATGAGAATTACATTTGAAAGCTTTTCATGGTGTTCTTGGTGTTGATTACCAAACACAGCTGAGGATTTTACAGGTGTTGCTGGAAACTTTTTATTTTAAAAGTAGTATGTCTTTTTTTTTTATTTAAGGAATAAGCTACCTCTGTTCCCCAGGCAAGTTGGGGTTCCTGGGTTTCCAATTCGGTTTTGAGGCTGAAGCTGGGTTAAGACTTGTCTTGTTGACCAGGAAGTGTTCTAGAATAGCTCCTCATGGTAACTGTCCCTAGCGTGGGATAATTAGTGTGCTTGCAAAGTGGAGCTGGGAAAAGCAACTCTCGTGTGTCCGCTGGAAGAGCAGTCCCAGTTGTTTTCCACCACGTTTCTTGCAGCCACAGTCTGTCCAGAGACCTTACAGGTTGCTGAGTTGGACATACAGTTTTTTCCTGCAGTCTTCATTGCTGTGGGCTATGGTCTCTAATTGAATTCTCTTTCCACTGCCACATATTGCTTAACAGTATCTATAGGATGTGTTACTAATTGCATGTTTTCACTGTGGTAGTTAGCATAATTGAAAGCAAAAGGCTCCAACATAATAGAGTACAGCTTCTCCTGTGTAATGTTTTTTCATGCTGACATTACATTTTAAGGAGTGCAGTTAAGTCAGTTTGATACTTGGGAGAAACTGAAAGTCCAAGTGGTTAGGCATCTCCTGCTGTAATTCTGTATTCATGGAAGGCATCAGGTACACAGGAGATGAATGTAAAGAGATAATTCTGGAGAGGTGAGATGCTGAAGGTGCTCTGGTAACATTGCTTTTCACAGTGCAGGTACTCTGGTTTTATTTGGTCAACAGGAGATAATTGGGGGAATGCGTGACCATAGAGTAAAACATCACAGGCTCTGGGGTATTCTGACACAAAAGTGAAGAAGCCCAATCAGAATGACAGACAAGGGCAGTTTGGATTGGAAAGGTTAAAATTATGATCTCTTGAGTTGGTTCCCCTCCCCCTCCCATTAAATGAGTGCATCTGTTTCAAAAGGTACTTTGTTGGTGTTGGGTTGGAAATCAGTAAGGTCAGAGTTGTACTGAACTTCAGAGGATGTTTTTTGCTATCTTCCTCTGCCAAGTCTTAGTCTCTCCTTGTGTTTCATCCTGTATTTGACTCTTTTAATGGAAGGACGTGCTCAACCAACAGGGTACGTCACATGGATTATGGTTGCTGGGAGATGAGATTTGAGAAGATAACCTTGAGTATGGCAAGAAATGTAGGTATAGTGTTGTGATGGATAACAGAGAATCAGATGACTGCTAAACTGCATAACAAACAGGCTCAGCTGACTTCTACTTCTTATGTGTTCGAAAAAGTTGAAGTGGAAGAGAAAGAATGTTTGATCCTCTTCCTTTCCATTGCTCTTTGCATCCCTCTTTCTTCTATAGAACCTCTACAGACTCTTTGGGGCTGTGAGTCAGTCTGTGTTGGGATGATAAGTAACTCCAGGGCAAGAATTATTCTGGGCTAGATTGAAGTTCAGGGAAAATGCTTTAGTATTTCTGTCTGTAGTTGCCTGGTGGATTCTTGCTGGTCTTGCCCTCGCAGATTCAGATACTTGCTGTTTGATTGATGCTTTGTCTAATGTTGGTTCTTACTTCCCACTTTGTGACTTGTCCTCTCAGATTGAGTTTTTATATGCCCTTCGTTCTTTCAAGAGACTCTTAACTGTCTTGGTCAGGCATGCATTTACTGGTGTGAAAGCAGCAGGGCTTGAAAAGGTTCGTGTGATTCTGCTCTTGAGAATTCAGTGTCCTTACTCAGAGGATGTCTGGCTGCCCAGGAGGCGCAATCCCATGGCAATCTTTTTGCCCAAGCATATATCTGTCGCCTTTGTGGGAAGATAGATATTCCCCCACAAACCCTTAACATAAATGTTTATGCGTAAGTGAAAGGTGCAGGTGCACACAGTGGGTGGTAGGTGCTTGAATGAGCCTAGGCAGAACCATTGCTGTTGTACTTGGCTGATGGTGACTTTGCTTCTCTATAAAAGGACCTCACTGTGCTAATCTTCTTGCATTGTAGCACCTGTCACCTGCCAGCTAGGTGTTAAATACTGCATTCGGAGGGGATTATCATCAGCTCTTCTATTCTGGCTATAGAAAAGTAGGACAAGAGAAATTTTGGCTGTTCTGTAAGGGAGGAGTAAAGGGGAGTCCACTAACATGGTTGTAAAGGTCAGGAACAGCACTTTGGGAATCCTTTGGGATGTATCATTAATCCCTACATTTGGGATTTCGTATTTGAGACGGATTTTGATGTAGAACTCACAGCTGGTGCTGTGCAGTTTGATGTTATATCACTTGAATCGACGCAGGCTGTTCATCATTGCTATCTGAAAAGCCAGTGTTGACATATGACAATGTTGTTGTATCAACATGAATTGTTCTGACAGGCTGGGGGAGTTGTGTACTTTTTTTTTAAGGTATGTATCTGTAGACTGGACCACTGGATGACATGGCTCTGCTCTTATGTGACTCTTACCTAATTGCTTTTGTATCTGTGTGTACAGTAATTTCTTGAATTCTTTGAGAAGCTCATTTTGCAGAGCATAGTAAAGCAACAACTTGCATGTTAACAGAAGTCTGAAGTGTTACATGTGTATATGGAAATTGCTGCTACTGTAATATATTTCAAAGCTATGCTTAAAAAAACCCAAAAAGCAGCAGGAAACATGGATTACTAGCATGGATTTATCCAACTTGAGACAACTCTCCAGCAAGTTTTTCTTGATCTAAAGCTGTTTATACAAACTAAGTATTTTGTAGCTGTGTCATCTTGTGAGTTAGAGGTAGTACAAATTAAAAGTTACTTTCAGTGTTGCTCCAACATATAACTCAGCTGGTGACTTATTGGAGAGCAGCTGAAGTGAAAGGACTGACTTGCCCGGAGCATCTTATCTCCAACAGTACGGCCTGTGTTTATCCCTGAGAGCAGTCCTGGCTTCTGAAGTACGGTACCAGTAGACATGTGTTGCCCATGCAGTGATGAGGAAAACAAGGGTAATACATGCTGCAGGGTGTTTCCTCTGCATCTGCCCAGTTTTATTTTTACATGATATATTTATATACATGTGCTATCTTCCCAGTTTAGCTCTAATGTCCTCTAATTCTGGGTATGCAGTTAAAGCAAGTGAAAAATCAATGCAGAGGGAAGAAAAGTACCTTTAAAACATTTGTAGAACGTAAGAAATTCCCAAATCTTGAAGTGGTTTGCGTGTTTTAATGAATTAGTGCTCTCTATAAAAGTGTTCTTGCTGATAAGTAGGAAACAAAACTCTGGCCTGAGAACTGTAGCAAAATACAAGGAGACTCAAGCTGTCTGATTGTAGGCTTTAAATATCCAGTATGATTCATCCTGCTTTTTTGTTGTCCAAACCTGTAGTTAAAAATTACCGTATACTTTAAGTAAATTGAAGAAGGGTTACCACAGAAATGTGAGAATAAACTTGAATGACAAAACATCAAATTATTTTCAATTCCTCATTTATAAGACTGCTCTTACAGTCAAGGAATAATTATTAGTGACCTGCAGTGTTATCCAGAAGGAGTTTGTAATTTTCAGTTGAGTCGACACTGAGGATTTAGCAGCTGCGTATGTAAGAAGAGTGGGCGACATAAGCAAATTGTGAGAATTAGCAGAATGTGGCTTGGATGGCTACTCATTAGATGGAGACTGGAGCACACAGTCTAAACAGACTGCTGATAAATTAGGACGTACCTACTAAGTAGACTGCAAAGAGAAATGACAGTCTAACAAGACTAGGCACTTTTATCTCGGTTCTTCTTAACCGGTGATTAGTGATGAGCTTAGCCTTTTTATATCATCTGCCTTAACATACGGCTTTCACTGTCCTTCAGCCTTTGCTTGCTGAAAGTAGAGAACAGATAGAAGAAACAACAGCCCTTTGTGTCTTACTGAGGAAAGATGAGAGAATTAGGTCTCTCAAACCTGAAAGTAATCTGGTCATACTTTTGCATCATCTGGGACATAGCTGTGGCATTTGCTATGGTATCAAAAGCCCAGGCACCTTTGGTCAGCATGGACAAATGCCTGGGACGTGCCAGTTCCTCTGCAGCTGAGAGTAGCACTTCCCTTTACTTGAACTGTCTGCAAGGGGTGAAGTTTAGAAGAACTGCTGTCTTCCTTCTCCTATCTCATCATGATTACAGGCAAGATGGGAACTCACAGGTGTTGTGGAAGATGTCCTCTCTAAGATGGAGCTACTTGAACAATGTGACCTCTTGTGATCTTGTAGAAGCTTGAGAAGAGGAAAAGAGACGAGAGGAACTGAAAAGTTGTGTTTTGGTCTAGGAAAGGAAGCCTAGCTGCCAAGAAGGGAGAAGATTGTGCAGGTTTATCTGTATGATGCACTTGTACCTGTGGTGAGCACAGAGTGGACCCTTCATGGACTCAATTTTAGTCTCTTGTGTAAAAGTAATTCCCCTGTTGCCACTTCATAACTTTAGAAAGCATTGAGCTTAGATATTAGTTGTGGCTCTTAAGTGGGACAACTAACTGGTTTTTGTTCACCACCCTGTATGCCTCAGTCATGATCTCTCAGCCACAGTTTTAAGAGGTTTGGTATGTCTGGGCACTCCCTGGGAAAGTAGCAGCTTCTTTCTGCTTCCCCACGCAAGAAGGGGAGGTCACAGAGCTCTCCATCTCATGTTTCATGTCTGGGCTTTTTCTTACCTCACTTCCAAACTAGAGTTTGTGTTTGCAGGACATCATATGAAATCCCTATACATAAGTGTCACTGTGCTAGTCAAGTGAAAATTATTTTAAGACTACTTCTCTCTTTCTGGGGATGGGGTGGCTGGAGTGAGGGAACCTTAGAAGACCAGTGCTGTGGTTTATCAGGCATCATTGCTGCCGTGTTTGTACTGCATTCAGCGTGAGCAGATGTCTGGGGAGCTGCTTTGACCTTGCTCCTGGGTGGCTTATAAATAGGGAATGGGAATAAATAATTTCTTCATTTCTCATTGTAAGGGAGACATTAAACAGGGAGTCTAGTTTCTGAGAAATCCAGTGATCAGTGGACAATAAAAGGAGAAACAGTGAGAGGAGAAGAGATTAGGAATGGCAAACATTACTTGGGTAAGAGTTTTGGACTGGAGCAGCAAAATATCTGTCTGGCATATTTTTTAAATGAAGAAATCTGTTTATAGTGACAGGATGACGAGGGAAGAAAAATTCTTAGATTTCTGTGGAGTGATCCTGGTCCATGAGGCAGAAATTGCTGCCACTTTTGGAGAACCAGTCTGCTCAGCTCATATCGTACTCTCCTGTTTTTGTCTCTCTTTCAATGACCATGCAGTAGACTGAGAGATGAATTTGAGGAGCCCTCAGTCCAGCCCTTAAACAGGGCACCTATCAACGTTCTGTTTCAGCTGTCCTGGTGAACAATAACTCGTCTCCTGCTTTCTGAGTTTGCAGACTCAGACAAGAAACAAAGAATTGAATAACCCTTGAAGAATGAACTCCTTTGTTGCCCACCGAGGCATAGCTGTGGCATTGTTTTCACCATGGGCAGGACAGTGAGTAATAACGTTGCAGCTGCTTCACTGAGCTCTGTGCTGGAGGATGCCGTAGTCTACTTGGACTTTTCTTTCCAAAACCATTCATGTGTGCGAAAAGATGAAATACATTTGTAAGGAAGACTTCATTTTTTTTTTTTGTAAATGTGAGAAAACTGAGAGTTGTACTGTGAAAAAAAAAACAACACTCGCAGACCTCACTCTGTAGAAATTCGAAGGTATGTGGCAAGGTGTCAGTGCTAGCTTTTCAAAATTTTCGAAATGTGGACGCTGCTTTCTTCTCATCCTGTGTTCTGCATCTGATACTACTAGTCAGGGCAGAACTGGATCTCCGTTGATCAAGGAGCCTGCTCTTGCCTAGGCATCATCTAGCACTGCTCCATCCTCAAAGCCCAGCAAGGGGCAGGCTGCTCGTTGCTTTGGCTCAAAGCATTTACCTTACAGCATTCTGCTTTTATATTTGATTTAGTAGCACCAACTGCCTTTAAAAATGTTTTTGCATTGCTCAAAACTCAGTCTGCCAAGAAATTTTGTCCGATAGAGTTAAGTGTAATTTAGACATAATTATCTCACCAAGATTCTGTCTATTGAGAGCAAGACTGTATTTCATCAAGAACTCCTTTTAAAATGTTTTCTCAAATGGATTCTTCCGTGCTTTGCCAGACCCAGTTTTATGACGAAAGTGATAAGCCTTCAGTGTCTTTGCACAATAGTCCACTGATCATCTGTGTGGTCAGCAGTAATCAAAAAATAAAACAATTTTATGGATTGCTCTGAGACAAAAAAAGAAAATAAAATGAAGGCATAATTGCATTGTTGTCTTAGTCTGTGGTGTGTCTCATGCTCTGAATGATGGTCAGTTTTCAGTTCTCTGTCTAGGAAAGACTTAGTAGAACTTTAAAATTTCAGAGAAACACAGCAAATATGACCAGCTGTCTTCCCAGTTCTTCAGCAGAGAAGAACCCAAAGGCAAGGGAGATTCATGTTAAACTTGACAAAAGTCCTAACAGACAGGAGAAGGGTAAGGAATGGGGACGTTTGTTTTCTCTTCCTCATGTGAGGACTGAAGTGGTGGTCAATGACCTGCTATGCCAGTTGGACACACGCAGGTCTGTGGAACTGGATGAGATCCACCCAAGAGTGCTGAGAGAGCTGGTGGAGGAACTTGCCGAGCCACTCTCCATCATTTATCAGCAATCCTGATCAACGGGGGAGGTCCTGGATGACTGGA
>VZZY01005605.1:39080-144191 GCA_013400335.1 Eurystomus gularis
TGAGCCAGCAGTGTGCCCAGGTGGCCAAGAAGGCCAACAGCATCCTGGGCTGTATCAGAAATGGTGTGACCGGCAGGAGTAGGGAGGTGATTGTGCCCCTGTACTTGGCACTTGTGAGACTGCACCTTGGGCACTGTGTCCAGTTCTGGGCACCACAGTACAAGAAGGACTTTGAGGTGCTGGAGCGGGTACAGAGAAGGGCAATGAAGCTGGTGAGGGGTCTGGAGAATGTTATATGAGAAGCACCTGAGGGAACTGGGATTGTTTAGCTTAGAGAAAAGGCTGAGAGGAGACCTCATTACTCTCTACAACTACCTAAAAGGAGGTTGTAGTGGGGCTGGTGCTGGTCTCTTCTCCCAAGTGATTAATGATAGGATGAGAGGGAATGGCCTCAAGTTGTGCCAGGGGAGGTTTAGATTGGATATCAGGAAGAAACTCTGTACTGAAGAAGTGGTTAGCCATTGGAACAGGCTGCCCAGGGAAGTGGTGGAGTCACTGTTCCTGGAGGTGTTTATAAAACGGGTAGATGTGGAGCTTCGAGACATGGTCTAGGGGTTAGGGAGATGTTGGATGAAGGTTGGACTAGATGATCCTCAAGGTCTTTTCCGATTTAAATGATTCTACGATTCTGTAAGATTAAATACTTCATCCTTTTGTAGCTTTAAGCAGTGAAATGCATTGCTGCAGGATAGCTTTGGTGCCCAAAGTTTTTAGAGAAGTTCAAAATGTGACTGGACAGGCTTATGAGGAATAAAATCTTGCTTTCTGGGAACTAATATGGGTCTGCCAGTTGCTTAATAATATAGTAAAAGTAATAATTACTGAAGTTTTTTTCCATGATTTTTCTACTCAGATTTGGGACCCTGCTTTTGAAGACAGTTTGCAGATGTGCACGTTAGTAGAGCTACCTAACCTTTTTTTTTTTTAACTACCTTGAGTTACCAGGTACTAGCAAGGAGCTGTGTTTTCTTTTGTGTGCGACATAGGTGATGCCCTTGATTTTGACTCTGTTGAACTTGATGCAGAGAAGAGACATGATGTCACGATGAGACACATTTTTTTAGACATGCTGAGCTCGTGAAACAGTCTGTTTCAGCCATAATTTTAGATGCAAACCTAGAATCCAATATTAGAGAGTGCATACTACTGTTATTTCATAGAAGAGGCTATTTTAAATTATTCTACAAGTAATTATTTGGAAATCAACCTTTCAGGTATAGATTGTTTGTTTCCTTGTGCTGCTTAAAAATTATTCTACCTATTCTTGTCTTACTCTCTCTCAGAAAAGCCTAGTATGAAAGGAGACAAACAGAAGCGTACTTTTTTTTCTATCTGTTAAAAGTGAGCGATCTTGAAGGCCACAGTGTGAATGCCACTGTTTTTTTAACATAAAGCATTTGTCATCCATCAGCATTGTCATATCATGCTTCCATCACCACATTGGATTTGGAAGAGGAACACTACTGGTAATTTGCAGAGCATCATTTAATCATCTTTGTCAAGTAACGGATTTATTACTCATTTCAGGCTGCCAGTTAGCTTAGAGAATTGTATCTTAATTTGCTTTGCCTTTCCTCTTCCCCAGAGGATGTAGTGCCATGCTGCAAATTTTGTAAACCAGCTATGTTAAAAGAGCATCAGGGTTGAAGATTCAAGCATTCAATTCAAGCACTGAGATTTTAAGGACAAGTATCATCTGCTTTATTCATTGACTGTGGCATGATTTTGTGAAAGAAATGATACCTAGAAGTGCATTTAGGTCAGGAAACATCCAGAGGAAGCTAGGCTATTCTAATTTTGGAATATACTCTTTTTTTTTTTATGTTTGCTTTTGAATTTTTCCTGTTTTGAATAGCTTTTGCATGCAATATAAGGATTAAGGCCTTCTTCATTTACAGTGAAAGCAAGTTTGGAGAAAAAGAGTAGTTCCACTACAAGTAAGTATACAAAATCCTAAACAGCTTGTCACCGGGGCTGGATCACAACTGTTCATGGTGAACAAAAGAGTAATGAAGAGCAGTAGTAGATTCCTCTGTTTTATCCATATGCTTTAAGGTGGGATGGTGTTAGATGCATTTTCTGATTTCTCTGTACCTTGCAGACCAGTATCTTTCATAGAATTGTAGAATGTTAGGGGTTGGAAGGGACCTCTGGAGATCATCAAGTCCAACCCCCCTGCCAAGCACGACAATAGAAACTTTCATTTAGTCCAAGGCGTTAGTTCTGATTTTGTTAATGCACAGTTGCCTAAAAGACCTCTAGCTCAAGGTGAATGTGTTTAGGGGAGGAAATTCCTGCTCTATTAGTTAATCTACCACTGAGAGCATTAGAAAGGCTTGTTTTTTCTGTTTTCAGCTGGTCTAGCTTCAGCATCTAGTTGTGATTTCTGCTTAAAAGTTATCTCCTTTGTGGTCCACTCATAACTCTTGCTGCTTGGATGTTGTAACTGAGTCACCTTGTCCAACTGTTTGATAAAACAGAAAAGTTGTTGTTCTTGGTATTTCCCAGTTTACTACAGCTGCATTTTAAGGTCTCTTAACCAGTTTGTAATCCAAATCACATGTGTTCTCCCGGTATTTCCTGATGTTAACCTCCTAATCAGAATATCAGGTGATAGTAAATTGTGTTCCACTGTGGCTGGGGTAGTCCCTGGCTGTTTGCTGAGCAGCTGAGGGGTACTGAGATGCATCAATCATGAATTTGCTTTTAGGGTTTTCAGTCACTTGGCCCTTGCCACATTTTTTGGTTCGTCCCTGCTTTATCCCCACCTTGTCTTCTGTTGTTCTTGTGATCTGTCAGCATTGTCTGCCCTCTCACCAGTTTCAGCTCAGGTTACCTTCTCTGCCCTAGGTCCACCTGAAGCTGGAGACCTGGGGGATAGAAGTAACAGAGGGGGAGGCGTGTTAGTTCCTGGTATCCGCTGGGGTTTCTGAGAGGTGGGGGAAGAAATGGGAAAAGAATCTAGTAGATCACAAGACGATTCAGTTTATCTAGATAAAGTGTGCAGTCAAGTGTGGATACATCAGTGGGATAAATGGAGTAATGGGTGTGTGGGATGTGACTAGGGTCTTCACTAGCTGCGTTGCCAGCCTCCAGCAAGGACCGAGCTACTGCATGCTCTGTTTTGTGTAGCCACATGCTTCTTGAAGCCTATATAGATGTGCTGGGTCAGTGTTCTGGTGAGTATTAGAAAAGTGCCGCTTTTTTGCCATTTTGAGAGGCAAAAACTTAATCTCAACCTGGACCTTAGTTGTATGTTAGTGTGCAGACCACATAGAAACATTTATTAAAACAGAGGAATTAGCAATTAGCCACTTACATGATTCTATGAGAGATTTAATATTACAGTGTAGCTGTTACTTATTAAGGAATAACTTGCACTTAATAAAGTCTGACATGGCATGGAAAGTGGAGCTCAGTTGGGTCACAGCACTGACCTGAAGTGGCAATGCCTGAGAATTCAACTGAGCTTTGCTGTCTGAGTTGGCTTACAGTTGACAAAAGCAACTTGCATTCTTTTATCTCTGTTTAAGAGGCATTTTACTTTAATTGTGTAGTTTAGGTGGGCTGCATCGAATCAACTTTTATAAGTAGCAGACTATTTTTCTTCCAGAAGAAAAAGGGTATTTTTATAGATTTAGATGGTCCTTATTACCAAATTGCAAAATTGGTACCATGGAGAATTTCCCTCAAATTGTATGTTCAGTTTCCAAAGAGAGGATTTAATATTTTTGTGTGGATTTTAGATTTTTTTTTTTTTTTCTGGAAATACTTAACAATTGTCCAACTTGTTTCACAGCAACCTTTAAAACATTCACACCTGAAAGCTTTTTATTACTGTGAGAAGACAATTTTTTTTCTGAAAAACATAGTAAAGTTTTCTAGTGGTGCAAATCTTGCTCTAATTCCTGTTTTATCAATAACTCGGTTTTCTCAGTAGGGCACCAGAGTGATAGGAGAATCAACAGGCATTTGTGCTTAGTTTTCTTCTTCAGATCACAGACAAACTGTAGTTTCTGTAATGAAGTGGCATCCATTTTGTTAGAGAAAATGGCAAGCTTTTAAAATGGCATTTTATTCTTGTATAATCTTAATTTAAATGAAAATTGTATATGAGTGCCAAGCTTATGCAGATTTGCCTTTGCAGCTTCTAGAGGATGCTTTCTCAAGAGACTACAGAAAGTGACAAGTATGCTATGCTGTCTCAGTGTCTGCCTAAGGGGAATTTTTGCCCTCCAATAAATAAGAGTCTATAGATCATAAATCAGCATTTTATCGTTAGCCACCAGGTGACTCTCAAATGTCAACAATGATAACTCCCAGATTTCTGTTGATGGCAGTAGCTGCCATCATGTTGTATTAAGCAGAATCTTGCAGGAGGCAAATGTCACCTTTCCTAAATCTTTCAAGTGTAGGCTTTGTGCCTTTTTAACTGAGGCTCTATAAATCCAAATCTAAAATTTGAACAAAAATCTGTGTTGAAACCGAGTAGAAGTGTTTGGAAGAGGAGGATAAGATGGAGAACTCTTGGCATTACTGGAGGAGATGCCCAACTTGGACTGCTGTTAGACAGCAAATGTTTCAGTGAGGAGCATGAAGAGATCAGCTGTTCTACAGCATAACCTTGATAAGAAGGGATTATTGAAGGCATTTCTCATTTTCATTCCTATCGGCCTTTGGAACTGCCATGAAGAAGTCTGTATAACACCTTGGCAGTGATTTGTATCGTAGAAAGAATTATGAAAACAGTTTTAGAAACTGGAACTGCAGGGGCTCTATTTATTACTGAGGTGAGAATTTTTTTGTCTTTATTTAAAACAAAACAACTCCCTCCCTGCTGCCCTGCTTCTGCCTTCTTTCTCTTTTCCACTTCTACCACAGCGTCGTGTCACTAAATCATGAACTGACAGAGAAAAGTAAGTTAATTGTTCGTTGCTGGCTCTCTGATTAAATCCACTCTTCTGCGTTTAGACTAGTGGATTTATGAAGTAAAGGGGAAGAAATTACATGGCTACTGAGGGAAAAATGAGTATTAATGTCTTTTCAACAACAGTCTGATGAAATGTTGTATGTTTAAGCTACCTGGCTGTTTCAATTACTCATGAAACAGCATGGGTTGGATGTAATTCTGCCTGCTAGTGCATGCTAAATGCTTCATAAGTGCTTTTAGATGACCCAGTTTGGGGATTGTTACAAGGAACTTGTAATTGTTGAATGCAAAAGAAACACCCTAAAAGGGCTCAGCAAAGCTGAATTAGGCTGTGGGGAATGTGGGACTGGTGTTTTAAAATGGCTATTTACTTGTGAAAGTGAAAAAAGTTATAGTATGTTGTTAATGAAGTAAATAAGTGGAACAGATCAAGAGGTGAATATTTAAGAGGCTCTTTAGATGATTATGCTACAAAAAGTATGCAGGAGTTTAAAATGCCAGGCTTCTGACAGCTAAATCAAGCATCGGTAATGCAGATAAGCTTGTCATTGAGATTCCTACCCACATGCGAGGAAAGAAACGGGACAAAATTGTTTAAGTTGGTGGGGTTTTTTTGGTTGGGTTTTTTTTTGTCTTCACCCCAAACTTTCTTTTCTGAATCATCAAATCTAACTTTGCTTAAATTTAACTAAGTAGAGCAAATTAAAGAAATAAAAGTAATACTGGAAAGCTTCAGTCTGAATAGAATGTGCTTTGGAAAGCTTGAGCCTTTGACATCAGGGTTAGATCAGATATACTTGGCCTGCAAATTCTGTTGCTGGTTCTGAAGGACTTTATTGCTCTTTCTGCATCTTAAAACTTCAACTTTAATATACGCAGTTTCTGTGAAAGTAGTGAGGAAGGAATTTTCAAGAGTGCAAAAGTTTGCTCAGAACCTTATTTTTAGTGTGCCAAATCCCAGTTACCATACACTGCACTTTTAGTGTACACTCTCATCCACTGCATCTTGCCTTATGAATACTTAAGTGGTTGACTTTTACAAATCCACACCTTGTCTAGGAGTATTTTCTTTTGTAATGCAACTTCCACCAGTTAAAGTGGATAAAAGTTCACTAGTGAAGATCACAAGTGCCAGCTAGCATACTGAACCTATTTAGTCCTTGGACAGAGATGTAATAAAGAACTCAGCAGTTTCTCTGCAGTCTATATTTAGCCTATATCCCCCCCATCTCTGCAGAACGGGTTTTACTTACATTACCTTGAACCTCAGACCCATTTAGTCCAACACAGTGCACAATGAGGTCAGCCTTCTGATGTGTGAGGGTTTCATTTTATGGTCACACTTGAGCAGGCAACAAATCATGGGTGAACTTTGGATCCTCCAGGTTCTCATTAGCATCCTCGGTCCTAGCAGCATTGCACCTCACAGCTGGAGCAGAGAGTGCTGTCGTGTTTCATAATGTGCTGTGACTTCTAGATGCAGACTCCCAGTTCAGCTGGTCCTCCTACATGGCAAGACAGTGTATGAGGAAGTGGAGAAGGTGAAGAGGTAAAATAGATGGGTACTTCTGCAGGGGTGGTGTTCATGCAGCTTGCTGGGATCCAGGGCTCTGGCTTTCACACCAGACTCCCCAGCAGCCATGCTGCCTGCCGAGCAGCTGGGAAACATGCCCCAGTGCTACGTGTCCCGCCTGAAGCCAGTGAGGAGCTGGACAGGTGAAGGTAAAATCAAAGACTTTAGTAGCTGGAGATACGAGTCACTAACTCTTCTTCCCCTTAGATCTCTGAAGAGTTTACGCTTATTAAGCCCAAAACATAATGTCTGCCATCTATTTTATGCTCTATGATGGGATTCCCTGAAGGTAGAGACTGCCTGGTCCTTCCTAGTTAGAGAAGCTTTCCTTGTCTAATTCCAGGTGTCTCTGCAGTGCACAAAGTGAATCTTTTCAAACTTCATCTTCCACTACTTCTCAAATATTTTCATGCCAATTGTGTTGCTGATATGTTTCCCAGATCTTCTTGTGTGAAACATGTCTCTGCTGGAGGACGGTCTTTTTTTTCTGGATTGCAGACTTTCTTTCCTCAATGGTTTGAAGATTGTTTTCATTCCAAATACTTAATTTCTCTCTGTGGATTGATCTATTTATTGCTACTGTTGGGTTTCTCATTAGTGGAAATTAACACAAGCTGCGACATAGCTTAGCTTGACTTTTTCACCACAGACCACAGTTACATGAGCTTCTGAAATAACTCGTTACTGAAATCGTCTGTAGTTAAGAGAAGCTTTCTGTCAAGTGGATTTGCAGAGAGCAGAGCACGATGACAGCCTGGGGAGTGGTGTAGTACAGAGCAGTTACTCCACTGGAGCTGGACGTATGGTGAGCTGTCGGCTGAGTCCGCGTCTCCAACGTGATGGCCGTGATTGCCTATCTCCAGTGTGTGCTGTAAGATGGGATGGTGCTGCAGGCGGGAAGAGGTGATGGCATTACTGGGAAGGGAGCTGATGGAATAGTGCATTCTTCTAATGCTATGCATTTCTGATACTTATTCTTAGAAAATGTGTTAAAAATCTGAAAGGATTAAAAAAAGGTACAGCGTGATGTGAGGACTATAGAGCCTGCCTTGACTGAGCTTCTGTAGTCACTGTTGGTGGCTTATTTCCAGGAAGGTTCAGAGATGATTTAATTACCACTAGTGTGCAAGTGCCTGCATGAGTGGTGAATTTCTGGTGGAGAGCTATTTAATTTAGCAGCAGAATGAATGATAAGGTCAGTTGGAGCAAAAAGAAAACTAAGTTGGAGGCCATAAATACCCTTTCCCAAGGAATTTGCAATCAGAATGACTGAACAAAGGTCATTGAATATAACTACTCTGTCTATGTACCACTGACAATGGTGGTTTGCCCCAATTGCTGGGTCGGAGGTAGAAGCCTCATGAGGAGGATGTATGTGGAATGGTAAAAAGGACTCCCTGGACATAAGGAGCCAATGTAGGTTTGCTAAACTTAGAGGAGGTTCGCCGTGGCCTGTTAGCCTTACTGCCCTTGACATGTTCCATGTTTAGCCTACTTTCTCTCTCCCTCCTCCAAACCTCCTTCTCCTTTTTTTTAATTTCTTTTTTTTAAATAAAACCCATGATGATATGTGCAGGAGATCTTGTCTGTATTGTGATTCTTGTTTATTCCAGTTACTTCACAGAATCATAGAATGGTTTGGGTTGGAAAGGACCTCAAAGATCATCTAGTTCCAACCCCCATGCCATGGTAGGGACACCTCCCACTAGACCAGGTTGCTTAAGGCCCCATCCAACCTGGTCTCTAACATCTCCAGCGACGGAGCATCCACAGCCCCCCAGGACAACCTGTTCCAGTGGCTCACCACCCTCAGAGTGAAGAATTTCCTTCTAATTTCCAATCTAAATCTACCCTCTTCCAGTTTGAACCCATTACTCCTTGGCATCTCATTCACTAGTTGTTTCCATGCTTTTACTGGGATCTGTAGTTTTGCCACTTGTACTCCCCTGGCCCAGTTAATTAACTGGTAGGCTTGAAAAGAAATGTGCTCCTCTGCTCTCTTTAAGAGTTGAGAATAAACTTATGAAAACTGGTTGTTTCTGATGGTTTTTATATATGATGGAATGATGGGAAGGCAGGTGTAGTAATACTATATATTGATTTTTTCATTTAATCAATCCTGAAGGTAATTTTTCTGTAGCATTGTGTATTGTTTGTGGATGAATCTACTCACAAAAAGATGGCCACAAGAAGTTTCTGTGAACCCTTAAATCTAGAGACATGGTGTATCTGTGAGTTCAGCTATTTGGATTTTGTTGTAAACCTCTTAGATATGATACAGTGGAATCCTCTTAAACACAAATTCCATGTAGCAAGTGACAGAACATAATGAAAGCATAAACTGTTACACAAATAAAACTGTCAGATGCATAATGCTGCAGCTATAAACAGCTGCGGATTTCAGCATGTTCCACGGAGTTTAGTGAGCTGGGTTAGGATGCACATTTTTGGGGTCAGTTTTGAGTATCACAGAAGAACTCGAAGCAGTATTGATACTTGCTACAATAGGCTTTCTTAGCAAGCAAGGAAGTTTTTTCTTGTCAGTATCTTAAGATATCTGCACTGCTGACAAATTAGTAGTTATCTTTATATAATGAATTGCACTTGAACAACACTGTGTGGACATTAGGTGATGCAAATAGTGGGAGATACAACATGTCTTTGCTACAGTGCAAGAGGATTTCTCAACCTGTGTGAAACAGCACTACTAAAGAGCGCTTGAATTAAGGGTGAGGTTTCTTGCTTCTACTTTAGGTATTGTAAAATGTGCAAGGAGTTGTCAGCATTGTCAGAAGTCTTTTGAAGCAGTTTTCCCATCTGTCCTCCAGAAGAGCCTGCACTGTCACTGTTGGACTCAGTGACCAGCTGGACTATTGAAGGAGTGTGCCTGTCACAGATCTACCCTGGGCTGTACAGTAGGGTAGGGGGGAATAAAGGAGATCCTGAAAGCCTCTGTGCTTCCTGCAGTTGGTCCTTGGAAGACAGTGGGGATTTACCAGAACCCTTCCACAGCTGCAGAGCTGGGCAAGAGTTTTTGGTAAGATCCCACTGCTGATGTAGCAAAGTGATGTTCTCCTGCTGTGCTGATGGCTTTTTTGATTTTGTGCCTGGCACAAGCATTTTGGAAAGAATCTTATTCATCTTCATTATCCTTACTCTGCATAGGGCTGGATGATGGAGGCTGTAGCAAAAAAAACGGACAGCCTGTCCTCTATTTAAACTCTACACCATCCTGTGGGGGATGGTGGCACCAGTGCTGGGGTGTATGTTGGGGAGCTGCTGGAGGGGAGGATGGCAGTGCACGGCTGCAGCCAGCTGTGCTGGTGGGCACCTTGCAGGAGCAGCCATCTCCGCTTTGCAGCAGCGCGGGGCTGTGTGTGGTGTTTGTCGTGGTGTGAATCGATGTGTCGACACAACTCAAGCATTCACCTCTTCATTGCCTGTCTCAGCTCAAATGCAACTGTATAAATACCCAAATCCCGCCTACGTGGCCGGTAACTGCAGATACTCCTTGTGCCTGCAGCCAGGCACAAAGCACATGCCTGCCAGCCTTGGTGATCCTTTCTCGGCTAAGCCCGTGCTGTAAAACAGAGCTGCTAAAACACGTGCAGGTTTCAGAGACAACTGAAGTTTCCAGGTGGGATGCTCAGTATGTTGTGATTGGATGTTTGTCCGTTAGAGACTGTAAATAAAAAAAAGATTTTCCTGCACTGTGGTGCTTCTGGCCCACAGTTGTATTAAGAGGAAGATTGTACCTTACTTTAGTGGACCTAGAACAGATTAAATGGTTTTTAAGTAGCCTGTATTATTTCAACAAGGTGATTATTTTTTTTTTCTTTTTCCCCCAGAAGAATTGTTCCTATGTAAAAGTTAATTTGATGACTTTTGGAGGCATGTGGCTCATGTTTTGCATAATGCTGAGTTTTCAGGTGACCTGCTTTGTGACCCAGTATGCCGTTCCTCTGGCAGATTCGTAAATGTTCGTAGCACAAATTTGCAATGCAGGGCATGTTCTTCTTTGCGCTGGAAGGATGTTTGCTGCCACCAGAACAGGACGAATGCCCATCACCCTTGTTGCATCCTTACCAGCAGGCAGTGTGCTGAGAGCTTGCTGGCAGGAGGCTGAACTGCTCAGCTTCCATCAAAGAAGCTGAGGCAAGAAGAGCAGGGAGAGGAAACGGGAGGTTTTACAGTGGTGGAAAAGCCTGGTTGTTGGCTTAGTTCTGCTTAGTCACTGATTCACTGCGGACCCAAGATCCTAAAGAGAAGCTTTGCACAAATCTCCTAGAACACTGTCAAGGGGAAAATAATGGCTGGTGCTGCAGTAGCGGTCTTCTCAGAGGAAGAGCTTTTGGGAAACACAGATATTCCCATTTTGTGTAATTTATGGGGAAGGCTTGTGCTGCCCTGATCCTGCTGAGCAGTGCAGTGAGGATCTGCTGAAACCTCCAGCAGTGAAGTCATCCTTGAGCCATGTCAGCTTCAATTATGAAAATCAATCATTACAACTTCATTAAACCAAACACTGTATTTTAAAGTTTATAAAAGTTACTATTAGCAGTCACAAAGAAAGATCTCTTTGTTTTTGTAGAGTGTATTAAGTGTAACATTGATTTTGACTTGAAAGTGTCCAACACCAGAATTTAAGGCAGATAAAATGGGCATGAAGGGATGCGTTTTGCTTGCATTCATAAAGATGGTACTTCAGGGATTTATATGAAATAGAAAACCTTCTGCAAGTTGCATGAAATGTAATAAATTGTGCCTGAAAACGCCCCCAGTTTGACTATAAAGGCCTTATCTCACCCATGTAAAATATTTATGCGTAAATGCATATTTTATATTTTTCCTTTACCATCCTTGGGTTGCTTTATACTTTCATAAATGGCACCTCTGGTGTTTACTTGTAGTGGAGGCAGCAAAAAAACAGCGTACGTTTCATTTGATGTTACTTTTGACTTTTCTTCTGGTTTATTTTGGGTATAAGGAGGAGCAAAAAGGCTGATTAGAGTGCTAGGGTGATAAAAGCAAAAGTGGAGAGCTGTAAAATTTTCTTGAAGATCGTTGTTTAATTGGGGCTTATCCCTCAGACACGAGTCCAAAGTTTTTTTCATGTTGTTTTGTGTGTCGCTGTTCTTTGTCTGCTACTTCTACCCTACTTGGAATTGTATCTAGTGTTATTCTAAGAGGGTGCAACTTACTGTATCTGATTTTTAAGGCATTTGACACTGATTCTGTGGCTACAAGACCTGAAAAGTTCTTGAGTTCTATAGTTGGGGAAAATATTGTCTGAACAAACCACAGTGATGCTGTGATGGCATTTGGCAGGTGATGTAGTTGCTGTAGGAATATTTGTGTCCTGCTTTAATGTTCGTGTTTCTAAAAAGTTTAGTATTTTGAGTGTTTTCAATAAAATCTTCAAGAGTGATTCAAGCTTGGGAGACACTTCAGCAAATGATTTAAAGCTCAAACTGTTTATTGAAGAGAAGGTGAAAAGTTAACATTGCCGTTGCTTAGAAATACTGAAATAAGAGAAAGATATCAATTTAGAAATAAAGGGAAGAAGAAAGCTATAGGAAAAGCCAAAATTGATAGTTGAAGCAAGACAATTTGCAGAGAGAACACAGAAGACATGTTTACAGTCGGTAATTAGCAGTTGATGCAATTTTTTAAGGGACTTAGTAGATCAAAGATGCTGTGGTTTTAGCAGCTTTTCACTTTAAAATTTGTAGTTACTAGTTTTATCACAGCATGCTTTGGACTTCCTGAAGTTGAAAGGTTTATAAAAGGATTCCCCCGTCCTAGTTTGAATTAGAAGAGAACCAGTTCTGTTCAGTCATTTTACTTTTTCAACTAAGTCTCTTTTAGAAGCAGACACTGCAAAAATATGCCATTAACCTCAGAAAGTGCACTTAGAGACTTAGCTGAAAAGTAAAATTGCTGAACAGAATTAGTTCTGTTCTAACTCAAACTAGGACACCCCCCCCTTTCCCCTATGTCCATTCAGTGGTGTTTCTGATTCAACCCTTCACTGTCTCACCTCATTGCTTTGATCTGTTTGTTTTCGGTGGTACAGCCAAGGCAAAGTAAAGGCTATAGATGCTGATGCTGGAGGAGGTCTTGCTCTTGCTGCCAGCCCCTGCTTCTCTCGTGCCACTACCAGTGTGTGCTCGGGGTGGTGGTGGGTCACTCCCAGTACCATTAGGCAGCTCTGCCAGTTTACGGCTGGCAAAAGAAAAAGATGAGAGGAGCTTTTAGCTCTTTGCACCAGCTAAACAGGAGTGTTGTTGGTGCTGGAATAAGAGAGTCCAAAGCAATCAGAATTGAGAAATGGGACAGTGCTCTTTGGTGGCAGTGATGCATTGGGTTAGTTTGGTGGTTGTGTGAGCTGCACTCTTGTTTCCAGAGAGCTGGAGCAGCCTGCCAGAGCAGAGGCAGGGAGGTTGCTGGCTGAAGGAGCAATTCAGACACTTGTGCCTCCCAGCCAGTGGATTAATCCTGTGTTTTCAGCAGATTCTGTGAAATGGATAAATTTAAGACTCTTGTAATGCACTTTGCTTTCCAAATATCCTAGTGAAATGTTCACTGAATTAGTCATCTAGGAGGAAAGAGAGGGTGGGCAACTCCTACGACTCCTACATGGCATGCGATGCGGGAGGTGCAGGATTACACTCTTGTGGTATCTTATTTTTAACTATTTTTTTCAGCCAAGGTAATGCTGAAAAGGAGAGGGTTTAAGTTTTTTTTCTGCACAGGCCATATCTGTGTTTTATCAGTTCTTTCTTGAAGAAACTATGAATTTCATAACCCTGAATCCACAAACTTTTGGGATCCGGCTGGTCATTTCTTGATCAATTGCTCGTTTTGGATGAAGGACTAATTTTTCAAGCTGTTGCAAGAGGAAAACTTCTTAGGCACTAGAAAACTTGCAGTGTGGCTGTTGTGAATTAAATGTAAAGGAATTGTGATGTTCTAGTTAAGCTGCTATTTCACTGGATGCTGGGACTGGCTGATCCTACAGTGTAAGGAAGTATAAGGAGTTGAGCAAAGGTGAAGAGAGCTGTTGCTGTAGTCTCACTGTGCTCCCTGGGTGTGCTGAGCTAGTGAGGCTCTGCACTGTTAACCTGGTGCTTTCACTTTTTTGAAAGTGGGCCTTGTGTATATTAAAATATTTCATCCCATTAGTATAAATAGTATCATAGCAGCTTGAGACTGGCTGTTGAGCCATGATAGCAGTGACCGGTGGAGAATGGTAATTCTTACTTAGCTGAAATAAACGTGAGCATTGCAGGAGATCATTAACCTAGTTAGCTCTGATCCCAAAGTAAAACCTTTTAACTTTCAGTAACTGAAAATTATCTAATACTTCAAATTCTAAAGCATGGGTTTCTGGCTCTTTCAAGGAAGGGGAGAAAACCCAGACTTATTTAACACAAGAGGAAAAACTTGTTGTGCCCAGCCAGTCTGGATGCTCTGTTGGCTCTGAATGAATCCAAATTCTTTATTGACATTCAGACTGCAAAATACAACAGATACCTAGAAAGTAATTCATTTTCATATGCTATTGCTTGCTTAGCTGTTGGCATGCTGATTTACTCACCGCATGAGAGGAGAATACAGATTTACACTATAGGATTCATGCCCTGTGTTTGAGATGGCTTTTTTTATCTGTGTAAATATTGTTTAGAAGAGGAGAATAAACTTCTGATTGTAAAAGTACCTTGAGCTTAGGAGTGTTTTCATAAAAGCATTATTTTTTATTTTTTGGGTATTTATTATTTGCTATGTATTTTTTTTTGCTGTTAGGGTTATGAAGCCCCACACATACTGCTGTGTTATCTGTGCTGTTATGGTAATGGAATTACTCTAAATTCATTTTAGCCATTTGTAAAGCAATTTGTGAGAATCCATAGAAGAGGATTGTGCTGACTTAACTACATGAGTTTCTGAATTGATATGATTGATGGGAGCCATGTGTTGATGGGCATGCTGGTAAGAGGTGTCAGGGGGAACTGGATGAAAAGTGGGCACATGGGAGCAGAGGCTCACTCCGGATCCATCGCTGGGGTGGTTGCATTGCTCCTCCAAACAGCTGGGCAGTGTCAGGGGAGCCCGGCGCTGCCAGGCACTCCAACCTGCTGGCATGATGCATTGACTGGAGCTGGAGGTACAGCCAGATCTTCCCATGAAGCTGATGCATGTGGAATAGTTTCTGCAAGAGACAAAAACATCTGGATCGTGTATTTCTGCATTTCTTTGAAAAACACGTGGCTAGTGTTTAAGATTGCAGCTGGGGCGTCCGTCGGTCCGTGACTTCTGCTGCTGTGGGTAATGGTGTAATGTGTACCCGCAACCTTTTGCGGCAGGAAAATCACTTTCTTGTTACGGCCTCAGTGGCCGACTGTACGTGAGTGCGAGGGGCTTTCAGTCGCACAGGAGTAATTTTGTGTTGTGAAAAGCTGATGGAAGAGAAGAGGTTAAAAAAGCTTCTCAACTCTCCTGAAAACAAAGGCTCTCTTCTCAGCCCCGGGTTTAGTTTTTAATTAGTTTGGATTATGGTTTGATTTAAAGCGGGTGAAGGGATGATGAGTTCATGTGATCGGAAGGTTTGAACCTTATGCTGCTTTTTGTGCTTTTTTGGTTAATAATGTATCCTTTGCTGGAAGGATGACTGGTGGGTTAACAGGATTGCTTCCTCTAAAACATTTTAAAAGAAAATACATGCTTTTTTTGCAAACTTCATACCAGATTAGAGTTGCTAGACAGCAGTGCAGAATAAAGAAAAGAGCAGTTTATTGTGAAATCCACTTCTGTTTAGGAAAAAATAAATTCCATACAATACCCAATTCAATGGTGTTATATTTTTGTTCCTTCTTCCTCTAAGTTATAGCGACAGCATAATTTTATATACTTCATGTTGAAAATTCATTCAAATGCAGTCTGGATTTATTTATTTTTACTATCTCATCAATAGAATATACTTTTTTTACATGAATGTATTTTGTAGATATATTTAAAAAGCAGGTTAAAAAAATGTTCCTGAGGAGTTGTTTTATTTGTTAGCACAATATAGATGCTTTTAATGCTATTTAGATCATATCTAGTGAAAATTGAGCTTGAAATTCTGAAGCTGGTGGTTGTTCTTGTAAATAATGCACTTTAAGTCAACACTTTGCATCGTTATATTGAGCAATGGTTTAGCCTTGATATATTTCAAAACACATGTATTAGATAATGTGCTATATACATACATGATGATTTATGGATATAAACTTTCTTATTAGTTAATGTTGAAATAATATTAGAACGTTTGCCAAAGATGTCTTCCTTGTTCTGTCCTTTAATTGAGCCATGGTGCTAATACTGCATATAGGAAATGGTACACAGGTACTAGAATTTGTCAACTTTTAGTGAATTGGATAAGCACTCTGTTTATTACTTGAAGCTTGTTTCCTTCAAAATGATATATTAAATAATATGTACAATAAATTTAAGAGGATATATTTTCTAGCAAGCAGTTTATTGTAGTTTGATTGTTGAGAAGACCACTTTTTTTTACTTGAAGTTGGTCCTGAAAATGTCTTAGCAGAGCAGATTGTGATTGAAGAAAATGCATTTGATGCTCCTTATTTCAGAAGTGAAGCTGCTTGTTCAGTCATTCAGAAAGACTGAGCTTAGTAGTGGTACTTGGAGAGAATGTCCTTTGTCTAAATGAAAAACCCACCCTGAGAAAGGATATTTATTGGGATATTTTGGGGGAGAGCCTAGACATCTTTTCTGCTATCTTTACTGTTATACCTTCAGCTGAGTGTTTTCCTTCTCTGTCTTTCCTTGATACACAGGGATGATGATCTGTGCTATATATTGTGAAAGGACTTACCACAGACTGAAGAAAGGGGTAGAAAAAAAACTTCCTAGCTTCTTCTGCTAGACATTATCTGTCTCAGTTGCATGGAGTATGTGTTTTACAATGTGTTTTGCAAACTTAGAAGTTATTGTTTCTTGAATTATACTTGGTTGTTAGTCATTGCTGAGATTCGTAATGGTGACATTTTGATAAAGTCACAGCATGCGGATATGTTCATCTACTTCCATATGAAGAAACTTGTGTTCTTTTAAGTACATTTAAAGGCCCTTTCTTAATTAAAAATACCGTTGTGTAAGAGGTTGCTGTGAAGCTGATTATTTTGTTTTCTTAATGTAATTCATCTCACAGCCTTAATTTCATTTATTCCTGTAGTTAAAACAACTGGGTTGCGGACTGATGACACCTGTCATGTCCTAGTACTGTAAGTCTCCTATACTGAAATTAAGATGAGAGTTTGTAGTCTTTATCAAGAGGATTTTCAGTTGTCCCGGTAGGACGTTGCATTTCTGCTCAAGAGCAGGGGTTTACTCTGCAGCTTACTCTGGGAGCTGCTGTGGAAGGAGCTCCCTCTTTGCAGTGGTATTTTGGATTTTGTCCATCAGCAGTTTCCAGATACTTGCTTGGGCCGAGTAAATACCTGGATGGCTAATTTACAGTCACCCACAAATACTGGAGCTTGCTAATTTGGAGGTAAAAGTCTTTGTTATTGTATGCAATGTAATTGGAACCTTGCTTTGTAATTTTCATGTATTGATCGCTTGCATGTCTTGGCTAAGCCTGCAACATTCCTTTACTCATCTGGTTTTCATAACCCATCGTCCGTGATGAAGCTGTGCAGATATGCCATCTCTCTCTTCTGCGGTTGCACTGTGATGTACAGGGTAGAGCAAAAGCATTTTTTACTGACTGAACCAGGGCTTACCTTAAGGATGTAGCACATAGTTTGAAGCTTTTTAGCCAGGGAGTGTGCAGGTGTTGCAGGAGCCACTGACATTACTTTGCATGCTCAAACTATTCTCTATAGGTGAAACCAAGGAAATGCATCTCATGGCGTTGGTCTTCTGAGGTTGTCCAAGCAGTACTCTGTTTCCCTAGGTAATGTTCTAGGTGGTATCTACAAAGAATTTGATGTGAAAAGGAGCTAAATTTAGTTATAAACTTGCCAGGTGCTAAAATAAAAGTAATGATCTGAGGGAAGTGTTTTGTTAATCTGGTATTTGGGGATTAGTTATTCTTTGGAGTTCTGTGTGTTCTGGCTGTTTGCTGGGTATACTGTGAGCTGAGCAAAGTGGGGCCAATCTGTTCACATCAAATATTTGTCTGCACTCTTCCTGTACCTTTATTTTGCATGTATGTAGGTGTTGACTGATAGTAAGGAAAACAGTGGGTAAACAGTTCAGTCAAAAAAAGCTTATAAATAAGACTTTAATATGTATTTAAGAAGGAACCTCTGATGTGGAGTAAAATAATGAAGTTTACACAGGCACAGTTTCAATTACAATTTTGGATGAATGGTTATTGGCGGTAGAAAGAACCGCTTCTGCTAAAGTGCTGGTGCTGCTGCTGCTAAAGGACATGAGGTGTGCTTCTGTTTCCACAGTGCAAGATAATCTGCTTCCTTGCTAGAAACCCATTTTCACATTTTCCTTTTTTTCTTTCCTGGAGGTTTGTGCATGAGGAAACTGAGGGAATTGTGCTCAGCTGATAGTGTCTCCAGCTTACCTCTGCATTTCCCAGTGAATCCTGCTATCCTGCTGTCACCTGTATCGTTTTGAAGATGTATGAGACCCCATCCTCCATGTACTACAGCTCTGGGCAGTGGTGGATTTTCGCTCGAGTTGCTTTGCACTCCCAATGCCAACATGTCAGATGCAGTTTACACTGTTTGAATGAACATCAGCCCTCGAGCAGGAACTTTTAAAAACATTACTCAATAAAATTCAGATAGCGAAGGTAATCCCCCATTTGCTTGTAGAGCAGGTGTACGTTATATAAAACAGGATGGCACTGGGGATGGTTTTTGAGGCTTATGGTTGGGAGAGAAAGAAATTTGCATCGTAGAGCATGTGCTGGATTTCATTGTCTCAGGCTAGATTTGAGCTGAAATTCCTCTGTGCTTTGTGGAGAGGGATCTGCTCTAGTCTCTGAGACTGCTGCCAGTTTTACAGCTCAAATAGCCATTCCTTGTCCTCACACACCTTCTGACTTCTGTAAACTCTGAAGAAACAGTTTGTGGAAGTGTAATTTCTCTTCAGTTCTCCTCAAGCTGCCCCAGCCCACTGGTTAATTCACTGCATGCTGTAACATTAAGCCTCGTAAAACCCAGTATGCTGAGCTCTAAACCTGCATTTGCTATCAGCCCTAAAAGTCAAATCAATAATTTGAAGATCTGTAGTTCCTTGTCCAGAAGGAAATGCCATGCTGGTGTGACACGTCTCGCAGGCTGGAGAGAGGAGCACAACTGGGCAGCCTTGCCTTGTCCAGGCATTTGGGTTGGCTCACCTCACACCTCAGGAGAGGGTGGCTCTGCCACAGCCTTTCCCTCCTAAAGGGAGCTATGCCTCCATAATAGGGGGATGATAAAACCTATGAATCTCAATGATGCATTCTTCTCCTTCAGAGTCAACTCCTCCCTCACATCCTTCAGCCTTGCTGAGTACTTCTTCCCTGCCTGGTGTCATGACCTGATTCTCTGTTAGGTGTTTTCTCCATAATTACAGGGAATGATGCTGTGTTTTTCCTTATGACGAGTGTTTGGCGGAAATCTTGGACAACGTGTTTGATATCGTTTGGCTTTGGCTGGGAGCATCTTGATGGGGAGAGGAAGAGGGTTAAAGCTGTGTTTGAGGGCACCTTGGAGCTGCACTAGGCTCATGCAGGAAAATCCATTAGGGATTTAATTAGAGATACTAGGAAATGAAAAACTTGCCTGTGCTGGGGAGGGAGAGCTGCACCCCTCATGGGGCTCTGATGGCTGCAGATTACAGACACAACCAAAGTCTTCATATACAAGAGGAGAGCCAGAGAGAGGTGATTTCTTGCATTGGTCTGTACGTGCAGAGATGTGCATAGCAGAGCCTGCCTGTTAAGGATGGTACTCAGGAGGGTCTGAGGTTAATGGGTGGTATGGATTTATGGATAACTTTGGTTAGACTTGCCAGTTTCTGAGTTCAAACCTCTTGCCGTTAAAAAGAGACTCTTTTCCATTAAGCTTGAGATGCGTACTGCTTGGCCAAGCAGTAGGACAGCAGGTGACAGTGCATCAGCTCATAGACCATCTGTCAAAAGAGATAGTGCTTACATCATTAGATATGAGATCATTGCTGAACAAAATTGATAGAGAATATTAATTATTCAGCTATTACATTAATCCAAATATCTCTGGCTGTGATGATGACTCTACTAGCACACTTACAAAACTTTTATCATATGATGTCTTAACCTCACTGGAGAAAAACGTCTTTTCATGTGTTTTTTAATTCTGTTGCCTTGACCACTGGGGTCTGATAGCATGCTGGGCTGTCCCTGAAGCTACTTTTTGGGAAGTTTGTGTTTTTGTCACTACTAATAAGTTATTCATTAGTGTTGCTATAAGCCTGCCTCTTACCAGGTGGTTGAGTGGTTTCTGGAGGCTTTTGATTTAAACTTACTAAAGAAAAGTGAAGCAATATCGAAGTATTTACCTGAAAAAGGATTTTTTTCTGGTAAAAGTTATTTCCATTTTAACTTTCCACAAACTTAGAATGATGGTAGGAAGCACCTGAGCACATAGACAAACTTTTTGTGGTGACTGGAAGAGTCTGAGCTTCAGCATCTTCAGACTGTGCAGCTTCACACAGGAGGCTGTAGTGAGGCAGGTGTTGGTCTTTTCTCCCAAGTGACAGAACAAGAGAAAATGGTCTTAAGCTGTGCCAGGGGCAGTTTAGGTTGCATATTAGATTTAAATGAAAGTGTTGTCAAGCGTTGGAACAGGCTGCCATTGGCTGTGGCTGCACACCACAGGGAGGTGGTGGAGTCGCCATCTCTGGAGGTGTTCAAAAAACATGTAGACATGGCACTTTGGAGACATGGTTTAGTGGTCATGGTAGTGTTGGATTGATGGTTGGACTTGATCTTAGAAGTCTTTTCAAACCTTAAAAATTCTGTGATTCAGCGTCTTCAGGCTGGCAGACAAATGTGGTGGAGGTAATGTAGTGAGACAGAAGACTGCAACAGAGTCCGTGTTTTGGTATCCTTAAGTTTAGTTTCCATATGTGTAACCATTTTACTTTTCCCCAGGTAATTGGGCACTTTAGAGATGTGGAAACCCATCAGGTGTCTGTGGTGGAAACTGCATTTAGCAGTTTTCTGTAGTATGAAAGAGGCTTGAGCATGGTTTAAAACTTTTCACAGCAAAGTAGAGCACAGACTGGTAAGTGCATGAAGGAATGACACCTTCAGCAAGTATCGGTAACATGTACACAGTGTGCATCCAGGCAGAGGGGTGAAAAAAATCCCCAATTTTACAATTGGCTTGTTTCTGCTAGGTTTTAAGAGGATACAGACATAGCACTGTGTGAAAAATAATGTACCTGTTCATTTGTTTTGGAATTTAAGGTCTATTCTGAGAGACAGGCACATCTAATCTAGATGTGTTTGCAAAAGTCAGAAATGCAAAGGCACACTTTCTTTAGGTGTGGAACATCACATATTTATTTTGTTGTTTACTCCTATGTTGATAGATGCTGCAAAAAGCTTTAAGACGTGGAGGTGAAGGATTACTTCTTGTTCTGGGTCTCTGGGGTGTCAAGAATCAGAGACTATTTGATTAGAGGCACTGTTCTTAAAGCAGTAACATCTGAAATCAGTAATTTACATACAGACCCAGCTCTCATGCTGTTCAGAGACCCCAGGCAAGGCTATCCACCGTTTCCTGGTGTTTGAAAGCCTCTGGCAATAGCCATTAGGAAAAATGCGTCACTAAAAGGCATAACTGTGGGGAATGGATTATGCAAAACACCTTACTATGCTGGTACTCTGGAGAACTATTGATTGATACGGAAAACATGGACATTTAGCTGGTGTTAGCAGAGGTGTCTAAATGCTGTGCCAATAGAATGAACTCTTTAAGGAGAAAAGCTGCTGCTGTTTATTTCAGGTGAATGCAAAGGGAAAGTGCCTTAGGATAGCTGTGATGGAGTGATGGTTTCAAGCATACTGACATTGATGATGCTGCTCTGTTTTGAGAGAGAACATCTTCAGTGTCATGCTGGTGGAGGCAGCCGAGCTGTGCACAGGGCTGCAGAGTTGCCAATAATTGTTAGTTCTCGCAGTTGTTGTCTACTGAACAAAAACCAAACAAACTAAAACAACCTGGAGTGGTGTGGAGAGTCTCAGCGTGTGCCTGGTGCTGTATGCAGGCATCCCAGCGGAACCCTCGGCAGCGCTGGAGCAGGCAGCAGCATTCCAGCTTTGCTTTGCTACTTGGAAATGCTTAAGGGTGGCAGTGCTGCGGCTGTACCACCATCCTGGCATGTGCTGAGGAGCACTTGGGAGGCTGGGGAGAACGCCTTCTTTCCTCCAGATACAGCAACCAGAAGAGTGAGGGCTTTTCTCCTGAAAAATTGCAATTTTCCGGTCTTCAGCCAGCAAAGAGAGAGAAGCTCTTAAATCATCGTATCTGCAAGGAGATGAAAACAAGGAAATCCACTCTCTTCCCTCTGTGACCTTGGATTGGGACAAGAGGATACCCCTGCATCAAGTACTAAAGTGCCCATTCAAAAAGTGTATATAAAACTTAGTTTAAAAAGAAACATAAAACTTGAATTCAGCTCTGGTAGTCCCTGAAGGTGGTTACTGGCTTATTATATAGTTTCCAGAAGAGCTTCACCTACACTCAGAAATACGTGATTTTTTAATTTTTTTTTTTTTAAATTGCATGGAACATGCTGTGCTATGAGCTTTGGGAGGACCTACCCTTCTTGGCCACCACTGGATCTGCCTCATTCAGATAAAAGGAGGAGGAAAAAAAAGCGAGAGACAGACCCGTAAGGACATGTTGGGAGCAGTGCAAGGTGGAGGAGCTTGTGTTTGGATGCTTGTGCTTGGAGTTCAGATGGTGCAGCTCTGAGGGTTGGGCAGCAGCTGCTCCTGTGATGGGGGCTGTGAGAAGGGAATGCATTCGGCTGCTATCACCCGCATCAGAGTCCACCCTTGGCTCCAGCAGTATGAGGTCGTAGTAACGAACGCTGGGGAAAAAAGCACTCAGTGAAAGTGACCTTGTGAACCTTAATTGCGGACTCATTTGCATTGGCTCTCGATGCTCCCTGAAGGCTCTGTGACCTGGTGGCTGTTAGTAGAGTCATGCTAGGGAAGGGTCTTAACCTTTGTTTCCATAATTTGGACGTTAGGGTTTTGTATAACAAAATATTCCTGGTCATCTTGCAGTTCTGAGTCTTTTTCCTTCCTTCTCTACTGGATCATACTCACTGCTCTGTATCCTTGATAGCAAATGTTATTCTGTCTGGGCACACTCATTAGGAAAATGTTGATGATGGAGTTAATAGGAAAAATATTCTAATGTTCAAGACCAAGTCAAGTAAATTGAGGCTTTACTCTTTGTACCAAACCACAGCATACTGTTACATCTCTGAATTTCTCAATTTGCATGTTTTATATGTATTTTTTTCTCACTATGTTTATTTCTGTGAAAAGAAATACTGTGTTATTGAAACACCAAGGTAAATTAAGTAAGCCTGGTACTAAAATGGTCATTACAAAATATATCAGTTATATGCACTAATGAGTACCCAGACCTTGGATGGTGCAGAAATAAATTGTTCGCTCTTTTAACTCATTTTTTAGCTTTTATGGGAAAAGTAAACTTGGAGCTTGCCTGCTTTCCTCCTTATACTCTGCTTTCCTTAAATAAAACTCAAAGCAAGATGTGATTTCTTTTCCTATTCTGGAGGAGGCTTGGGTAGCCTTTTTTTAGACAGGCTTGCCAGGATCTATTTTCGGGGTGGACGTCCGCTGGACCCTTAGCAGAAGTTGAGACCGACAGATAACGGAGCAGCTTGGAAGAGGTGGTGCTTGCAGGCAGCCGCTGTTCCTCTGCCAGCGTTCGCAGCTGATCAATTCATTACCCTGCTGAGTGCTGAAAGAGAATACCCTTGTGGCCGTTCAACGTGGCTCCAAAACAAAAACATATTTTGCTCATTTAATAATTGAAAATTCATTATTATGTAAGGTTTTGCTGGTACTTTATGGTGCTAGAAGAGCTATTGTTGTTGGGCTTAACCCCCTATTTAACTCCCTCCTCTTCTGAAGTCCGATTGAAGATGTTACTTAAAATCCAAGGAATTTTAATGACTCTGACCAACTTTAAAAAATTTCTTTTTGTTTTTCTTTTAAGAATCAATTATGAATCTTGGTCTAAATATGTTCTGTGCTCCCTCTGCTGGCTCAGCAGCAAGGATTAACACTTTGCCTGCCCTCCCTGTGGGGAGCGGTGATGGATGTGTGCCCACAAAGTACCAACACAGGAGCTCCATTTAAATTACAGCAGGAAAGACCTCGGTGCATCAGAAAGGAAAAGGTGCTTTGGGCCGGGAAGCCCTTTTGGATTCGATGGTCGTGTAAGGTTTTACTGAGATAGAGCTATAATTTGGAAAGATGTTTGTTTAAAAGGTGGCGTATTTTAAAGGTAGTTAGATTTTAAAAAGAAAAAAAAGGAAGTGGGTGATATGGACAGGAAAATAACATTTTAGTAGTAAGCCTGGTGAAGCTGAAGTTTGTACCAGGGTGGAATCAGGCTCTTCACATACAACTAAAAGAGCAGAGGGAATTAAATGCGTTTTAGGTATAATTTGATGCCTACAGTTTCTTTTTCCTTAGAAACTAATGAATATGTGTTAAATTTATCTTGGCATATGAAAAAGATGTAATGACTTGTGCTAACAAGATAAAGGAGAAGGCAGCACTTAATTTCCTAGGTAATACACAAAATAAAAATGATTTGTATGCCTTCAAATGATTATGCACTACCTTGTTAAGTGCTGTACAATACAAATGAAGAACAGATGAGTTATCCAGATAGGACACATTTTTGTGACTGCAGGATGCCCATGGAGGGGCACGAGGCTCAGGACTCGCTCTCCACTGGCGCTCAGGTTTTTGGTAATCATTGCTAGCAAGGCAATGCATTGAGAAACGCAACAATGTCACGAACATAAAACGACAGTGAAATGTCTGTGTGATATTTCACTGTTACATGGTGATGCTTTGATTTAGGATGTGCTTGTTCTCTGAATTTATATTGTCTGAGTTGCTCTTCTCTACATGTTTACTCTCAGTTTTCAGCATAAGGTGCAACCCAGTGGTCATGTTTGTGGCCCTGCTCCTGTTTTCTTCTAGGGACTCGCCTAATAATGTGACATTCTCTGCTGGCTTTTTACAGGCCAGTTGCGCTCTTTGAGATTCTGGAGGGGCACTTGGTGTCTTTGTAGGCTACTGTAATGAGTAATGGTCCTAGTTGCAATAGCGTGGAGTGGTGCGTATATTGACTGGCACAGCACTGTAATGAGGTGTGGAGAGGAGCTTTGTGCCCAGCTCGCTTCGAGTTGTCAGTCACTGCTACATCACGGTCGAAACGGTTTATTGGGTATGACTGCCAAATTTTACACAGGTGCCAGATTAATTTTGATGTATTGTACTTGTAGCAGTGACTCTGGACAATTTGTGATGTCTCTGCTGGAAGACTGTCAAATGGAAGTGTGTAGGCAGTTGGCTAATACATCAATGGTGCTGTGAATAATTTCCTCTAGTATTTTCAAAACATCTAAAACAGGAAATATATTAAATAGAAACTGGGAAGGGTTCCGGCTGTAAGCTAGACTTGTCTGTGGTTTCAGATTGCCTTTTAGAATGAGCAAGGGCTGTTTGAAGTGTTGCTTTGCTGCTGTTCCTGTGCCACTGGTGTGACAAGTCCACTCTGCTGCGGGTGAGATGGGTTTTCAGATCTCCAGCTGCTTTTGCTGGGGTTTTTGTCTTCAAAAAGCCTCTTTATAGCCAAGCACTGAGATGCAGATGATTTTTCTTTTGGGGGTTTGGAATTTGCCAGTTTCGGCTTGCTTACGTATTTCAGTGATGTTCAAATGCTTCCCTCAAACGTCCCACCTGGAAAGTGTTGTCTTCTTCCGACGCACCTTACTTGTGCTGGTTATAGGAGACTGGTGTGTGCTAAGGCTGGGATTCTCACATACTGGGCAGTAATGCGGACCTTCCCTAAGCTTGTGCTGGTTTGAGAAGCGTGACTTCGTGGCAGTGTGGTGGCTGCTGTGCTGCTATCCGGGCACTGTATGTTGGGTATTGGAAAGTGCTCTAAATTGTTTCTGGATTAAAATGGAGATATGCTATCAAGAAAAGCACGGGTGAGTTTGAGGTAGAACAGTTTGGGTTGAAATCCAAAGGAGCTAGCTTTGGTGGTGCCATTTACCTGCAATTCCTGGAAAAGTGTGCGCAGAGCAGCGCGGGGACCCAAGGTCCTGGCACCTGTCTCTGATACTGTTAACTTTCTTGCATATGCAGCAATGTAGCAGGTAATTCCAATCCCTGACATTGCTTCCTTTTTCTAGATTCTTGGACTTTATTTCCCCTCACCTATTGAAGAAAAACCTTCGTGTGCCCAGTATCTAGACTTCCCAAGTGAGAGGTCCTGATTACTCCTAAGGGTCATATCTTGCTTTCTGCAACTTGTGCGTCATGATTGAACATGGTGACTAGCTCAGAACTCGGGATTTCAACTCAGTCATGTGATTGATTTTACTGTTGCTGTTGTCTCACCTGACATCCATGCACAGTTGTGTTCCTTAATTATACAGTTTTTGGTATGCTTCTAGAATAGAGATGGTTTTGCTCTGCCTAAGTAATTTGTGGGGGGAAAATAACTCCAGCTGTAATTTTCCAGTGAGTATTAGCCATGTTCAAATGCTGTTTTTTAAAAGCAGATTTGAAAAATGGCTTCTCCTAATACAGTTTGGTATTTAAAGCAATCTCCACTGACCATACAAATCACGTTAGTTATTTTACTAGCTTGCTTCTTGCCTACTTTGCCACGATTTTATAGCAAGGCATGAATCTTGCTTTTCATTAGCAGCCTTCTAAGAATTAAGCTATCACTAGAAACTTGATCCAGCTTTGCTTTCTTATTTTGTAATCATATTCCAGTCCATAGTGGAACTTTGTTTTGTCTCATACCTTCCCATTCTCCCTGGTGAGGTAAATTCATTCATTTCCTCATGGTATTTCACTGAAATTACTGACTGGTTTGTTTTTTTCCTTCCCTCTTTTGTTAAAACTTGCATAGATTTCTAGTAAGTTGAGGAATCATTTTACAGAAACTGTGCTGATTTTATTTGTAGTCTGACTTTTGTACAGGGCTTTGTGACTTGGCAGTAAGTAGTTGTATTAGACAGGCTATTAGGAAATACATGGTGGGAGCAATCTGGGGCAAGGTAATCTTGCAGGTTTCTTCTGCCTCTAACTTCTGAGATTTTAATCTTCTAGCACCACCGAGAAAATTCAAGTAAAGTCACAAAAAATACCATTTTCTGGAAGTACTAATTTTTCATTTTTTATTACTATTGCTTTATAGTTTGCTCTTAAGTGAAAGAATAGAGTGATGATCATGTAATGCTCATTCAGCCCATCTTTGGGACAATGCAACTACAAATCTCATTATTATTTGTAGGATTTTTACAACTGAAATGTATGGATTGAGTAATATTCCTGTCTGTGAAGTATCTTTTTCTTACTGTGGGCCCCGACCTCAGCTTTCCTCTGGGAAAGTGTTTTGGGTAAAACCGAAGGTGCTAATTGGGGTTAATCAACACAAGATACTTGCATAATATTTGCAGGGCCATCTGACCTCTCTGGATGTATTAGATGGAAACTGAAATGGTTTCTTATTTGTTGAGGTTCTGGATATACCTAATAGGGATCATTTGCAGTTGAATTACTACAATTATTTTATCGCATCAATATTAGTTACTATATGCAGCAAAAAGATTATGAAACTTGCAAGAACAAAACACTGAGCTTCTGTTATACCCTTACGAGGGCTGCCTTCATGTCAAGACAAGTTTTCCTCAGGGATTATGCATGAAATATCATAAATGACTGTTTTGTAGAGCAGTTCGGTGGAGAGTCCCTGAGAAAAGAATCACTTCTTGGTGCATTTGGTTTGAGGTGGGAGTAGTGCAAAGCCACTGTGACAGAGGCTGTCTTGTACTGATTTTAAAGCAATAAACTCCCCACCACTGTCATAGTTAACTTCTGTAACGAGAGTGACATGAAAATTATGAAGATGAGAATTGCTGCTCTTTTTTCCTTTTTAAAAGGAACAGCTAGAAGTTTAAAGTGGCCGCAGGATGTATGGTGACTGTTTAAAGACAGTGTGTAAAGAGACTCAGAGCAGACTTGTTACCAATACAAAAAGGGATTTTTTTTTTTTTTTTGAGGGAAAACCCAATATTGTCAAACCAAAGATGATTACTAAAAGTAATCATCCTCAGAAAGAGGAAGCCATCATAAACCAAGGAAAGTAGAAGAGGGCATGAATTCTAGAAAGCTGAATGTAATAATGAAATAGTCTGCTTCCGAGATTGAAGATCAGCTTATTAACAACTGTGAGTAAAAGCCACTAATAACCTTTTCCAAATACATTTGCTTCCAGGTGTAAAACGAGCATTTGAAAAAGATAGGAATGCAAATGTAGAAACTAAACTATGTCTTTGCATGCGAGAGGATTGTAGGGTGAGGTATGCACATTGGAGCCTTTTTCTTCCAAAGACTTTTCTGAGGAACTGTCTCAAATTGAAGTGTCAGTGGAATAGGATTTATAATTAATTGGTGAAAGGAACTGTAACAAATCATCAGGACCAGATGGTTTTAAATCAAGATTTCTAAAAGCATTTGAACGTGAACTTGATGAGCCGCTGACTCTGATGTGTAACCTATTACTTAAGTTAGCCTCGATGCTGAAGAATAGAAGATTACAAATGTGATGCCAGAATTTTTTTCCCCCTTTTTTCATTTTTCTTTTTTCCTTTAGAACTTTGTGAGTGTTGCAAGGAGCTGCAGACAGTAAATGTACAGGGCACATTGATAGAAACTGTGATAAGGAATGAACTTAATGAAAAACATGGGAAAGAGTCAATATTAGCTCATGGAGAAGAAAGTTGTTTGAAGGAGCCTTCGAGTATGTGGGTGTGGGGGAGCTGGCTGACAGGGCAGGCATAGCTTTCCAGGAAGGTTACAAGAAGCTCCCTCACTGAAAGCTCTTAACATTTAAAAACTCCTAGGTAGACATTCTGCTTGACCAGTCACAGGTGAGTGATAAGCTCTGTGCAGCTGAGAGGGGTATAGAAAAGATGGTCAGAAAAAAACATTACTTGTGGTTTCTTGTGATTCCTGTACTTCCAGTGGTGTTTGCAGATAGGGGGTTTTGAATCTGGCAGGAATACTTTAAAAGTCATTACAGAGTGGTCAGATGTTCAAAGAGAGGAGGATGGTTAATGCCTATTAAATCCCAAGTTTTATGTATCACCTGCAACATGGAAAATTGTTAATTGACAGTTGTTAAAAACTGACATAGCGGGATTTTTTGATAGTACTACAGTTTTTACAGTTCACTTGGCTGTAGGCCAGTATGAGAGCAGGGACCTTAGCTGGGCTTTTGAATCTGGTATGACCATCAGGTGCCTTTTGCTGGTTTACACTGGCAATAACTCAGTTAATACAACAGTGTTACGGAAAGGCACAGTGGGCTGTACTCTGTGGCATACAGATATATAAATATCTATTTTCTTTTTAAGTGTGGAAAAGAGAACATATGGGTTCTCCTCTGGGTATTGTAGTCTAACTTCAGGTTCTACAGCGTTTGAGCTTATTTGAATAAAAATATTTAAAGGAAAGAATAGAAGCCTTTCAGAACACATGAGTCTTGTGCATTATGACAAGATAATGAAGATTCAGCTTTTTCAAATTATTCTTTGTTTCTGCCACCTTTATCATGTTGAAACTAAAAAAGTTCAGAAGCTGCAGGGAGGAGAAGAAACAAGGATATTATGATCGAGATCAAGAATCGATTCCCAAAGTTACCTATTTTCTTGATATGAGGAAGGAAAAATGGGTGAGCCGCTTGTCCAAAGCCTGTCCTGAAGTTCTGGCAATAGCTGTCTATTTAATGCTGTATTTTAGACATCTGGTGTCTTGACTTATTGCTCTTGCTTTCCATTATGGTTGAAATTTTGCTTTTGATAATCACTGTATTGGCTACATAGCAGTTCCTTGAGATGCATGTGCTGTTCACATTGCATAGCAGGGATGTTATGCGTATTGTTACTCCTATACTGGTATGTGGAAGACGGACTGCAAATGCTCGGGTGTTTATTACCATTCAGCAGCACTTTGATTTGAGGTTTGTGATGGAATTTGCTAGCTCCTGCAGGACCATTCTTACTTAGTATTTCTGGCAGTGTGTATTTGCTTTTGTTACAAGAAAAACTTCAGGAAAGCAGTAGCTTGTTTACAAAATGAAAAGTGTTTCATCATGATGTCTGCAGCTTATAGAAGTCTTCAGGGACTGAATACATGCACATCTGTGTACAAAGCAACCTTACCTTGAACGGTCTCTATTGACCCAGGTTGTAGGGTTTTTTTTTTTTTTCTTCATTTTCTGCCTCCTGAGTCCACCTTTCCTGTTCTTCATAGGTCTGGCTCAGCATGAGATGGCTGCTGGATTAAAAAAAGTTCAGGACAATATGTTGTTCAATAAAGAGCAACTAATGTAGATGATTCTTCTTTTTGTTTTGTTTATATACAGTGTAAGAACTTTACTAACTTTGTACTGGAAATGTGTCAATTTTGGACAGACGATAATTATATGCATCTTTTGCTCATCTCAGATTGAGATACAAAAGGCTTAACAGCTCAATTTAAAGGGCTTGCTTTTCCTTTTCATCAGTGGAACTTCAAGTAGGGTTATTTCTGAAAAGGAGGAGAACTTGCACTACTTACAATTAGGAAAAGAGAAGTGGAAATAATTTATACATATATAATGTTTGTGTACTGGCATTAGAATTAATAAAGTGATATTTACATAGCAATCACTTCATTTCTGTATTTTGCTGCAAGAAAGATTCAATTTTTTCGCCTTGCCTCAAACCCCTACCCAACAAGAATTTAATATGATATTACCAACAGTAACAGATACACAGCATAGGATAATTTTAGTAGCTCTCATTTCTTTAGAACATAGGATTGCTTGTTTGAGGGGTCAGGAGACTGTTCTTCCCTCTGTACCTGAGTCTACCATTTTGCTGCTCACTTACGTGGCTTTTCCTCAATTTTAAGTGTGGGGCACGCTAGTGGCTTGCTGAAGGCAGGGTTTGTACACATGCCGGAGGCCATCTTCTATCCCCTGCTAAAGTGCAACTGTACAAACTAGATTTTAGTCCTTTATGACTCTTTTAAATCCAATTTAATTCCTGTTAGCAGTTGCACAGGCTTGTAGGTGCTAAATAACTTGTGTTTTACTAGAGGGACATTGTTAGGTTTATTATCTTTATTATCAGAAGTAAAAAATAAAAATAAAAAAATCAAAATGTTTGAATTGTCAGGAATCCATATGTGCTAAGTATGCCATCCGGGCTGCCCCGGTGGTTCCCAGCTGTTGGCGTGTGAGTTTTGTTATGCAAGGGAGGTATTGGGTTGCGTTATCTAGGAGTGGTTAGAGTCTTGAGTAAGGCAATGTGACGGTAATGGTTAGTTCTCAAATCTGTTGGAGTGCTTGCCTCTGGCGTTAGGTTGATCTAAGAGAAGTCTCTCCATTGGACTTAAAAAATTGTTTCTAAATTAAAACCAAAATAATTTAGCCATGAAGTAAAAGGCGACAGTGCCTGTAGTGAAGCTCAGATTGAAAAACCTTGGTGAGATCTACTTCGGTAGCTAAATTTAACTGAAGAAAAACATTTTGAGAGAGAGTTCATTAATGAATTAAGAAATGCTTCTGACTTTTCTAGTTTTCAGAAGGCACTGGGTGACACCAAAGGTCCATTTTCTTTTTTTTTTCCTATGAAGCAAAACAAATCCCTTCGGTCTCTTCTTTTTATGAGCCTTCTTTTAGAATGAAACTGGTGTCTGATCAGTGGTTTTGGTGATACTTTATGAAAAGGACATAGAGAACCATGTATTCACTTGGCTTCTCTCTGATTCCTTCAGTAGTTGTCCTTCCTGGTTTACTAGTACCATTTTTCTTTCACTGAGGTATGTGCTGAAGGATTTGCTTTTAAAGAGAAAAGCAATGCCAATAGCACTTCAGATTTTTTTCCCCTGTATTTTTTTGCTGATATGAATACACATGTCACATCTAATCCACTGCTATCGAAGGCAATTGCATCAGAGTTGTCCTTGTAATCTGATCAAGTACCACTTAAAAAAAAAAAATTTTTTTTTTCCTTCTGGCTGTTGCTTGCTGAATGGGCAAAGCATTCGTATTAAAAAAAATTCTAGTTTTGAGCCAAAATTTGCTTAGGGATTGTTTGTCTGCAGGGTCTTGTTTTGAAGGAATATGCTGGGAATGTGAGTGACCAGGGCTGCCTGCGAGGCTGGGCTGAGCTTTGCTGAACGTGAGCAGCACAAATGCTTCTCTGAGACATTTCTCAGAGCTGTGTCACTTATCTATTCTCCATCTAATACACCAATTTTTTTTTTCTTAATCATTTCCTGCCTGACTGTATCAGAAATTCTTCTTGTTTTCTCTGAGTGCACAATGTCGTATGTGGTATTTAGTATTTGCATCTATATTTGTTACATGTCCTTAGTTACTCCGTTCTGTGACAGATGTCATCCTCTACACTGACAAGTAATAAACTTTAGCGTTTTCCTTTTGTCTCCAAGCCACTTTTATTTGTGTGTGTGTATACATATATATAATTAGAATATATATGTCTCAGCATAAACCCTTGGGGGGAAAAAATCTAATAGTTACCACTACAGCCTCATTCTTCTTGTTTGTATTTGACCTTTTGACTTTAGCCCCTTTCCTTATTTATCTTAGGATTCTTATATTGTTTTTTATTTCTCCCACTAAATTTATTATTTCTGACATAACATTGTAGTTTTGTTTTTTCATAGCTGGATAAATGAGACCTACCACATTTATATTTAGAGAAATCTTGTGTTTTATTTGCAAAACATACTGGGAAAACGTGGCATGAATTATTGCTGGTTAACCCAAGTTCTGTCTCATCCTGCTTTTTTTTTCTCTTTTCCTCCAGGTCTCTAATTATGTCTTTTGAAATGTTTTAAAACGTTTCATTACTCCTGAGATCAAATCAGCCAACATTTAGATAACAAAATTAGTTTTTCCCTCTTTTTAAACAGACATTTGCATTTGCTATTCTATAATCCTCTGGTACCAGTCTAGCCTGATGTATTTGCTCTCAGACCTGCAGTAATCACACCCCATGTGAATGTTTTGAAAGGTGTTTTCTGGGTCCCTGAGCTGCAATGCATTGAGTATCGTAGAGCTGGGCTCCCTCTTTGGTTGCAGTAGTTCCTGTGTCCATCCCAACTGCCTTCAGCATTCTGCTGTCATCCCACCCTTCTCACTGCTGTTGCCCTCATGGAAGACTGAGGCAACCTATCCAGTTGCATAATTTATCCATGCATTAAACAACTTCATTTTCCTCCTGGTTTGCTCATAGGGAGCTTGATAAACTTTTTTTTTTTTCTCAAGTCCTTTAATGTGAAAGGAACTAAAACTCTGATGGTTGTGAATTTGTTCTTAGGCTGCTTATTCTTTACCCACCAGTCCCTTTTTCCATTTCATTTCAGCATGTCGCTTCTTTCCCCAGTCTGTGGAACAGCTATTTGCAGTGAGGTGTAGATCCCTTCTTTCAACAAGTTTTTCTCTGCTGATTAGGATCTGCATTCCAAATAGCTTTTACAGCTTTGTGCTAGAGAAATGCCAAGTTTTCCCTTAATAGAAAAGTAACCAAGTAAATTTGCCTTTCAAGCATGTACATGTGCATACATGAGTACGTGTACAAAATCATGCATGCTGCAGAAGACTAAAATAAAACACATTAGTCCAAATGTGCTACAAGTAAATAAAAATGACTTTGGGATAGAGGACATTTATAGCCAACCTACTGTTGATTAGTGTAGCGTGGCTGCTTAAAGTTCCTTTTCTCACGGTTGTGCAAATGCTAAACTGGCAGAAGGACATTGACTTCTTGAGAATATGAACTGTAGGTTTAATTAGTTGGAAGCAATGTGCTTACATGACAGAGGAGCAGTTCTCAGGATGTTTCTTGCTAAGTTAATATACTGCAGATTGAATCTTTGAAGCATGGCTCTACAGAAAGCCTCCAGTGAAAATGCGTTCCTAATTGCCAACAGCACTGGTTAACAGGTTGTCTAAGCGATTTAATGGCCCAACTTCAGAATAGCTTTAATATATTCTTGTCACCCCATGTGAATAAATTGATATACTGAGAAAGATAAAGCTGCCTCATTATTCAAATATTGATACTAGTGATTTTTTGTATGTTATCTTTTTTCTATTTTTATATCCTTTTGTACTGTTATGCATATTCATATTCATGGCCACTCAGTGGGAATCAAGGGCCTGAAGAAGGTCTGCTTTTTCCTCAACCAGGGAGGCATATATTTGGTAACTTCTGAGGAGTGAGATAACAGGTTATTTTATTTTCATAAAGAATGAAGACTCCATAATTTAGGATTATTTTGAAGTGAAGCATACCTTGCCAGCAGGCTTTTGAGACAGTGGTGTAATCAGTAGAGTTTGGCTGGGCTCCATATTACATATATTTTGCTCAGAAACTCAGGTTCAGTATGTTACAGATGATACTTTTCACAGGATGAGCATTCAGTAATAAAAAAAAATAACCAGAATGGAGGTTGTAATCAGTGCTTAGTCTTTACAGCCACAGGTCTTGATGGTTATTTAGTAAATCATGAGTCAGTCTCCACCTGAGATGTTGCAGTGTCGAGCTTCATTGTCACTGGTGGTGGTTTTCATTTGGTGGTGACCCTACTCATCCTGGAGACAGAGGATCTGCATTGCAGTGTCAGTCTTGGACAAGCTTTCAGCTTGGATTTCTGGGTTTTGGTTCCTTCCACCCCCTGTCATGACACATGGCAAATGCCATTACTGGTCCTTTAGCAGAATTTGTTTTACACAGGAGGAACAAATCAGTCACAGTGAAGCATGACTATCACAAAGATGAATGTGGTCATGGAAAATGACTTGAACTTGTGGTAAGGTTGGTTGGTTGGTTTATTTATTGGGTACCAGTTACATGCTTTGTGTGTTACAAGTTATATTGCCAAATTCTGTATTTGTAAAGTTTTATTAAAGGGGTGTCCAAAGTGGAAGACCCTTTGTCCCAGTGTTCCCCTAATGTGGAGGAATATCTAACTAGGCTTACAAAATGGTTGGTGCTGATAAGAAACAAATGAGTATTGCGAAGTAAATCTGCAAATTTAATTAAATTTGCAAAGGAGGAACAAGATGAGTGGGCAAGGTTGTTCATAAAAACCTGTGGTTTCTTAGATTACTTTGGTAAGGAGGCAAAGGGCCTTTAATTAAAGCAACTAGGAACCTTGGTGAATGTAGTTCTTGTTGAAAATACAGTGCAGATGAGTGGTTAAAATTCCCTCTTCCTAGACTAGATGGGCCTTACCTGCCTTTAAGGACCTTTGTGTTTTGGCAATATGGGAATGCTGAACAAACCAAGAGGACTTCAAGGAGTTGTATGAATTCTTGCTGCTTGATGACTTGGAAGAATTCCTTTTCAGTTGCTCTAGAAAATGGCAAGAATGTAGATGGCTTATTATATCTCTGCCACAAATTGATAATGCTTAAGGTTATAAATTATATTACATAGTACTAGTTAAGGCTCAGGTTTGAAGGCACTGTAGCTACTTCTCAGAACTACTTATTTGCTCCTTGAAATGGCTCCTGTGGTAACTACTATGATTTATCTTCATTTGCTCCCTGCCTAGAGGGATTTTTCAGTAGTTGGAGAACTAACTAACTGTACCTTTAAGTTGTTGACTTCCCACTCTTCTCTTCCCTTGATTGCTCCTTGTATTTCTTTGCTGCATCTTGTCTATATTAGATTATAACTTCAAGACAGGTGGAGAATCCAGGATCATGGGGTATGATCTTGCTTTAGGACCTTGAGGCAATATTAAAATACAAATAACCATGCTTGAAAGATTTGTAATGTATGATCTAAACTGTTACAGGGCAGCAGTTTACATTCTGTTTGAGCTCAGCAATATACAGTCAAGTTCAAACAAGTTGGAAGCTGACTTTCCTGAGTTTTAGTGCTTGCTCTGTGATTTATCTGCTTCTTAAGACTTAACTAAGTTCTGTTATCAGAAAATGAAGCACAAACAGGTATGCTAATAGAACATTTATTTGGGGATTTTTGTTGCAGGAAGACAGATAACTCCAATATTTTCAGTGGCGGTTTTTGCGCTGCAGTACAACCCTTCATGGTGTGATTTTTTTTGTATGCAGTAGCACATGTTCAGGTGCTGTAAAAGTAGATCTTTATTTTAAAAATAATTTCTTCATAAGGCTAAGCACTTAAAAATTGGACTACAACATTCCTTTTTATGCTCATGTTAGTGTAGTATTCAGTGGCACTATTGCATTCTCTTTCTCAGATGATCAGATAATGTAATTTTTAATAACTTGTCAACTCCCAGTAATGTGCGGCTGCGTGCAGTGTGCAGGATCCATGAAAGTCTTCAACATGGAAAAGTACAATAAACTGTGCGACATGTAATGTATTATTTAACATCATAAAGTGCTGTAATGCTGAAAACTTACAGCTGTCTGTAAGCCATGCTGATAGGACAGTAAACTACCTTTGCAATGAATATGCCTTAGGTGGGAGCATCTCTGCAGCTGCAGCCTCCCCACTGTGTGCAGTGGGGATGGCAGGCTGAGCCTGCTGGCAAGCATCTGTGGATTTGAGACACACCAGGGTTTTTTTGCACTTAATTCATTTCTGTGTCCACTGATGTCACAGTGATTATGAGTACAATGAAAAAAAAATCTAAACAGAATTGAACAACCTCTGCTGGTGCAGCCGGTTGCCCTTAGTCAAAAGTCCATTTTCTGTTGGTTGGAAGGTTGTCTTATCAGGAATTAAATTTTTCGGCCGAGGAAGACATCTGACCAGAAATGGAAGAGAAATAGGGCATTAGGGTTAACTGAACTGTTGGGAGAAAAAAAAGCATAAAAGCATTCTGTTGGCTTTCCTGTGGGAGGAGGTGGGTCATCGCTTGGTTTGCACAGGACACATTTGGTTTGCTGAACATTACTGAAGAAATTACTGTTTGACAAATCCTTATGCTGGGTAGGGTTGTGTGAATTCATGAACAGGAGACCCATTAAGGGACACCTAAAGCAGAATTTTTATGTAAAATTTAAAGTTCCATAAAATGGACAGCGCTGCTAAAATGCAATTTGTTCTTGCAACACTAAGTGTGTGTTTATGGTGAGCCTTACTGGCTTGGAGGTAAGTTACTGGGTTTTAATACTGGGGAGAAGGCTGGGTTGTTATCGAACAAACCTGATGGAGCTGCAGTGAATCCTGGTGGTAGCTTCTGGCTGTGGTGGAGCTTCATTTATCCTGATGGCCAGGATGGGGTATTTTGGGGTGAGGATTTGCGACGGAGGTCAGTCTCCTTTGCCAACTGGTCATTTATTAGAGGATGAAATTGAGCTGTAGGGGTTTTTGGTGGTTCTTTATATTTTTGTTTTCTAGCATGACGGGAAACTTTGAGAACTAAGGGGTGTGGTTGATTGTTTTGAAGATCAGCTTTCTACCTAGGGTTAATTTGGCAAGCCTGTGGTACCTGAGGGCAGGTGGTCCTCTTTGGCCTTGATGTGCACCTGGGGTGTTGGGTTAATACTTTGCATTTTTGGTCCACCCTCCTGGGATTTTTCAGTAATTTTTTCTTTTTATAACTCTTATTTCTTCTAAAAGTCTAGGAATGGATGAAAGCAAGTTGGATGATAACAGGTGGCCATGAAACAAGGTAATAAAGGTGTAGTGTCTGAGTGGGACTTGTGTGTTAGGACAGATTGCTCCAAAATGAAGTGTGGGGAGGAGGGACGGTTGGGAACAGGTTGCTGATTTTCAGGGAAGTCACCTTGTTCCCAGTGCCCTGGTAGGAGCCCATCCTGTCCCCATAGCACTGCAGGTGCCTACCAGAAGCCTGGAAGCCGACATACAGAGGTTTGGGGGATCAAGGAATTACTGCTCTGAGACCCTCCCTGTCCTTCCCAAGAAGCTCCTGGAGTGATGAGGGTTGTTTCTCTGACGCTTTTTATACATCCATCTCGGGTTTAAATTTCCAAATCACTGTATAAACTGTCTTTTAAAGGCTGGAATTACATAATAAAAGATAACTTGGCGGGTTGTCATACCATGTTTATATATAATGTATATAATTTTCTAAATGTGATTCACCCAGCGTATGAATACAGCTGTAAAATTGACCAGGTAGATACAGAAATTAATGTTAAATTATTCAGCTATTCTCACAATTAAAAGGAAGGACATTTTGGGAAACTGTGGATTAAGGCTTGATTTTGTTTCGAATACCAGAGCAATCCGGGATATTATTGGGAAAGAGTGAAGTAATAGGGCCCTTGGAGATATTAAATGTGAATATCAGCAGCATGTGCCTGGGTGAAATCCACCCAAAATGGGAGCTGTTTCTTGGTGTTACTCTGTAATTGTCCCTTTGCTGGCTATAAAAAAAACCCAAAACCAGTACTGGCAGTGTTCATGAGTCATTCAAAGTGATCTGACAAAATCTACTGGGAGAGATCAAGGGGCTGAGATTATTACATTGGCCTCGCATGGGGTCTAGTTTGTGCTCTCAGTGGTATGTTTGCTTTTTAATAAGTAATTCACTCTGGGAAATTATTTCTCCAGATTTCTGCAATTGGTGGGCAGAACACTGAAAATTAGGTGAAACTAATATCAAGATGTGCTGAAACCTAATATCTAGAAAGGTTCTCTGTTAGCACAGAGGAAATAGAGCTAAAGCAAACATGACTTCGAAGTTGTCTACAGGGAGTGGGGGTAAAACTCTGAGTTTCAGTGGCACAGCTAGGATAGACTGTTTGGGAAGAAGGGTACTGCTTGACCCTCTGTCTTCAGACTTTGAAGACAAGTAGTTTCTAAGTAGTCTCCAGTCTCTGCTGAAGTAGACAACTTTCAGGTTGTTTCCTAAAAATACAGGGCAGTTTATATAATGTGAAATTATTTGCTGCTACTGTTTTTAAACTTTGCTTGTATTCAATAACTCTATTTGTATATGTGAACAAAAATACCCCCCATGAAACACTGCCTTTCAGTTTATTTTGAACTTGCATTTGCCTTTTAGATAAAATAGTGAGTTTGGTGAAAAAGTTCTCATCAGTGTAAGCTTATTTTAAAAAGAATAAATCTTTGTCAAATGCCACTGTTCTTTTTTAGTAATTATTAATATTATGAAATAGCATTCTGAAGCAGTAGCATTTTTTGAGCGTTGTCTGCCTTTTTCTGTATTGAATTTGTACAGCAGAGGTGGGCTGGAAGACCACAGAGATCCTGTTTTCTTGTTTGCATGTGCAGTTCCTGAGTATTTATGCAGAATTTTAGAAAACCTCTTCTAACAGCACCTAAAGTGCTATTGGAGTCTGTTGCCCTAATGCAGTGTGAGGAGTTTACCTCAAAAGCAGCCTTTTGTTACAGAAGAAATTAGTTGCAGTGAAAAGGCATAAATATTGAGAAGTTATTTTTCTGGCTAGATACTGAGGGGAAGCCTTTTAAGCCTCTGTATTTACCTTCTGTGTTTTGAACTGCACTGTTGTGGTTGTGGGAGTAAATAGCAGCGGGTGAAGGGGAAGGCAGAGCCTGGCATTACCTGCTTTTAGGTGAACATAGAGACTGGTCCGCATGTGAATAAGTTGGTGTGACCACAGATTTGAGTGTACCATTACAAAAAGTAAAAACCCAGGAAGCTCGTGAACACAGCGTGGAATTAAGACCCATACACAGGTGCACTGGCAGGAGCTGGAGGGAGATGGGATGCTTTGCAGCCCGATGGAGTGGGGACCGGTCGGCACATGGGTGAGGCTGCCTGGTGTCTTGCTTGGGTTTTGATGGGGGACAGGTGTTTTGCCAGGACATGTCAACATCCACCTTCTGGGGAATAAAAGCAAATGGATGCTTTTGACTGGTTAAAGAGAAGTAAAGGTGGGACTCTACAGCTAGAGTGTCAGTCTGTCCTGGACCTTGTCCATCCCCAGTGGCATCTGGGGTGTGGGAGTGTGCCCTTGTACCGGCACAGAGTGGAAGGTGCTACCCCATAAATTAAGCATTCGCTCTGATCAGCGCTTCTTTGTGCAAACACAATACAAATATTAAATTACTCTTTTTTGTTAAAACGTTTCCCTTCACAATACAGACAAATTGCTGTTGGCGCAGCTATTGTCTTTGGCGGGGTTACTCTGGGGACGTATCTGACGGATCTCTATTGCAACACATGGAGGAAAATTCTGAGTGGTCTCCTCTTTCAAACAATGCAAAAGCTTTTCATTTGGTTTTGTTGTATTTAATTAAAATAAATACACCCAGAGGCTTGAGCAATTGCTGGATGTTTAAAAAATAGAAATAGGAAGATTAAACAATTGAAAAAAAACATTGTAATGCACAAACTTATTATACAAACTGCATAAACTTATGTTAATAGGATGATAAAAATTCAGGGGAAAAACTGGCTTAAATATTTAAAAGTGTATCTTCAGATCCATTGTCCTTTAGATTGTGTCCTCTTTCAGCATTACTTAATCTTCATATTTGTATTTTCAAATATTTTAATATTGCCTCACTGAAAATTGTTACACAGATCCTAATTTTTTCCTGTGTATGTCTTGGTTTAACTTGTGTTAAGAGTTCCTCATGCCTGTTTGATGGACTATTACTGGTTTTATTTAACAGCTTTACTGGATTATAGCGTGATGGTTATTTTTTTACTTTTAAAAAAACTATTCATAAAAGACATGGTTGCTGTCCTTTTACTTAATATTACAAGTTACACAAATTATTGAACGAAGTTGAGAAGAAAGGAAGAAGCCAAATCCGTAACCTTGTTTCTGGATGATTTGATTGCTTAATCTGTCTGCAGGCGAAAGCCTCCTTAGCCTCTGCTGCAGAGTCGTGGTCTTCACGCGCCATAGCCAGCAGTGCAGGTGATGCTGGCCTCTGCCCTGCTAGTGATGCAGGCTGCAGTGGTCCTCCTTGAAGGATTTTATTTATTTCTTTGCTGTAGAAAGCAGAGCGAATTTGGTTTCTGTGATCCTCAACTGTCTTTTGGAAGTAGACAGGCGAGTGCTGCCAACGCTGGCGAGATGGTCCACAGGCTCTGTCTACTGTTTGCCAGAAGTGCAGAGGGCTCTTACCCAACCCTCTTGCTTCTAGAGAGAGGATGACAGGCGTTTTGGGAACTTTGAATGAAATATTGGAGGCTTTCTCAGTATAAATATTGTCAGCAGAGATCAGAACATTTCACCCTTTGGTGTCAGACAGTGGCAAGCATTGAGATCTAAGTGGCATATCTACATATTTCAACAAAATATGCTGCTTCTCCCGCCTTCGCATTCACTTTTTAGTTTCACTGGCAGACAGATTGCGTTTTATGTCCTTTCTCTGCACATTACGCCAGAAGGTTCCTTTGCAGAAAGTAAATTTATAGTCACTGGCTGATAAAGGTCTTTTTGCACTGGTCTTGCAGAAACATTTTTCAGAGCCATCCTCCCTGTTGCAGTGGCATCGCTCAGCCATCTCTTCCGGCAGTGGAGGTGACAGTCTGCCTGCTGTATTTTCCATTGTATCTTTCCATTGTAACTTTCTAGACCACATCAAGGAGAAACTGAAATTTATAAGTGGAGAATTCATGGAAAACTTGGTCCAAACTGTTCTGCTGACTTGAGCTATGCAGTCTCATAAAAATGCTTTTTTCAGGTAGGAGCTGTCGGTTTATTTGGTTATGGGCAGCCTTTGTATATGAACTCAAATGCGTGCGTGTGCACATACATATTTACTTTTCAAAACTGACATTCAAGCAGAGAACAAATCACTTCTGTTCATGATGTGCTGTTGTGGTTTGATGCCAATGAGCACTTGAGCTGTTCCATGGTTAGCAGTGCCATTGTATACTGAAGCAATACCATGTTTTGATAACATTACTTTTAGGTTTTGCAGAACAGTATTCGATTTTATGTATGTAAGCTATTCAAGTTTTTTAAGTCCCTCAAATCTGCCATTTTACATGCTCCCCTTTTTATGAATAGAGGTAGGCAAATGAAAAATAGCCTAGCAATCAGAAATTGTTCTTCACAAAAGGTTAGTAGTGAAAGTGAAGATGTGAAAGTACTTTTAAATAGCGGAGGCAGTCTTTGGCATGATAAAAAAAGGCAACTTTTTTTGTCTTGTATTCAGTTAAATTGAAAAAAACATCTTTGGAAATAATGAAAATTCAAGCTGCTTTTGTCTCCCCTGTTGCAGCATTCTGAACAGAACTAAAAAAAAAAAAAGACAAGACTAACAGATTTGCTGTAGTTTGCTGAATTCCACTTCTTGATATCTTAGAAGAAGAGAACATTGTCCAATACCAAAGTATGAATTTTGGCTATGTTTATTGTGTTAATGTGGTTAGAAAAAAGCACTTTTGAGATTTTGTTGAAGCTTATCCAGTAACAAGATGTATTGAGGTGACTTGCATATCTTAATAGCAAATATTTCATCTCATTAATAAGGAGGAAATGTAAAGAATATTATCAAAATAATCTGTCTGACATGCAGAAAATGTTAAACTTTATCACACTGCAACAAAAATAAACTCATTTATGGCCGCGCAGAAAGTGATTATGCCTTGTGTTTGCCTGCTATAAATCTGATTTATTCCTGTAGTAATTACAGTCGCTGATTTGGTAAAAGTTGAAAACATTTTTTTTTCCCCAAGCATAACAAGACTTCTGTGTTCCCATTGCTACTGCATTGCAACACTTTGAACTTGCTTAGCAGACATGACAAAAGGTTTTAATTAAAATACTAGTGAGATAAAAAAAAAATAATTTGTCTGCATTAACTTTGTATGTTTCTCATAATTCTTTAATTCTTGTAATAAAGGGAAAATACCATGACTGAGATAAGAAGTTGTCCTCCCTCCTTACTTCCTTCATCGGTAAAAGATTGTGTTGGAGCTCTGGGATGTTTTGCTTAATCCCACTGTGGGCTCTGAAGTACCATTGAGATGTTACCTGCTGGTGCATGGATGAGTAGAAGGTACTTAGGTGGCTTCGTTCATGAGCAGGAACATCATCCTAGCATGGTTAGGGGTACACTGAAATCTATCCCAGCCTTTCGAGCTCCCAAGTTATTGTAAAATAACTCATTCTTGTGTTCTACCCCATCTGAAGATGGCAAAGTTACGGATTATCGGCTGCAAAACCGATAGGGTACCTCAAAGACCTTCAGGAGTTTTTCTGCCGAATCCATGTTGAATTTGGGATGAGGCTAAAAATAGAGATAATTGTCAGAGTTTATTAAATCTTTCCACCCTTTTTTTGCTACTTTGTAATAAATATCTCATTCTCTGAAACATGATTTAAATAATGATGTAAATCAAGCAGAAACTTTGATGTAAATCAGTCACTTTGATCTTACTTTGTTACATTTCTCAAAGGAGAGGTTAATTATTAGTAGTTTGGTAATTATTAGATTGCCTTGATTTGCTGCTAAGTACGGTTTTTACATAAAGGTAACACCTTTTGTGAACATTATAAGCATATGCTGTAATTCTCTAAATACACCAAATAAGCATTCAGATACTTCATGCTCATATTTTTCGTAGTGAAATTTGTTTAACATATATTGAGTGCTGAATATGTAACTGTTGTGATGTAAAAATTTGAATTCAGTTAAAATGCATGAAACTGTTAAATTAACTGATTTTTTTAAATTTACTGGCTACATAAATCAAAAGCAAACATGCTGCATTTTGCTTTTTGAATTGGTAAGGGAGTGGTTTCAAGGTGTAAAATAGTTATGGGTATTAACTCTGGATAGTGACTGGAAAACAGCTTTGGCCCTGGAGGGTTTTGTAAATGGTAGATCTCATCTTCTTACGCTTAATGTTTATTAGCAGATTGGCAAATGAAGACAAATCTTTTTGCCATGTTATTTCTTAATTGATTTCTTATTTTGAGCAAATCAAGTCACTGAATTGAATTAACTGAATAAACTGAAATTAGGAAAAAAGCTATTTCTACATCAGCCTAAAGGTCAATCACTATTTAGAGTTGGTTTAGTGCATTACTTTCATTTGTTTAGCCTGTTGATTTGCCCCTCTTGAAGGCACGGGGAGCAAATGTAGGTTTTTGAGCCTATATTAAGTTTGAATAATTTTGATATATAAATTCATTGTAATGTTAGGTGTATTTATAAATGTACAAGATATATTTTAGGGCTTTAGAAACAAACTTAATTTTTATTAAGTACTTTTAACATATATTTAAATTGTCTTAATGTTTATTTTGATTCTCAAGGAAAACTGCTTAGCAATGTGAAAAGACAAATTCACGCATCTGCGAGTTTCTTTTATTCAGTCTCACTTGTGTAAGCATGTTACCAGGAGTACAAGAAATTACTTATATTTGTGATTACAAGAAATAAGAAATCTGATTATCCAAGGTTGGTGGTTGTGGTTACCGTACTATTTGGTACTGTTAATAGGCTTCTGAATATGTAGTGCTGATACAGCATTTATAGTTAATGTGGAAATCTGTTGTAGTCTGTTGATTACATTTGTTGTCACATTCAATTTTCTGTGAGTTTCAGAAGACACAAGACACATTTCAGTACGTGAATTTATAAAGGTGAAACTGTAGAGCAAAATGGATATACAGTGCATTTATTTTACTATTACCAATATACTCTTGATTTTTTGGTTTTGTGCTTTATTCACATGTATAAGATTGAAATACAGGCGTCTCTGAGATAGGATCTTGGCTTATTTTACCAAGCAAAAAAAATAGCGTTTGTATTGCAAATAACTTTGCAAAGTGCTCTTTATTTTAATACTTTCTGTTATAGCAGATCACTCACTGGGCATTCTGACTCATGATAATTCTGGTATGGGAGCAGGGAAAGCAGTTTCTTTAAAAATATGCTTGTCTGGATTTTGTGAGTATATCCATCTACGTTTAACATGGATCTATACTAGATGTTCGGTGTTAATGGATGTGTGATATAGGAAGTGTGTTCATCTATTTTCACTTCAACATGGGTATTTTTAAGCTGCAGCTCACCTTTAGTCAGTTGGCAGGGATTGGATATTGCAGCCTGCCTGATTATTGCAATTCCAGCTCTTGTCTGGGGCGGTAGCGTAGCTGCTGAAAGAAAAACCTTTTAGGTTCATGCAAATGATGCTATTTTATTCCTAATATTTCCCTATGCTTTTAAAGGAATTGGAAAGACAAAAGTATGTTTTGTAGAGGTGTTAATAAAGCTTGATTGTATTTAGGATGAGGGTTTGCTGGCTGTAGTTATTTACTGGTTTGGATTTGCTGCAGTTTCTCCAATGTTAACACATTCTTACTGGTCTTAGGGCTTTGTGTCAAAAGCTTTGTAGAGATACAGGTAAACATCAGCTCCTCAGTGCAATGGAGGACAGCTTCAGGCAACACCTAATGTGAGCTTGATCTAATAGTTCTGCTGAAAGTTTCCTTTATGCTATTTCTTGCTGTTCTTGGCTTTATGCTGTAGCAAGGTGTTAATGCTAGGTACTTGAAGATTATCCCATTGTGATAGTCTGCAACAAATTGCAGGGGATTAAAAAGAAACAAACTTGCACATTTGTATATTTTCACAATATCTTGGTAACATTTGTTTCTCATAACATAGTAATTTTTACCTTACAGTCAGAATTTGCTGTTCTGTGGAGTAAGCCATTGGGCAACCAAAGAAGGTTTAGAGACACTTAATCCTCAGAGAACAACTCTAGTTGTGACTTCATGCTGTCTGTTGTATCGGTGGTACCCTTGCCAGTTCATGTAGTAGTGTAGTTGTTTGGACATTTTATTATCTCAGATTTCCTTCTGTACACCTGTGCTAGAGGTGTTCTGCTTTTCTGGTGTTGACAAGATACCGGTGCGGTCTTCTCTTGTTCTGAAAAACTTCAGAGTCCTCTAGACTCCCTTAAAGTCAGTTTGATAGAGGAGTCTGCTTGATGTGGATGTAAAACCTTGCAAAAGAGAAGGTCGTGAACTGCTGAGCGGTGCTTGGAGCTGCTCCTTTCTAGGTCATCCTGGACAAAGTAGCAGTAACCATTGAGTATCAGCACAGGGTTTTCTTGAAGAACTCTCTTACCATGGCTTATACAATGTGGAGAGCTGGGATTTTGAGATCTTGTGTGTGTAATTAAATATTCCTTCTGGTTTACTCTTGGCAAACTCCAAGGTTGGGATGACTGTTGAGGGAATGAATGCTTTGGATGAAATGAGAGCTGTTGTTCAAGTATCCTATTCAGTGTCAGATATTTTATATGCGAGAAAAGACACAACAGGCTGATGTGTAGTAGTTAGCTTCTTAAAAAGAATAACTCTAATCCTAATTCCTAATAATTAACTACTCTTAATTCCTAAAACATGTGTCTTTATCCCTTTGATTACTCAGTAGCTAGTAGTAATTTGAATGCCTGTCATCCTTTTATCTTCATTCCATAAACCTCTGGTAAGTTCTTGGAGATTCCATTCACATTATGCACATTATGCTCAATATTCTTTGAGGGTAGAGAGGAGGTGCCATGTGGTAGCCAGTATCAGAAATGAGGTTCCTACTTTTCTTCCTGATTATTTTACCACTGTGATGAAGAGGGAAAGTGGATTAGTCTTTGGGGGAGAGGGAGAAGGTGGGAAATGAGATTTCTGGTGAAAATGAGTCTGTTCCAGGAAAATTATTCATCTTGTTCCAAGTCAGAGCATTGTTTTGCTTTGCATCCTCTTTTGAAAGCACAGCCAAGGAGAAGTATAGAGTCATGTAATAACTTAATGAAAGCTTCTAGGCAACTAGAAGGTGAATGTGGCCTACATGTGCTTGACTGCTGAAAGTCAAGTCTGGTCTCTCCAGCGAAGTTGGACAGAGACTGTTCCTGTTTAGTTATGGAGAGCATTACTGTAGTGTTGTGTGCACAGGAATCGCAGGAGAGCGGCGAGAAAAGACACTGATACTGTAGCTGCAGCAAAAGTTTCAGCCACCTCTTGTTTTATCAAGCTCTGCCTGTATTGCTCAACCAGTCTGGCTTGTCAGTACCACTGAAATTAGGGAAAAGCCTTTAATCTGGTATATCTCTAAAAAGGATGCCCTTTGGTACTCACCAAGAACTGTGGGCTGCATATCAACATGCCCCTTCCCCCCCCATCATGTGAATTTGTGATTGTTCCCACTCCTTTGACAGTATTGGGAATGAGAGTGAGATGTTTTGCTGTGCTTGGGTAGAATGGTAGCGTGTTAGTTAGATATAGATGAAAAAAATTTAGCCCTCCTCCCTCCAGTATTGTAGACAAGGTAAGTCTTTGGCTTCAGCACCGGTTTTCCTAATCAATGTAGAAAGCACTGTAGGAATTACCTTGTTATAATAAAAATGGAGCAAGTAAAACACAGGACCTTATGGGCATCACAAGTAAAATTCGGGGTCAAAACTTGAGTTTCCCAGGGCAAAATATATGACTACTGAATATCCCAGTTGGGTGCAAGGACACAGCTCAACAGACATCTTCAGTTTGCAGCTCTGGCTGCTAGTGAACTCATATGAGAAGTTTTGATACACTTGACCTTACAGACACTTGGGGCATGAAGTTTTCCTCTTGCCACAGGATCTTCAAAGAAGATAAAGCATATAAAACACTGTTCCTAGATTTCATACAGCTGACGTAGTGGAGGTGTCATTTCTCCCTGGAAATCCGTGTCACTCGTTCATAAAAATCAGTCATGCTTGGCACTGTAGGTAGGAGAGAGATTGTTCAGAATTGGAGTCTCTTACAGAAATGTTTTGGCTTATGGTGAGATATGTTTGCTTTGTGCCCAGAACTTACATTTCCATGTTTGACCTGCTGCCGAGAACCTACTGCCAAAATAACAGATAGTCTTCTACAAAACACAACCAAGAAACCAAATGTTCATCAGCTCCTTTCATTATTTTTTTTTTCCCCCAGAAGCAAGCTGTGGGAAATTAGACAAAGACATGTGTTTAATAGTCTTGCTTTGTTAAAAAAGTCTTGGATGTTGGTGGTCTTTCAGATGGTGCTGAGTGCTCGTCTGCCTTCCACCTCAAAGGGACCTGCAACTGAAAGGGTCACCAGCACATCAGGATGCAGATACTTAGTGCATCTTTCTGGTTATACTGGGTTTTAATCACTTAAGACGAGCATGAAATGCCAACTCCTCCAGCTCTGGAAATACTCATATGACTCAGTCTGGTAAAGGGCCTGGCAAATGTTTGCCCAGTGGTGCCAAAAGGAAGGACGTGTTGTTTCTGCCATGGTGTTGTATGCTTTCTAACTTTCTCAGTGTGTAAGGATGCTGTGTTAGATGGCTTGGAAATGCCAAGCATGTTGGTTGGCATTCATGCTGCAGTAGGCAGGAGCAGGGTTTCTTCTCAGCCATATGCACAAGATTTTTTTGAGTACTTCTGAAGCATGTCATGGCTTGGTTCTCCACGGTCTAACTAGCCCTTCATTTAGATCATGCGTTTTGTTGTCTTTTGTGCTTTGTAGACATTGAAGTCTAAAGTGATTGCTGAACTGAGAACTCCCTTGTGACCCAAAATTGCATTTTCTATAAACTGGCACTTGAAATCACAAAAGATAGGGTTTTTTTTTTAGATTGTTCTGTTCCAGACTTTGGAGAAGCCATAATATTCTTTAGATATCCACAGAGTTCTTGAATAAATTAACGTACAATTCGAAAAAGGAACTCACTTAGTAGTCTAGTATCAAAGCAAGAGAGGCCTCAACACTAACACTATCTGCATAGCTAAGACCAGTGTAGCTCAGACCACAAATGTTTCTTCGTCTTCTTAAATGAGTTTTCTCACCGATTTGCAGAATATCACCTTGATTCTTTGTTATATAATATACAATTTCTGCAAGCCAGATATTCACCAAAGGTAAATTAGACACTGAGCAAGTATTTGTTTCCTGTCACACTGCGTTAGTAACTGGGAAGAAAGGGTTTCCTAATTTGTATTTGTGCAGAACTAAATATAGCTCTGGTGAAGCTTAACTTCGGCTTCAGCCATTGAAGTCCTAAGAAATTCAGCACCATGTGTGTCAGTCACTGGGAAGATGACTTGAGACATTCTTGCCCTCCCACTTAGAAGTTTTATAAACTTAGGGACTTGAACATGAGGCTAACTAAACTCTCTGAAAATCCTGACAGTCCTGGGTTATTGCTCTCTGCAGGGACTGTGACAGAGTTTTTTTTCCTATTAGGAGTTTAAGGATAGTAAGCCTTAGCTGCAACTCCCGCATTCTATATTTAACAAGGACAAGGTTAAATTGTCCTGTAGTTACATTTTCTGGCAAAAACTGCTCTGATTTTCACCTTAAATCTGTAATTTATTACTTCTACTCTGTAGCAGTTCTGTAGAGTTGATGGCATGTTACGTAAGATCTTTAAAATCCTGTTAAGAAGTATTCAAATTGGACCATACCAGTGAAATCATGCTGTGTACCTGGTCAGAAAAATCTGATGTTGTAGAAAGATGTATTGAACAGATTGTGTCTCCTCCGTGGGAAGTGTACAAGCTGATGTCTATGCCTTGGTATCAAGTCTGTCAGCTGTGGGATAACAACCCTCGTGCTGCATCTGCACTGAAAAGGCGTCAGCGCTTCCTGAGACAATGGAAATGCCAAATGCTGGGGTTTGGACCTTGAGTCTTTTGGCTGGCATCTGTGAGGAGTATGCTTCAGGTTCATCTCTTCCAGTGGGGCTAGGTGTGAGCCTGGGCTCAAGGAGTTAGTCCCATTCCTTTCTTCATTTGTATTTGAATTCACAAAGGTAAGCTCATCCTCCCTAGTCATCTGTGCTTGACAGTGAGCAGAATGAATGTTTTTCAGAGGTCTGAGGGATCTTATATCCGGGGTTCACAGCAAGACCGAGTCAGTATGTAGTCATTTCAAGGGAGTATGTAGTGGTTCATCTGTGTCACTTCTTCAACCTTAAGGGTGCTGCCGACTCATCCATTTTATCACTGCTCTGACCATTTTCTTCAATGCTCTGCCCAATCTCATATTAAGGGTGATGCATATAATTAGGAGGAGGAGGGAATGCGTTTGCTGTTGTTAGTGGGGAGAAGGAATCCTGTGTTGGCTATCTGCCTACACCTGTACCTCTTGCCTTCAGAGAGATCCTTTGAGGAAGTGACCTAAAGAAATCCAAAGAAAATTGCTTAGATTTGTAACAGCTTTCCTCCTGGCAGACTGAGATTTATTTATACTGTAGGATGTGACAGGCAATTCCTGGTGCCTCAGCTCTGTCTAAAGTGTGAGCGATTGCTGGAAATGCAAGTGATTGCATTAGAAGCTTTCCTTCCTCCAGTGGGGAGAGTGTTTGAGCTTGAACTCTCCCCTCGTTGAGGTCTTTGAAGTTTGTAACTTTAAAAGTGTTCTCCACTCCAAAGACCTACCAGTGCAGTCGTCATCCTTCCCATCTGAGCTGGGCTGGACTAGGATCCCTTCAGAGGCCATTAAAGCTGCTTGTTTCATCCTCAAAAGAGGTCAGCAGAGAAAGACATAAGTAAGTAATTATTCCCTGCCTCTCCTCCCAGTAGCTGAGTGAGCTGTGGAAGTTGAAACATCCTTAAATCTCTGAGCAGCGTGGAGGGGCTGCAAGCCTCGGCAGCCATGGAGTGCAGAGGGAAGGGCTGAATAACAGGTGGTATTTAGAAACTAATTAATATTTGTGAATAACAATGTGCTATTGGTAAGAAAACAAATCAGTCTGCTTGTGAATATTTATGATGATGACTTTCAACACCGCTTGGATTGCGCAGTCCTTTTCCAGCTGCCACATCTCCTCCCGTGTCACAACATTTCACACCGGGGTGAAAACCTTCTCCGCTGCGCAGAGCTGTGCTGCTGGGTGGCAGCCAGCCGAGCAGCTCAGCAGAGTATATGCCTCTAGAAGAATATTCTCACTAGTTCACTATTAGTGGGCCACTAGGTCCCAAACATTTAAAGTATTCTTTACTGGTGGAGTAAGCCATGCAATTTAGCTTAAGATTTCATCCCATTAAGAGCCAAGCCATGCACAGAGATAATGCTATGTTTGAAGAGAAAGCAGGTGTTAAAGGTTGTTCTCCCTCTTAATGTTGTGCGCGAGTGTTTTACAGTAGATCAAACTTGCCTAATGTAATCTTCATAATGCTTTCATTTAAAATGCTCCCTGTGGTTTGTATTTGTGGAACTGAAAGAGCAGAATCTACTTTGTAGCTTGGTGGGGCGGGGTGTTTGATTGAACATATGTTCACACTGTCATTTGGGAAAGATAATAGGTTTTTAACCTCTGTCAGTGTTAGACTGAGGTATTTATGGAGCTCTATTAAAGCTGTGCCTAGGCAGCTAACCTTGCAATACAGGTTTTTCACAATTTGCCATTTTCTTGTGATAAGTTGCGGCTTTTCCTGACCCCTCTCAGTGCCTCTTGCTGTGTCAGCCAGCATGGGAGCTTACCAAGAAACGAGGCATTCCTTGCTGTTGTAAATGCTGCATGAAATACTCATGGCTACTGGTATTGTCTGTTCAGTAAATACTGTCACGCAGGTTGAAAAAGCAGCCTGGAAGAGTTTCAGAAAATATTCTGAGCTTGACACGTGGCAAAAACTGTGATGGTAATGCCCGTGCTTTTGGGTGCAGAGGTGCTGAGCTGTTCAGGGGGATGTGCAGCATTGCAGCTCTCGGCAGAGTCTCTGCTGCTCTTACTGGCCTTGAGTTTAACTTGGGGGAGGGGGGAAGCTCTGTGTAATTTAGAGTGCTAAAATCCTATTGGTATGGTCTCTCTTTAGTCACTTGACGCTTATAGCAACCTAAATTAGCATGGTGGAGACTGCAGCATGCTTCACAGAGGAGGTTATCTCCAGTGAACTGCCATTACCGCTTTCGTCACTGCTGATTACATTTTTTTTGTTACTATTTAATCCTCAACAGCAAATGCCTCATGTTTATATGCCCTCTCCCTGTATAAGCAGAGCATCTGTTTTATAAAGTTGGCTATGACATCCAAAACTGAATCAGTGTGAAATTTTAAATATACATGTCAGACAAACAGATGCAAAGAAGTTCAGAGCATAAGCAATCGCTGCAGTGTGCACAGGTCCTGTTGTGGCAGAGGTTTCCAGGGGTCTAAAATTGTATATTAAACAGTGTTTGGTATGACTGAGAGTATTTCCTAACCTCATCTTCAAATTTTTTGCTCTCTATATTAATCTTTGTAGTGTAGAAATATGTTTTTTGGTTTTTTTTTGGTTTTTTTTTAGTGGCATGTTTCCCCTTCCTTTTCTAGCAGTAGTGCTGCTGTGGTGTACTTGAGAATGGTTGACTTGAACTGCTCCTACTATGCAAATGCACAATCTACATATATTTTGGGGGAGAAAAGGGTTTTTAGTGAAACACATGCATGTGTACCATGGACAACTTCAACTGTGTGTGCTGAAACTAGAGGAAATTCCGTAGGGTCTCCAAAGAATAAATTTAAAAGAAATACATAAAAAGTGATACAACAATTAGCAGCAGAGACTGATGTGTTTGAGGTTATTAATTTAAATTGTTGGCCTACAAAAATTTCAAGCATTGTAATGCATTTATTAAAGGGTTGCCATTTAAGTAGCTTAAGTATCCTTCTCTGTGTACAACATGTCCTGGGATTTAACAAACCACTTACTGCTGGATGGATTCCACTCAAATGTGATTGCCATTCTTGCAGCAAAGACTAGCCGATGAAGAGAGTGAAGAGAGCCAGTACCAAAATGGTCATCGTGCTAGTTGTGGGGAAGGGGAGAAAACAGATTTGTGTAATGTATCTTCTGTTAATTACATATGTTAGTCTTGGTCATGGCCATCAAGGTGGGTGTGTTCATGCCTACAAGAGGACCTTCCTCAAATCCCAGGGAGCCTGGCAGGAAGTACCAGGGTGCTTCTCTAAAATTCTGACCTGAGGGATGGAAACAGACAATGTGAGACTCGTTGAGCTCCCTACAATGGTAGGAGATCATGACCTGACACTGAGGGAGAGAAGCAGGGTAGAAAATTGGGATCCTCTATGAGAGGGGAAAAAAACTTAAGACACATTGTAGACAAGGGAGCTAGATGGGACAAAAGAAAGAGCGATAACATGGTCAAAGTTATTGAAAGACTTTATTGAGGAGCATTGTGTATAGATATTGGCAAGGTAAGTCCTCCGGGTTTAAAACAGGAACAGGCTCTGAACGATGACAGTGAACGCTGCCTGTGTGTGCCAGCAGTAAATAGAGTAAACAATGCTACAGAGTCATTGCAGTCAACGCTGCATAACAAAAAATTGCATAATATATTTGTTTGTGAAGGTTATTAGAGCACAGTTTTAAATGGATACGAGTCCTTGGAAAGGTGAGTGTATTCTTGTTCCCTGGGCTGAGATTTCCAATAAATCCCAGTCTGATCTGGTGGCAGACTGCCAGTAGAAGGGGTAAGCTTGCTCTTCCCCTCCTACCATCTCTGGCACTTGTCCAGACAGCTCCCAGGCTGCTTCCACTCGCAGTGCCAGGAGGAAAGGAACAGCCCTCTCTCCCTAGAAATGAAAAAAGTGAGGAGACTTCTGTTGTCCTGGTCAGCTCAGGTTGTGAGGGGGTGAGAGAGGGTCTGCAAGGGGTGCATGTGAGAGAGGATAGGGGGAGGTATCCGTAAGCGTTGTGGGGCAGCCGGTGGGCAGGCTTTCTCAGCCCCACGTCCCACCTCGGAGCTGAAGCAAGCCAGTGCTCTCCCACCAAGGATGTGGTCGGTTCATGATGCAGCAGCCACTGGAGACCTGGATTTCAGGGCACTGTCATACTCTCAGAAGGTGGTGAAACTGTTTATGAAATGAGCACTTTGTAAATGATAAAGACTAAATAACGCATTCTATGCATTTGCATAATTTTGAATCACTTATCCTTCTGAGGGCTGTAGTCATTTGGCACATGCTAAAGAACACTTAATGGTGTAATTCAGCTCAAGCCGTTGGTTGCCCAGCTAAGTTGACACTGAAGGTAGGAGGTGTGGTTTTGGGAGACCATGTACCTTCCCTGTAATGTCCCTGGCACCGTGGAGCAGTGCCCTGAGGGCTTAAAGCACTGCAGGTAGGAGAGGTAGGAGGCATGGGCAGGGCTGTGAAGGGTCAGAATATCTGTCAGAAAGAGCTTGAGACCCAGAGCAATGGAAGTGGGATGCATCTCAGTGGTGATAGAGTCATTCAGGGTCATGACCTTAGGAGGCATTAGAAGAAAGAAACTTTTGCTCTGAGCTGGGTAGGATGGGAGGGGTTTACCAGCTGGAAATGCTGGAGAAACACATCTTTACGTTGTGCAGTCACAAGGTGACAGCGAGATGCAAGGTGTTGGGCAGAAGTCAGTGAAGTGGCGTAGCAGAGGAGGTAGGTAATATCAAAGATGGGGAGTCATCTGAGAGTGAGAACTTGCTTGGTTTGGGTGGTAAAATGAGCCCTGACAGGGAGGTGGTGCAGTTAATTTTTATTGTCAGGGAAATAAACTTCAGGGATCGGGAAGAGCTGTTTAAGCTGCTGGATCAATGTTGACATGAAAATAAATGGATAAATGCTGTTCAGGAACAAAAGCTAGGCTCAAAATTAGAAGTTTAACTATAGGAGGAGCTCAGTTCTGCAGCAGATACTGGATAGGGAGACTGAGGAAGAGCATTGTCACTGTATTGGGGTTGGTCACTGTGATTTGGGTTCTTGGATGTGATACTTGTAATGGCTCTGTAAAGGAAACACCTTGCATTGTGTCCAAATAGAAAGGAGGAAACTGTTGCTTGCTGTCACGGTTGTGTCTGGATGGGAGTATGTGCTAAACCAAACTGCTTCTTTCCCAGGATGGAGAATTTGTGTCAAGTGAAGTTTTAACCTTTGTTTTACATTTAATCTGTGAATGTCTCTGTTGTTATAGCCACTTATGACGTTTGTTTTTGTATCTGTGTTCTTTTTTTCTAGGTATTTTTATGGCCTCTGTCACAGTGGTGTCTCAGTGTCTCCCAGGCATTTATGGATTGATTCTGAGAACGTACCTGTGAGGTAGGAAATGTTATCACCATCTTCTTACAGACTGGGAACTGAGGCACAAGGAGATAAAGGTTGCAGGAGGAGTCTGTAGCCGTAGTCTTGCCAACAGTCAAACACTGATTGCCAGCAAGTTCTTTATTGTTCTGATCCCAAACCCAGCTACCCCTTTGGCTTTTTTCTTTCTTTACTTTTTTTTTTTTCTTTCTTCTTTCCTGGTCAGTTTTAGTAGAAACAATCTGCAAGGGACTGGGAGGGACCCATGGAAAATATGATTAGGATTACCGGTGTCCTTTTTTTAACATTGTTACTTATGAGTTGAAATGCCTTTCTAAAAATATCAGCAGATCTGTTTATGTTAAATGATTAACATGTTTAGACTTTCAACAGATAAGCTGTCATGCTTTTTTGAGTCAGTAACTCCTTTATCCTACCTGTCTAGGCATGTGCCTGTTGAATTCTTATCCTAAGTTAGTGCTATCCCAATCACCTAAAGCAATGCCAAGAATTTCATCATCCATGCAAAGATCTGATTCATGTCAAGACAGGTGTAAAGTTTCTCAAGCACACTTATGTATAATTACTGTTTAACTTTATTTTTCTAAGGTCTTTCCAAGCAAGCTGAAATGTTCAGCTTTGAGCTCCTAGATTCTCCCAGAAATTGGATTTCAGTGCCTGATTAGCGATGCTCATCCCTTTCAAAAGTATTGCAAAGTTCTTGACACACGTGCGTGCAGTGAATTAGTTTACAGCATAAAATCAAATATAATGAATAACAGCTTGAAAAAGTCTTATTTTATTTTTATTTCCTTTTTCAAGTACGGAATTTTAAAGATAGGTCTCCCTTGAGCATTTCTTTCCCTTCAAGTTGATATTTAAAGTGTGACTTTTACTACTTAAGGAATTTTCTTAGAGCTACGGTAACATAACGTATTATGAAGACCAGCGGGCTCTGACAATTATGTATTTTTATTGTATATTAAAATAAGCAGCATTATTAAAATGATAACATTGCAAAGAAGTATTTAATGCTATCTTTCTAATTTTGCAATCTGTAAAATACACACATTGGATTACATTTATGCTCTGTATGAATATATATTGCATGTCTTTGTGTCCCCAAGAACGAAGCCCTAATGACTCATGAACTGTCTCAAAGTGTACTAAATAAGATTAATGAGCTGGCCAGTGACCTTAACATTCAATTAGGCTATGCATTACTCAGCCCAGTATTTGTGGAGTGTAGAAGAGAAGCAGAAACTCATTAGCTAAGATGCTGATGCTTGAAACAAACAAGATTTCTCTAAAACCAGGAACTGATCATCTTGTTTCAGTGGAGATCGAAGCACTCGCAGTAGGTAGGTCTTTGCATATGTGTTTGAAAGTACTGCTGGTGTGGTCCTGAGGAGTGGAGAAAAGCCTACTAGAGAGCTTTTGGGCTTGAAGCTTTTTGGAATAGATCCTGCCAGATATGGATGGTGTTGGGTCAGGCATTGGCAAGCGCAGCAGGAGGTGGTGCTCAGGTTTTTGGATGTGCCTTCTGAGAGGTTATGGAAAGACAGCACGAATAGGAGGGCTGGTTTCAGGAACCTCATGTTTCACAGCAACAGCAGGGCAAGGAAGAATGTCTTGGCATGGCATGTCGCATGCTTGGTTTTCCTCAAAGGTGAGTTCAGGGTTGGCAAGATTGCATTTGGATGCACGTGGAGTGTGAGCAGAAAACCTCTGGGCTGCTCTGCCCTCTGAAGAACAGAGTTTGAAGAAGACTGCATCCACTTCTCCCACAGCTCATGACAAGGAAGATGAGAGGGTGCTGAGTACTCAGAGGTACAGCCCGGTCAGATCCCTTGGTACCCACCAGCTCCCCCACCCCTTGCAGGCTCACCTGGCCCATGGAGTCATCAGCATGAAACCAGGCTGGCAATGGGCAGCAGGTCTGAGTGCATCCCAGTGATGGGTTAATTCAGTGAGATGCAAACCCAGACAATATCTGAATTATGTCTCTGTCATCTTTAGGATGACATTTCTTAACTAATCTACATGTCGTTCTGTATTGTGCTCGGAAGCATCTTAGAGCAGTCCTAAGTTGGAGGTGGCTGCCCTGCTAGGAGGATGCTATGTGGTGACAAAACTGAACCAAGAGCAGTGATATTACGCAGGAGCTGAGCTGGCAGCTTGGTCATGCTGCTCCTCAGCAAAACAGTGGTCCTTGAGGGCTTCTCAGTTTTATAGCACTTCTTTTCTGGTATGTGCAGTTATGTATGCTTTCAGCTGACCATAAGAAGATCTTCTATCATTCTTAATGTAAACCTAGGTTTTAGGAAATAAGATGACAGACTCGGTCCATACAAAATGTGGCCGAAAGTACAGTTTCAGTGGCATGCAATACTATATTTTAAAATAAATCAATTTTTTGAAATTGGGCAGAATCTCCCTGATCTAGGTCATAGTTTATCTGGAGGGTTTTCTTTTAAAATAATTTCCTTAATAAAGTCCATCTGATTTGGAGGGGAGGAGGAAGGGGAACCCAGGAAAAAAGTGTACTTCTGCTGTTCAGATGAATGGGAGAAGAAAGAAAAGGAAAGCTTTTACGTCATGTCAGGCTGAATATAAAGCATCAAGAAATGATGTTACAGGAGAACCCCTGAAGACAAACTGTAACCTAGATTAGCAGAATACAGATTAAGTTTTCAGGAGTTTGGAGACTGCAGTGCATCCTGAAACAGTCTTTTGACATTCATTTACACTAAAATTGTTGTATGGTTTCTCTTTCATGGATATACAAAATACCTAAAGTTTCAGTCCTGAAGTTAATAAATTTATTAAAGTGAAGACTGCTTGAAAAGATTAAAAAAACCAAACTCAGACCTTTCCATTTGAACTGGCTAATGCTAGGGAAATACTATGTATATATGTAATTACAGTTTAGGGGATTTTTATATGTGCAATGTTACCAGTGAAAGCTGGACCCTGAAATCACAGTTAAAACTGAGACTTCTGCATGATTAGTTTTCTTTATCCTGGCTTTTAAGTATAAAAGAGTTGTCATCACGTCATGTTGTCCTCTTGTCATTCTTTAACTACTCTAAATAATTTTTTTAAAAATTTCCTTCCATTTTGGAAAATATGCTGTGATACCATATTCTGATTTAAGGGATGTTTTCTGTAATACAGGTTAGGTATTTCTACAAAATGCTGGCAAAAAGCTTATGTGATTCAAAGGAATTTGATTGTGTGTTAATGCCACATTGGCCAGAACATAATACTTAGTGCAGACCAGCAAATTACCTGTTACTTTTCACTGTAATATGGTGAACAGTATTTTCTGGCTGCATTTAAATGACAGCCTCAAAAGGGCATTGACTGAATTCATTGGCGTAGCTCAGCATTCTTTATGTATGGCTATATATTTCTTTTTTGACTTAAGAGTCTTTGCAGGTCCTTTTATCTTAGAGATTAGTGGAGTGCTTTAATATATTGGAGTCCAAAGGGCATGACTGGTGGCCGTTTACCTGGGTTTCCCGTGATGTGTCTGGGAGAATGTGTGGAGAGGTAAGGGTGGGGTGTAAATCTCCAAATTCAGACCAGTAAAATCCATTCTGCTTTGAAGGTGTATGCTTTAGCGGTCTCCAGGGATATGTGTTTTCAAAAGTGTGTTTATGAAAAAGAGCATCAGCAGAAGCTGGAGATGTTACAAAGTTTAACTATATTTGCAAAATTGAACATGAGCTTTAGCCCTCTGGTCTTTTTCATTTCCTTTTCTATTATATGATCAGTATATTGGTAGGTGTCTTTTGTTTTGTCACTTTACCTATTTAATTAATTAAACTATCTGAGGGTTATGCAATAAAAGTAGAATCACCATAACTGGCAGTGTAACTTTTGTCATCCCACGGAGTCAGCACTTGCTCGCGCTCTGGCACAGTGAGTTTGAAGAGCTGCCACCCTGTGTGTGTGTCTCCTAAACCTGAGACAAGTGCTGAACTCATTAAAAATATATGCTACATAAGTTAACGTGCGTAAGGAGTTTTGGTACTGAGATCTCCTTTGAGGATACATTTAACTCTAATTAACTCTGTTTCCTTCTCTCTGCTATCAGCATAGGCTTGGCTGAAACCAGCCAGTATTGGTTAGACTTCTGGTTTGAAGTAGAGCCCAATGGGATGGCAGATTAAAAACCACGCAGCTGTGGCTGTGCTGAAGTTCCTGATGCCTGTGTTGGCTCCTGGGGCTGTGCCAGGCATGAGGACCATTCCTGGGGCAGAGGACCACACCAAGTGGGATATGCATCAGGGAAAACTCTGGATTTCCAGAGGCCTGAAATAATGAGGTTTGCTGAGCTGTGGCAGAACAATTGTGTGATACCAAACTCCTCTGACTAAAACAGAGTCTGAATTTTTGTGCTTGTAGAATATAGAACAGCATCAGAGACTACCAGTATTTCACTGGTCTGGCTTTTCCAAGGATTCTGTTAATTATGATCTGTTTTTTGGGGAAGGCAGGCAGCAAGACAGGCGTTACTGATGGTTGCATTTGTAGTAAGAGCAAGTACAAGCATGCATAGATTGGAAATATTGGGTGGGCTTTTTTGGCCTAACAGTGTTGGAAATCAACCTTTGTTATTATGTCCAGTAAAGCAGGTTTCACTGAAAGCTGATTATAGTATTTTGTGAGAGAGGTTTTCACTGTATCACTCCGGAAGAAAATACTCACAGATCCATATTCAAGAGTAGACTGCTGTATTTTGTGTAACTGGAAGAATATATGAATTTGTTGCGTTTCCATCACAGCTAGCAAAATAAAATGATTTTTTTTTTTTTCCCGGATGTCTTTTTGACTTGTACTAGGGTTTTATTCTTGCGAAAGGATTTTGTAGGTAGAAACATGAGGTAAAATGGATTCTGGATTTAAACGCTGGGGGGAGGGACATGACACCACCACCACCCAGCAGTTTTTGAGTGTTCATCATTTCCTGAAAGTTGGACCTGTTAAAGTATTTCAGATTGGGTACACTAGAAATCGAGGCATTCAGATCGCTAACTGCTTTGGAGAATGACAGCCAGAATCTCCATTAATGTTGCATCTTCTGCCTAGGGGATCACAGAGCAGAGACTGATGTGTCTTTGAGGATGGAAATGGAGCAGTTTAAGAAGTTACTGTGCTCAGCTGAGATGTGGTAGCAGCACACAACTGTGTCTAGCTCATTTTGCTGAAAAACAAAATAGAAATCACAGAGGTTGATCTAAGGCTGTCTGTTTTGCTTTGCATAGCAGCAGACTAGCAATGCTCATGTAGTAAGTTGCCATGTCTCAGCTATGAGTATGGTAATTTCCAGTTGATGAAAGGTAAATTATATAGCTAGAACAGATGGGTACATTAAAATCATAACGTGCTTCAAGAGACCTGTCTGTGCTCATAGAGGAGTGGGACTTGCTGCACTGGTTTGCACTAGCGGTCAGTCTAGTTGGGTATACCCTACCCCTGGCAATGATCAGGGCTAGATAACTGAGGCAATGTACAGGAAGTCATGCATTTGATTATCAAATGCCTTACCTGCTGGGGAGGTGTTGGCTTTTTTTAATGTATCAAAGCAAAACAGGGTGGTTTAGTCATTGAAAGAGTCCCTCGTAAAATGCAGTTAAATTTCTCTTTAAGAAACGTCAATAAATTCCTTATCTGCAAAGAAAGATATAATGTTTTCCCTTCAGGTATCTCAGCTGAGGGTTGGTCTAAGCCATGTACAGTCTTTAATCTGGCTTGGTTGTTTGTTGGTTTTGGTGGGGTTTTGGGTTTTTGTTGGTGTTTCGTTGTTTTGGTTTTTTTTTAAAAATTGTTCTTCTGCATCTGCAAAAAGCCAGAATCATGGTAGATGAACAGTCTGGGGACTTTTTTGCTAATATTATAACTGAAAGATAAAATACTAAATGGGTTTAATTTAGTTATTGTATTGCTTGAGTGTGTCTTCACATTAAAATTAATTTAAACAAGGTGATAGGAGTAAAGTGCAGAGTAGGAAAAAGATAGATCAGAAAAAGCAGATAAGATAGGTGTATTCAAATAGTCAGCCTGATGAAATCTGCCCTAGGGTACACCAGCAACTAGCCAAGCAACCTTTGAACCATTTAGAATTACCTTTTAGAAATTATGAAGAGCAAGAGAGGTCCTGGAGGACTGAAACGGGCAAATGCAATACCTGCCTTTGAAAAAGGGAGATCCAGGGAATTACAGAGTAGTCTAACTGCAAGACTTAGAGAACTGGAACAAAATTTTTAATCAGTTTCTAGGAATCTGGAGGATAAGAAGATAAGGACTTGCGGGTAGCAGTACAGCAGTACCTGTGGTCCTACCTTGACTTCAGTAACTTTTTGACATAACCTCTTCTGGCATTTCTGTGGAATAGGGAAATATATGTATTTAATTGTGTGGTAAACAACCATTTAAAGACCGTGTTTGAAGAGTAGTTACCTGTAACTTGCTGTGAAAGTCAGGGGAAGAAGAGGGGTGGCAGGAGGAATTGTGTGAATACACCCCTGTTTGTCTTGGGCTGAGCTTTATTTGCTTTTCTCTTTACTGATGTGGACAAGGGAATACTTACTAAATCTGCAAGTAAGCCCAGGCTGAGAAGGGCTCAAGCATTATGAAGCATAGTTCAGAATTAAATGGCTGTGATAGATTGAAAAAACTGTTTGGAAATCTGCAGTGTATAATTTAATGAGCTGAAATGAGGAAGTACAAAGTGGTGAGCATGTGGCTAGGCTGCATAGCCATGGAAGAGCACTTTGGAACATGTACTGGATCACCACCTATGTGCAAGCTAACTGTTGCAGAGAAGACGACCTCCATCTGGAGTGTATTAAGAGGATTGTAATTAAAGGTAATGGTTCTGCTGTTGTCAGTGCTGCTCAGGCCCTAGACATGGAGCTGTGTCCAGCTGCAGGGATGGCACATCAGGGAGTGTGGTTTGCCCGACGGCATCCCTGGATGTGCCCAGTGTCTGGAGGACAGATGAGATGTGGAGGTTGTTGGAGCTGGGTATGATCAGCCTGTGGATGAGGAGACCTCGGTTTTGATTGCTGTCTCAACCAATGAATGGACAAGAGGTCTTCCTAGTTTATGATAAAGCTGTAATTCAGATCCCACCAGCAATCACAAGTATGAGAAGGGCATCAACAAGTCAAGAAAGATGCCAAAAACTGGAGTGAATCAGATGGAGGACTGCATGGCTGGCTGGAGACTGGAGCAGGAGATGTGCAAGTGGGGGCCAAATCAGCAGTGCTTCCTGAGCCCAGGGGAGGAAGGATGGGCGGGTCTGACTGTGGCCACCCACCCCATGCATGTGGCTGGGGTGACAGCAGGGTCCAGCTCTTCTGTAGGAGCCCAGGGAAGGGAAAACAGGCAAAGTTCACAGGATGCAGCAAGTGAAGTTCCAAAAGTTCAGCTTCAGAGTGGAAGAGCACTGAAACAAGGGTCCAAAGAGCTTGTGACACTTCTATTTTTGGAGGTACGCAAAAATCAGCTAGGCAAGGCTCTGGACGGCATGGTCTGACTTCAGACTTAGCCTGGCTTTGAACAGGGGTTTGGTCTAGGAACTCGGAGAGATCCCTTCCCACCTGTAGTGGGAAGTAGTATTGAATGTAGTTCAATAAACTACTTTCATTCTCCTTTTCCTTAGAGGATGAAATTTTTGAATGATGGGTCTCTCAGGTCAGTGGCAGTGCTCCTCTAGGTAATGTTAATCAATGGTTCAGAGGGCCAAGTATTACTGAGATTGCTTCCCTTTGAGCTGTGTCTCGTAATAACATAAAAACGTTTGTTTTCCTAATCAGGCTTCAAGAGGAAACACTGTAATCAAATCTTCAATGCTTCAGCGTTTTCTTTTGTTAGAAGCACCAGCATGTTTTCTAGGATACAGGTGTTTAAATTCATAGACTTTAAGAAATTTTTGCATCAAACATATGGATAGGGTTGGGTGTTTGAAGGAGGTTGTTGCCTTGTAATATAATAAACGCACCTAATCAGAGAAGCTGAATATCGCCCATCACAATAAATAGAGAACATGTGATCAGTGACTTCAGCATCTATTTCTTCTAAGTGTTTTGTAAAAATAATAGCTATGAGCTTGTAATAGTGATATGCAATCTCTAACATGCAGTGGTTAAATATTAATATACTTTGGCTGTGTTTAAAGATCAAGAATGGCTCTTAGGTAATGAAATGTTAACTCTCTCTTAAACTCCAAGTTTTGTAAGGTGACTTTTATAAGGGCATTGTGTTGCCGCTCGGAGGGGTGGTCTCTTGCATGAATCTTAGCAACAATTCAATGCAATTGTTTTTCTGGGTTAGAATATTGAGAAATTGACACAAAGGTTTCTGTTTTAATCACTTATAGCATTGCTGCTTGACAGGTGACCACATAAAGTATTCCCAAAGACTAATAGTATCTGTCTTGCTCATCTGTCCCTGTTTCCTTAATCATGCTAATGGGGTTTTTTGTTTGGTTTTGAACCGGTGCCATTAAGCTGACAAGGCCACCTTGTTCAGAGATGTGGCAGTTAAGGGGTTATTTCCCGTGATAGCTGTGATAGCTGTGACAGTCTGTAGGGTCATGCAGTTATGGAGCTGTCCTCCCTGCTGAGACAGTCTCTCCTGGCGCTTGCACAGTGGCACGGAGACTTTAGGCCATATATGTAATCTTGGTTGTGTTAGTTATTTGTTCTCCGTGTTTAATGTTTGTTAAAGTCTTGTAAATGAAGTTGCTACAGTGTGAAAGCTTACTGTGTCCAAGTTTGAAATGACCCTGGTTATCTTGTTGACTTTCTTCCAGCCTGTTTCTTGCAGTGGTTCTGCTTTGCCAGCCAGTGTGCAGGGCTTTCTCCTGAGTTTTACTTGGTAGTCATTAACTCTAGATGGCAAATACCATGTTATGCTGTTGTAAAAGGTATTTTGTTCAAATGAAGTTCCGTTTCACATGCAATGGGGTTGAATATTTTTGGAAGTTTTTATTTATCTGTTTATCTCAGAAGCACAAGTTATTGGTGTTACTGGAGTTGAAGACCCTAACCGATGAGGTACACAGACAAGAAGGGCTGATACAACATGTGCTACAGATGTTATGACAAGAACATCATATTTTTTGCTGGATAGCAGAGTGACTGATTGGCTGTAGACAGTCCTGACACTACCTGACAGAAAGGGTTATTTTATCTGAAAACAGTGCAGTTACAGATGAGAGAGCTCCTGAAAAATATCACTCACTTTTACTAGCGACATCCATCACTTCCTAATTGTGGCTGCTTTCAGATGGAGAAAAAAGTTCTTTCCACTGCTCCTCTGGAGCTTTTCTTGTCACTACGACAGCAGTGTAGGGTTAAAGTCAGTACTTTATCCAGGGGCAGAGGGACCTGTGGATTAAATTAAGGCACGTCCGTGTCTGTATGTGTCAGATGGGTATCACACTGTTACAGGAATGACAGTGGCCGGTGACTGTAGAGAACTAATAACTCTTTGTAGTTTAACTACCTACTTTGAAGCACAGAAGATCTGTTAAACTTTTTTGTTGGAGGTCGGGAGCTTTCCTTGTCCTTTGAAAAGCTGAATTAGATCAGAGCAAGTCATGAGCCTAGTGAAGAGAGAAACCTGTGATACCTGTTCAGAAACAGTCTCTGAATCTCAGTTTTCCAACGCATGCATATTTTTGGTGGCAGGGGTGTGGCATCCCCTGGATGTCTCTGGAGCTGCCTTGGCCATGGCACCTGCTTCCCCACTGCTGGCTGCTGACTCCTGCAGCCTCCAAGCATAGGAGAGGGCAGGGTCTTCCCACATCTCCTCACCAGAAGAGTGGCCCCTGGCAGAGCTGCCTACTTGCCACAGGGGCTGGGCTAGGGCTGCCACCAGGACAGGAACTCGGGTGGGATTTATCTGAAATGCAGAATTGGCCTGACTTTTCCTGCTCAATTTGTCGGTCCTGGTGCCATACTTTACACTTTTTCAGAAAGCCATATACATTTTCAGTGCAGTCTCCAGCACTGTCTAGAGATCTGGTGTCGATTCCAAATCCTCTACTGCTTCCTGGCTTCAGAGCAGACATTGGCAGCTGCATCCATTACACAGTAGCCTAATTGATCGGAAATCATCGTATCCATGGGAGCCCTTTGCACGGCAGGGTATCTTACACTCTGGTTTGCTTCAGCCCAACTTCTGTGGATTGTCAGCTGCGCTCTTAAGAAGTCTTTCCTTTGCAATGCTAAATAATTCTCTTCTCATCATCTTACAGCAAGAGCAGGGCAAGAGATTTACTTTCTCTGTGTGCTACTGTTTACATACAGATAAAAATAACAGTTGGTTGAAGTATTGTTTGTTTTTACGTATAGTGTGCCCTGTGCTCCACCCATGAGCGTGCCTCTCTGCCTGGATCGCTTTGTATTTACTTTGTGTGGCCCATCGATCTGACCACAGGTATGGAGGCACTGAAGATACCGTGATGATATAGTCAGTGTAGGTGCCTGTGTGCATGGTGTGGTAAGGGAGGAATAAATGAGTATTTTCAAAATCGTTGTGTAACTGCAGTGACTCTGCAGATGGCAAAGTATTTACAGTTGCTGCGATGATCTGTGCTGCCCTGTGCTGCCTTTTCCCTCTGAAGAGCAGGTGCTTTGCAGCCCTTCCCTAGCTGCCGGTAAGAGCAGTAATTGAACACACCTCGGAATGACAACAGACATGATGCACCTTCTGCTGCCAAGGACACTGACGTCCTGAGGACGGGAGCGCCTATTGATGTTTCATATGAGCCCTCAGTTTAAATGCAGGCTTAAGGTTAACACCACAGTCCATAGTTAAGAGAGTGGATGGATCTGTTCCCTGAGTACGTCCCTGGCTTCCTCCTGGGAAGTAGAAGTAGGACAGCCAATGTTCTGTTGAACTGAGTTGATATTTTACTGTTTCACTTGAGTTCTTATTTTTGTTCCACTGTAGCAGGGCCTCTTTGCAAGAAGACCCAAAGGTATCGTCTGGTACTTCAGATGTAAAGAGGGACTGCAAATACGATAAAGTAGTTTAAAACAAAAAAAAAGTAGGCTTGGTGATACTGCAGTCCCCAGACTTGCCAAAGCTTCAGTGGCCAGACACCCCAAGTGCTAGTTGTGGATGAGCATCGCTCATGGGTTGGAGCTTCAGAGTTCTGGAAACAGCTCTAGATATCTAACACACAGAGTAAAAAACCCCAAATGTTACTGAAGTTCTAGAGAAAGAGTTGAATTGCACTGATGGCTAAGAGCACCTTCCCCTGAAATCGTGTGTCAAAGGCGAATCTACTGAATGGGGAAAAATCCCTTGCCCCTCTCCTTCCTCCCAAAAAACCCACCCCAAGCCTTGAAATACCCCATGCCCACTTTTCTCAGGTCTGAAAGACTGAAATGGATCATTATCCATCAACTCCCCAAAGACTAATTTGGGGAGAAGGTGGTGCCAGAGCAGAGGCTTTTGCAGGGGAACTGTGGGAGAGCCCATCTGTCAATATTGTTCTTGCTGCTTTTCCAATGCCTTTAGAAATTGATAGTCTGGGACTTGTCTCTGCTGCAGGTAAAGCCGTTTTGGGGCCCTTGTGTGCTGATATTTTATTGAAGTGAGACAAGAATGCTCCAGGGGAAAATGGCATTGTGAGATAAAGGGCTCTGATACATGCGTATAGCTTAAATGTCATCTTATTAAAAAAAAAAAAGATTAAAGCAGGTGTTAATTGTAAAACTGTATTTCATGTAAACTTTTTTCTTAAGTTATTTCATCTAATTCAATGTATCTGGAAGCATATGACTGCTATGTTTATCCATCCTAAAAATGTTTATTTGAAACAATTTTATGATTATGCAAATGCATAGTTTTAATAGATTCATAGAATGGTTTGGGTTGGAAGAGACCTTAAAGATCATCTAGTTCCAACCCCTCTGACATGGGCAGAAGGGAGAGTAGTTTTAGTAGTTTCTGATTAAAGAGTATATTTTCTTCCAAGATTAAGAGTCTGAAGTAACAGTTGATTTTATAATTTGTTTTGAAGAAGAGAATTGCAGGTACACATTTTCTTCAAGCATTAGATAAGTGGTCTGGCTGGAATAGCAGTTTTAATCTGTTTTAATGATGTTTTTCCAATATGAAAAGGGCCAAGAGATGCATAAGTCTAAAGGTCTACTGGTAATTGTCAAAGTGTTGGGAGTTGTTTACAGAACATACAGTGACTGGATGGTTGCCTCTTGCTAAGAGCATATACGTGACCTTTGTTCTTGGTTTAAAGTATAATTAAGGAATACATGTCTCTGTATATTTAAAAACAATAAAACCATCCCCTTTGCAGACTGTGAGGTATTTAGGGATGGCAGATGGGGATGAAGCATTTCAGTGAGTGCTGGTGTTAACTGTTTTGTTATTTACTGATGGGTTGATGCCTTTCTCCAATGCAGCTGTAATGAGGTCAAATCAAATCTTTTGTTAAAGCATTACTCATACAAGTGAGGTAATGGTTTCTTATCTATGTAGGTAAAAACTCTCATCTTTTTCAGATTATCTCAAAGAAAAAACTAAGAAATCCTGGCCTGACCTGCCTTTGCCTACAGTGCATGCCAAGACTTCTGCAGACTTGTTATGGAGATATTAAATAGGCTTTGCTTTTTGTCTTGCTCTGCTCGTAAGGCCATGTGCTTTCAACATGTATCCCCCTGTAGATACCTCAGAGAGGAAAAACTGTAGGCAATTCAATTCTGAAATCCTCCCAGACTGACTCTTAATTCTTTGTATTGTTCCTTAATACCTGATGTTGTCAGGGTTAATGCTGGTCACTTTGTGACAGACCATCTTTCTTAATCTGTTGGTTCAAAATGTTACAGCAGAAGTGTTTTGCTGCTCCAGCATTTGATGCTGTGTGCCTGCAGCCCCCTTCTTACAGAAACAGAAAATGTGTGACACGTGGCAGTGGCAGGTTTAAAAGGAGCAGCTGGGAGCTGCTTGGAGGTTTTGAAAGTGAAAATCTGATGTGGTAGATGCCTTTCATAAAGCTGTGCCATTAGTCTGGGATCTGTAGGAGAGAAGACTGCCAGGGCACGCTGGGGTTGGCAGGTCCCTGGTGCTCCCCATCCTGCCCTGATGGTCTTCTCTCTCTGCAGTGCCCAGCCCACCTCTGCCTGGAAGAATGTTTTGCCCTTGCAGTGCTATCTCCTTTCATCCCTCTCTACTCCCTGACAGTAGCATCAGAGCCATGTGGGTTTGATGGAGAAGTGTATTCACCGTTGCTCAGGCACCAGGATGGTCCAAGTGTTCTTGTGCTTAGGCGAGGTGAGCACGCAGGAAAGGTGCTGGTGAAACATCCTCATCCTCAACCCTGGGCTTGCCAGTGCTGTGCTGGCTCTCTAACAGCTGAACCGTGGGAGCCGTGGTCTATTTGGGACAGGGTTTCTATGTCGCAATTGAATTAATGTAAATATTTTTGAGAATGTGTGTATGTGCATAAATACGTATTCATTTCGTAGCTGCAGTGCTTGAATGGCAGACTGCAAAGGGAGTAATGTAACACCTTTTAAACAGAGGAGGCAAGCAAAGGAAATTTCTTAATTTAACCTCTTTTAGCTGGATTGTGAAACCTGATAAACAGCTGCCTTGGAGTACAGGAGGAAAAGGGCATCACTAAATAGGGGGAAAAGACCTGAAAACAAGTATTCCCTCTCAGTCCTCTCATAGCAGAATATCAACTGGAAAGAAACCTACACTCTTTGTAAGAGGTTAAGCAATACATCTATGAGGAGTGGGTATTTTTTCACCATCCATACAGCCATAGTTAGCTGATGCCATGAGGAAAAAGTCTCTGCTATGTAAATGCCTATTTTTCACTTGTGAGGAAGGAACTCTAAATCTACTGTCAGTACCGTGTACTAACTGTGGTGCAAACCTCCCTGCTATGGCTGGTAATAAATAGAAAATTGACAACTTCAAGATAATTGGTTAAAGAGGAAATATTTTTGCTTGGTTGGGGTTTTTTTTTTTTTTTTGACCCACTTGGAGACATGAAAATCTAGCCAGGGATCTTTCTCATCTCTCTTGTTACTGCATAAGATTAATGCCCAGGCCCTTTTAAAGGCTATTAGTACGAGGAACAGAAGTTAAAAGAAAACAAGGTCTCATTTTCAGTTGCTTTCCCAGTTATTCATTTTGGATTCAGCGCATGAACGACTTGTAGTTTGCCGTGGGGCTGAATCGTAGGATCAAGGCCACAATGGAGGCATTGTGATCACCTTGCTCTCCCTGCCACTCTGCGCAGTCAAGTTGAAATCCTGCTTTTTGGCATCCAAGCTGTTGCTTTGGCGACCAATTATGACTCTAGAAGTATACATTGTGGTCTCACTGAATAGCTGAAAGAGTCTAAGGAAAAAGATAAATGTGTTCAAACACAGCTCTGTTTTGCAAGCCTTCAAGGTGATTCAGAATAGAGTTGTTGGCATATTTGATTTAATGTGGTATATCAGTGTAGTGTTAGGAATTCAAATGTCAGTGTTACAAATCCAAAAAACATAATTAAAGGTGATTTAACACTCTGAATGCTGTGCCCTTTACATATACATTATAATTACCTCTGATTTTTGGTGGTAGGGAGTTCTCAGTTTCACTAAGCAGTACTTTCTCTGCAATTATTTAATTTTAGAAATAGTTGTGTTAATCACTCAAACCTTTGTTTCTAGAAACCTAAGATGCAATCTGTAATTCTGGGTTTAGTGGGTGTTTCTTGTGCTCCTTGGTCTTAATGGTGGTCCTGAAAGTCTTCATGTGAAACCGATAAGGTTGTATAAACTATATTTAGAATAAAGAGGAAGCTTTATGCCAGTGACATGGTGGGGTGAAAGAATGAGGAAAATGGTAAATTTGGTAAACACTTGGATATAGCAGCTCCATCGAAGGTAAAGGAAGAAAATTTGCCAAATTAACATGCAAATAGAAGAAAAAAGTGTTGTTTCAGATAAAAGAATCCCATGTGATGGCTGGGCAGAATTTTCTTTCTTTGAGTGCTTTCAGCAGTATGTTTGCAAGATTCCTTCTTTGCTTCCCACGGCACTTAATCTCCTCTGCTCTGCTTTGTGTGGTTGGCGAGGTCCTTGGGTCGGTGATGTCTTTGTGTTCAGACACCCCTGTCCACGCCGCTTGCGCTCACAAGTGACAACTGTAATGATTTAATGACTGTCTCTCCAGTAACACGCTGATACCGCAGGTTACTAATGCTCCTCGTGGGCTAATGAGTGCGTCCGTTCTCCTTGCTGGGTAGATTGCTTTGTTTGTCCTCCCCAAAGATTAGTGTTTATACTCCCTTGATAAAAGAAAAAGCACTCCAAGCATGCGTTCAAAGTGAAAACTCTCGTAGATCTGGGAGGCAGTACAATATGACTAACAGCAGCAGATACTTAAGTAGCCTATTTTCATAATCCCACAGGTAGTTGTTAAGAGCATTTTCTCCTACTGGGAGAATATCTATCCCTCTGTTGAACTTCTTGTCAGCTATCACTATATTTATGACCTTAATGGAGTTTCCAGCAATCACACCAAGATATAGCAGGCCCTGTGTATATCTCTATTTCAAAATTTTATTTTATACCTAGTCGTACCTCATGCTGGTACAGGAGAGATATCTGGGTTGCATCTCTACTGGTATCACAGACCTTTCCCATGTCCTCATAGATGTTCCTTCCTTGGTGGTTGATCTGTGCTAAATTTAGACTAGCTTTGTAGTTGCATTTTGCTCCTTTAAATGAGATTATTCTCTTGGGCTAGATGGCATCTGCTGCTGAAGTAGTACCTAGGGCAGAATTAGTAAATCAGCCATTTCAATGCATTTTCCTAAAATCTGATGTGTGGAAGAGAATAGATTGACAAACTGGTAACTTCTCACTGGGGTTTATGGAAATTACTAAGTCAATTATATAGTGCAGGAAAGCTGTACAGTGCAGCTTGTTTTCTTTTTCTTGTATAGTTTTTAAATACATTGCGACAGTTTTGAACTGGGAATAGCATTTTAAGAGGAGGCACTTTGGTGCCACTGTGAGCACAAATCACACGGTGCTGAAGAACCAGATTGTATAAAGAGGATTTCAGAAGCTGATAATAAAGGCTGTACTTGTTGGTGATTTAGGAATAACAAGTATGTTGAAAGTCAGATTATGATCTCATTATTTCAAGACAAAAGTTATCTGGGATACGTATTCTTATTTTGATCAGTAAGCCAGTCTAGCAAAATGTCAAAGATTTTGGCCAGGAAGGACTAAGCCTTCACAATTAAACATCTGTTGCTTAAATATGAGCCTCTGATCCCTCTATTTAATCACTTGGTAGGAAGAGAGAAAGAAAATATTCTCCATTTTACTTATTTTACTAAATAACCTTTTTCCACAGTTGCATCTTTTATTGCATATCAACCAGCGACTTGTAGGCTCTAAGAGGCAGGATGTGGGCCCTAATTATGGTGACTTTGTGACATTCTATTAAAGCTACATAAAAATCAGAATTTTGGTAGGGTACAGCCTTATTTATTGCCTTGAACACCTGTTGTTGAGGAAGCGCCATCAAAAGATTGGATGCAAAGCATGTGCTACCTCGTATTGTTCTCATCAGAGCCTGCTGATGAATGCTTTGTTCTGAACCTCTTCCCAGAATAAATGGGAAAATATTTCAAGAATACAGTGCACTCTCTGTGGGCTGTTCTCCATTGTTTTCCCCAATTCTTAGGGAATTACAAGTCCTGTCTTGCTCTGCAGTGCCATCAGCTGTGGTTCCCAGGTCAGATGACAGGGTAGAGACAGAGTCTTTGGCCTAGCTGAGGAAGGGGACAATCCTCCTCAAAGGCATCTTTTCAAAGAGGGGCTGTCCTCATTAATAGGTCTTTATCAGATGTGGCTGTGCTGCTTGAAGGAACTTTCTTCAGGTGAGTTGTAAATCCTGAAATCTTCAGTCTCCTTCAATCTCTCTTGAAATGTGAGGAAGTATGTAGCAGTGACAGTGATCTGAAAGAGGAGTAGAAAGTCCTGAGTGTTGTACTGAAGAACAACACTTAGAAGAAGATTATTCTCCTAAAGAGCTGGCAAAGGCTTTAGCATCTTGGAAATTTTCATGGTGAGGGAGAAGCATAGTTCTGGCTGTGGGAGAGGGCTGGTGCTTTCCTTGGAGGTTGTTTTCTGCAGAGGACATAGATTTTTTTTTTTTTAAGAATTTTGTTCTGATGTTATCGAAATATAACCATACACCCTGGGTGGTAGATTATTTTGCAAAAGAAAATCAATCAAAATACTGCCTTGAAATCTTTTTTTAGAGGTTAATAAGTACTTTCCAGTATGCAGTAATTGGACTGCTGTGTGTGGTTGGAACGTTTCCTCCAGAGATGGTCTGGGCTTCACCAGTCTCTGCCCATCTCCTCCTGCTTGTTCCAAACCTACTTTGTCACTAACAGCAGGGCAATAAATCAGGAGTCCGCTTCAGGTTAAAGAGAATTGTATTCTTCCCGCCTCTCTTGTTTACTTTTAACTGAGATTGGTTCCCTGACCCAATCCACTGCACAAGACTGTTATTGATGCAGCTGAGGAGGTGACTGGACTTGGGCACTGTGATTGCTTAAGCCATTGCTGCTGCTGAAAGATGTGCTTAGCAAATTACAGCCTTGGTTACAAGAGATGAATATTTTATGTTATACTAGAGACTATTATGAAAACTTGGACTATGTACCCTGGGTGGCAGTGATCCCTGTTGATGTGCAAGAGTTCTCTACTTCTTTTAAAAGAAGCTGCCATGGTTTTGAAAGGATTGAAGTAAAATTTGAAAGTTTTCCACTATCTTAAAGCATGTGATTACACTCCCAAATGTGTGAGTACTAGTGCTGACCTATTTTACTTAAAGGTTTTGAGACTATAAAGTCTATTTTTAAAAAAAAAAAAAAAATTTTTTTTTTCTTTCTGCTTTGAAGGTAGTTGAGCAGTTGGCATTCAGTTCTGTTCTCAGTGACTTGCCAGTGATTTTATAACTTAAAGCTTTATGGATGAACTCTAGATTTTTCTTGAACATATTTAAGGTTGAAATGCGGATAACATCAAAACAGATGGATATACTGGCTCTGCAGTGAAGACTTGTGATTGTATAAAATTTTCAAGTTGAAGAGGTCTCACAGTTACTTATTACAGAAAATGCATTAACTGGTGGTTGGGTTTAGATCTTATGGTCAGTGTTATCCAAGGAGACAACTGATCATTCCAGGAACAGTGCTTTAGTGTTTTGAGATGGACTGTGAAGAGTCTGTTGTTGTCCATTAAATCTCTTGGAGGTCATCAACTTCATTTCTTCTAGAGGACTAGAAGATTGTGGAGGTAGTTAGATTTTTAAACCTTCTGGTTTGAGGAATAATTTTCATTTCATTATCGAAATTGGAGTGATGAATAATGCTGAAATGATGTTTGTCCATATTAAATGGAAGCCAGCTGATTGTGCCCTACTCTTGAAGAAGCAGCAGGGGCATGCTTTTTTAACTTCAAGAGCAGATCTATGCTGAATCTCAAATGATTAGACTCATACACATGAAAAGCACCTGGATGTAGAAATAGCAATCATTTTATTCTGAAGATTTCCTAGCAAAGGTAAACTTAGTCTCATAGCTACATTTTTATTAAAAATTTCAAGAAAGAAAAAAACCCCATATCTTCACCAACTCCCTGCTCTCAGCACAGTCATGCTGTGCTTGATGCTCCTGATGGTGAGATTTATCATTAAAAGGTGATTTTTAACTTGGTTATATGAGAGATATCCTGCTGTATTATGTAATACTACTTTGCTTTTTACTTGCCATCTCCCATCCAAAGATCTGAACTTGAATTGCAAAGTACCAATCCTGACTCGTTTACAGATAGCAGAGCTCAGGAATGCAGAAGTGGAGCAGTGTGTTCAGTATTAAGGCATGTCTTAAAAGAAAAACAACACCACTTAAAAAATCTTCTCTTGTTTTGGGGCTGGAGGATTGAGATGGTTCCTCACTCAAAGGCATGAAGCCTTGCTTGGGAGAAGCCTGTGGAGCAAAGGTATCACCACCATTACCCATCTTCTTTAGCGTTGCTCCATCTGCCTAGAAGAGAGGTTGGGCAATAGTATTTGCAAGTCATTAGTGAAACTATAATTGGTTTTCTTGTTCATTAGATGCAGGAGAAGACTGTAAGATATTTTAGGGCTACATTATTATATGCCTGTGTTAATACAATTTAATCAGCCGATAGCTAGTAGGGGCATACGTTTCAAGTCCTGTAGGCAGTGCAGGACCGCTGGCGTGCTCTGCAGGCGAGCAGGAGGGGTGTAGCCATGGCTCCCTGCCCTCAGACCTGGGATCTGCCATGCTCCCAGTGCTGGCACAGCATGTGGAGGTGGGCTCTGCAGTTGCTTTGGTTGTTAGGCACTGAACTCTCATGTCCGGGCACTGCTGATGTTGTTGAAACAGCCTATTTTGTAGTAAGATAGAAGTACACAATTTTTTTTTTAATTTTATTTTTACACATGAGAGGCTGTAGCAATTCCATGTGAGACGTGTAGGAGGATAGGGGAGAATCAACGTTTGCCAAATAGGAAGGGATAAAATCTGGTGGAATAACAGAAACTTTCTGTCAAGCTACGAGAAAGGCAATAAATAGAAAATGAAACCCCCAAAACCTGAAGGAATTGGCAGGGGAGGAGAGGAGAAGAGATGCCACAGCATCGTTTTACATGTAAAGTCCGTTCACCCAGATCAAGAGGTGTGCTCCTAGAGGCCGTATGAGAGTATCTAAATAGTGTGTCTCTAAATAGTCTGATTATTAAATTGCTCTTTTTGTGTGTGTATGTGTACGTAGAACAGGGATTTTCCCAAAGCCCTCCATCACTGAGGCATGCGGCTGTGCCGCAGCTTGGCAGCACGTGCTTTGGCAAATTGGCGGGCGAGCGCTCTACTGGCATTCAAAAGTTTTTCTTCTCCTAAGCCCTGGATGAAAAAAATTAACTTGGCTGTGAGGCCCAGGCAGTGTATAGGTGTCTGCAAAGCATTACATAAACCATCTTTGCGTGCAGCTTAGTGGGTTCATTTTTCAGTGCGTGTAAGAATATGTTTATTCTTGTAAGGCTACGTGACATCATTCACTTAGTGGGGAGGTGTAAGACAGCAAAATAATGTATGAGGCTGGTTCCAGCTGTCTGAGGGGTAAGCGTTTTGCTGAGCAGAAGTGGAACAAAACCAGCTTTAAGGGTGGTTGTTTTTTTTGTGTTTCACTGGAGGAGCTGTTAAAAGTCTAAATTATAGTTTTCCTGATGGCTGTTTGAGCAGGGATGTAGCTGAGAAGCATGTGTGTGTGTGTATGTGTCAGTGGAGTATTTGGGAGAGAGTGGCTGCTGGAGCTCAGAGGGCTATTTAATTCTGCTCTTCTTCCATTAGCTGATGAAGCAAAATGAGTGGGAGGTCTGTGAAGCCAGATCAGTGCTGATGAGGGAAAGCACAGCTCCCAGTGCAAGGATTTAAAAATGCTCTAAGCACAGTGAGAAGCAGAGCAAGAAGGTGTGACTGGGTGCCAGAGCCCACGGTACTCGAGCTGGAAGCAAAGCGCATCTCTCTCAGGGCCTTGTGCGAGGCAGAGAGGACGTAGTAGTAGTGCATCCCTGCCATGTCCTGATGTCTGTCCCAGGTGTAAGTCCAGGTTCTTCCTGTACTGAATACAGATTTGCTTTAGTCAGACAGGAGTTGGGCTCAGGATAGTGGTAACTGAATGAAACGTCATGTCCCCGGAGTTGTAAGAGAGGCCAGGCTAATAACCTAGACTTGTCTTCTGACCTGGGATACTGTAAATCTGGATTGCAGGGCTTAGCAACAAGTGCAGTTGCATTTGGCTGTGTGGATTGTGGCATCACTGCCCCAGGCTTCCCCGGTATAAAACAGGCAACTCCACAACCCGAGGTTTTAATCTGTGTGTATCCAAGATAGAGTGATTGGGAAGGGGCTGTGTCTGGTGTTGGTGAGTTGTTAGGATAGTCTGGTTTTTCTGACGAGGCGTTCACACAGCGCCATGAAGATCTGGCTGGTGCGTGGTTCGGCATGTAGGCTGTTTCTGAGGTATCTTTGTTTCTGCTTAGTATTCTGTACACCGTGCTGAGACCTGGGTCTTGTTTAATCAGTTTGGTTCTGATTGCTTCCTTGTATCCATGGGTCACATCTTGAATTCAGTGTTTTGCATTACAAATCTGCTCTCCAGAGATGGGCAGGATATATAGCTCCATCTGCCACATCCAGTTTTAGCCCTTTTTCACAGAGCCCTATTAACAGGTGACATGCATAGCCCAACGAGATTCCAGCTAATTGTTGGGGTGTAATTAGGAAGATGAGTGCTAACCGGATCCTCTTCTGCAAAATAGAGGAAGTGCTGCAGGCTGCAGAGAGATGGGGAGTGTTGGCCAGACTGCCCGGTGCAGCTCATGTGCTCCTCTGTCCCAGAGCCTGCCTGGGCTTTGAAGGGTGAAATGACTCATGGGAGCTGGGTTATTCTTCTCTCATGCCAGCTTCTAAATGCCAGAAGAGGTGTGGGGAAGTAAATCTCTCACAGGAGTATCATTTGTTCTCTTTTATTGTGTGACATTTGGATGACAGTGTTTTTGAAATGGTCATTTCTGCTGTTACTACTATGAGAAAGGTTAGTCTAAAATCCGCATGTGAAAGTGCTAATAAATACAGTGTTTATGCACCATCAGTGGGCAGGCAACCGTTTTGATTTCTTATCTCCTTGTTCTTCTGCTAGAGCCAAACCTCTGTTGTTACAGGGTTAGAAGAGATAACCTGTGTATTTTTAGGCTTTTCTTAAGGTGGAAAAGCTAGAATTCAAATGCTTTTCAGTTTTTCTCCAAAGTGGTGGTATAAATTGATGTAATAAAACTAAAGGTTTAGTGGAATTTTAAGAAATGGAAGAATAAAGTTAGTCCAGAAGATGTTTGTAGGATAATTTTCTGTGTGTTTTTATAGAAGTCTGGTAACTGGAGTAAGCTTTGGATATCTTTGAGACAGTGGGATTTACTCTACAGTTTCATAGTTGGGTTTTGAAATTTGTTTTGCTTTTGGTTGGTTTTTTAAATCTTTTAAAAAAAAAATCTGTTTTCACAAAATAGTGTCGGGGTGGCAGAGTGCTACAACTGCTTCTATAGTAGTGGAGTGCAAGGTGCAGGAGTGGAGGTGCTTGGCAAGGCCACAGGAGTCCTTGCGCTTGGAGGCAGGGTTGGAGCTCCAGACCTGCCTGGCTGCTGGGAGCACAGCCCCTCTGCGCTGCTGCCTCCACACAAGCAAAGCATAACAGCACTGGTGGAGCTGCTCAAGAGAAAATTGCAATGCGTTGACTAGAAAATAAACACATGGTATCATTTTAATAGAAATATATGTATGTACATGTAAAATGTGCACGAATGATATGCACACGTATTCATATGTTTAAAAGTCCTTTGGAAAGAAACTCTTAGCAGGTTTATATTTGAGTCCAGTGAAAGATGTGAGATCCGCTTGCTGAGTTAAAATCTGGAGAGGCGCAGCAGCTGAGACTGTGGCGGCAAATGGTAGGGAAGAGGATGTCTACAAGATCTCTTATACTGGCCAATCCCTGCTTTTAGGGAACCTTTTCTGGGGTTTTTTAGTCCTGTGATGCTGTCTCACAAAATCTGGTCTGGGAAAGCCCCAGGGAAGGAAATCATGGATTGTATTTTGAATGCAGCGAGTAGGACTGGTATCATCCACCTTTAAGTATGCATTTGCTTTTGTGTAATTGATGACTTGGATGGTTGAAACTGAAAGGTTCCCTTGAAAGGGTGTATTGAGAGATTAAAGTTTTGAACAAGGGCTCTGGCAGGTAGTTCTGAAACACAAGTGTAGTTTAAAGCTGTTCTGAAACAGCTGTAATGACAGTAACGTCATATATTGCTGTCAGAGAAAAACACGTCTTCCTCTGAGAGGAGAGGGAAATCGCTGGTTAACAGCTAGAGACTCACCTCTTGAGATTTGCGTTTTTAGATGAAGTGCTAAGGAAAAATGCACGGCTTTCTTATCAAGTATATATTGTAAGCTATATTTATGTTAGTTACTTCGCTCTCAGGGTTAATGAGGTGATGGAGGCCAAGTAAATGTAACGTATTCATAGGTAATGGTATTAAAAATGAAGCCTGAAAAGGCTGGCTGTCTGGCAGCCAGTCTGGGGTCCCCGGTTTCTCACCGTTCAGCTGGGAGATAAGCTGTGAAGAGGAGCATCTGTGAAGGATGGGAGGCGAGGCAAAAATGTTTAAACTTGTAGCTTAGTATTTACTTTCCAAACAACACCAGGAGTGCTGGTGCCTGTTCGATAGTTTATTAGGGAGCATACTGCCTGTAAAGCTGCTGCAGCACAGGCAGCTGAGGTCTACCAGGGATGCGCTTACTGCTTGCCTCCCCCCACCCGTGGAAGCTGGTTTCTTACTTGACCCGTTTTTTTTCTGCTGATCTTGAGTTGTGCATAACGCTTTTCAGCAAAAATACGAATTTATTATAAAATTGGATAGAGATTCTTACATAGAAACCTGATGCAAAACACAGTTGGGGTGAATTTTGTTAGTGTTCTTATTCGTAAAAGTTCATTTTAAAGACTGTAAAGGATGAGAAGCACACTGTAGCAGATTTATGTTTCCTGAAAAAAGCGCTTTCCTCTCCCTTTCTAGAAAGCCTGATGTTAAAGTGTGCGGCTTTTAAATTATTACTAAGGCTATATTGCCAGCCCCCTTGTTTCTGAGATGGTGCTTTGTGGTTTTAATGTATGTTTTTACTTTGATTCGTTCTAGTTTCACAGCTATGGCCCTAAGTAATCATTCTGAATAAAGCAAATCTCTTCTGGTTACATCAACAGGGCATTTAATGTCCACACAACTGCTAATCATTCTTCAACTGGTGCAATTAGAATAAAGCTCGGGTCATAAGTGGTAGAAATATGAGAGAGTCTGAAGCTGCTGTGCTCTTGTCTGCTCTTGGCTTATGTGCTACAGAGGTGATTTTAGTCTGCTTCTGAGCCGTGGTGCATTTACTTCAGCTTAATTAAGCACCAGCCCTCTCAGTGCTTCACCTCCTACTGCAACCAGGGATCTTGATTCATTGGTTGGTCTGGAAGAAGATACAGCCATGGCATGAACGATGGGGTGTTTTTTTCTTGCCGGTACGTACTCATCGCTGCTAAGTGCTTCCATTGATTACAGCAGCATGAACACAGCTGAAAACAACACGGTTGGTGGTTTCTAGGAATGCTTGTGCTACCGTTTACTGAGCCCTCACCTTCTTGCTTGAGGACTTTATTTTGAAACAGAAGTGGAAATGTCAGGCAAACATGTGCAAACGCTTTTTGCGCTTGCTGTTTGGAGGGGCTACCTGCTGGCTCCTCATGGTGATGTTGCAGCTGTATGTACGGAGCATCCGCAGCAGGCAGGCTCTGGTTGCTGTTGGAGTGTGCTGGGACCAGTCTGCAGAAGCAGGGCAGGTACTAGCACAACTGGGGTGTCTGCAGTGGGTGGGTGAAGGAATGAAGGTGTGGACTGTGCTGCACTAGTTGTATGCATGTCATGTCATGTTATCCCTAACTTTTAAATGGCAGGTGAAAAGCTTCAGCTAATGCTCCTTTAATAATTAATTGATGTGAATAGGCACATCTTCAAGCCATTTTCATTTTATATGGTATGATAGACTTTTGATTAATTACCCGAGCTTGAAGAGTTGTAATAGATTAGCGTCTTACTTAAGGGAAGGAAAGGCTGTACTTTTCTTGTCATTGACCAAATACTAATGGATCAGTCAAGGGATACAGCCAGCTGTAGTGTGTGCATCCTCACGGACACACAGCTCCTCTACCATGCAGCATGCAAAATGCGAGCCTGTCTGGAGTGGATCTGTTTCTCTTAACGTGTTTGGACTGGACACACCACCATAGGCACTGCTGGAACAAAAATTTTTTTTGCAAAGGTGCAATAAACTAACTTGGAAGAGTTATACCCCTTCTTTCTTGGCTGCCTCATGTTGAGCACAACAATTGAGATTACAGGGAGACATCCTCTCAACTGTCCTGAAATGCACTTGGCCATTGGGAAATGTGTGAGGAGAGACAGCAAGGCAGGGGAAATGTAGATGTATGCAGTGATGTATGGGACCTCTGGGACTAGACCTGTCAGTCAAATTACCCATGTTGGCTTTCTGAATATACCAGTTGCCTGGATTAGGGCAGGGCATACTCTTAACAAGGTCTTAAATGATGCAGCAAGACCCCTTGGTGCTGCAGCTATTTAATCTAAATAACATGTGTGTATTTTTATTGAATTTAGTGTGAGAATGAATGATACAGTGACCCCTAGGGAACTCCTTTGATATGATTTTGTATATAAAAATGGCTTTTCCCTCCACCCTTTTTTTGTGAATGGGCAGGGTTTAGACAACCATTTTCAAAATAATGTTGAGCTGGGAGTATATGCAGTTTGATTTTTGTGACTTCATCTCCTCTAGGTACTATTTGTATGAAATAACTTGGCACTGCTTGGCATCCTTTCATGTACAGCACATATACAACCATCCCTGAGATGCACCCGTTCTTCTGAAAATGTGGCAGTCAGAAGAAAGCTTAAAAGTGTGTTTTTAAGTAGGTTCTTTGATTGTTTTGTAAATGGTTTTCCCCACAGGTATAGGGTAAGAGAGCGTGGCCTGTACAGGGCTATTAAAAGGCTTTTGGGACAGGAATGATACAGATGCTTTTAGCAGAGGTTGCGTCAAGCATCTGAGAAGATCTTCTGGTAGCACCATACTGGAGCTGGTCTGCTTCTGGCTGCTGTCATTTCTCACCATTCTTCAGCTGGGTGAGTTGAGATGAGTGAGTTTGTTATACAATGCTTTCTCCAGAAGTTAATAAACTTAAAGGACATTTTTGATTCTCTCTGCCCCCCAGTATTGATTGCTGAGCATAGAACTGAGCAATCTACTACCTTTGTGTAGTTCAGGACTCAAAGCCACTTGAATAAACTTGGGGTTTAATAAACGAAAGATGGATGAGATGGTTTGCTGTTTTCCCCTGCATATTTGCCTAAGGCTTCCAGCTGCCCAGAAAAATGACAGACTACATCAAGCAGAACCAGTTATTGGTGGCAGAGGTTTTCTTTTTTAAGTATTATTTCAAGAAAGTTGCTACTAAGGTTTTTTTCCCTAGCTTCTGACACACCCCATTGGCAGAAAAAGGCCAAAAAAATCCCATTTGAAAAAGAGCTTAAAAAGTCTGTGATCATCATGAATTTACAGAATCCCTCGAGATAGAAATCTTTCTATATTAATACTAATTGGAAATGTTTTAAAGGTAACATTTAATATATTTTAGCACTGTCTCCTGTAGTAGGATTTTGACCTTTTCATTGCCCCTATGAGCCCAGGATGTTAATTGGGGAAATTGCACAGGAGACATGAGAAATGTCTGAGATAATTTACCAAATTCTGCAGGTTCTTTCTTGTGGACAAAATATCTAAAACTTGGACTACTTTAACTTGTGGAGGAGCTCAAATTTCAATAGTTGTACATGTTGTATGCCTTAACTCTCGGCTTGCTAACAGTTCAGAGATTGCTGGCTGCTCTGAAAGCCTAAAAGGGTATGGTTATGTGCATTTACAAACTTGGAGGGGTTAAGAAGGCTTGTAGTTAATCCAAAATACAAAAATGCTGCAGCAGCAGAATTGCTTCAAGCTCTTTTAAAAGTCCTTTCAAGTTAAGATGACATTGCTTTTGGTTTAATATAATGAATTCAGTAAAGCAAGAAGGCACTAGCTATTCTGCTTGTTCCCACTCTCTGGTGAGGCGAGCTGGGCTTATAGGATTCTTGTTCAGCTAAATAAAGTTTGACTTGCATCTAGTGTGATAAATTCAAGTGGAATGCTTTCAAAGATAAAGAGCCAAGTATCTGCAGCTTTTGCGCCTCCAGTAACTTACGAGAAACTCTCTTGGACAGTTGATGGAAAAGAGTTTTGGGATGGTGGGCTTTCCGAGGGCAGTTGGTCTGTTTGAAAAGAAATAATCAGCTTTGCCTGGTTCATACAACTGGCTGTCAGTAGTTATTCAGTCTTGATCTTAACAACAGTTGGTGCCCGTGAGTCTGCTGTGCCAGTACTTTTGGTTGTCCTTCCTGGTGCATCCTCACTTCAGGCAGTGGCTTGATCATCAGCTTTTCCTTTCCTCTCTGCACAGTGAAGAAAGAAAATCCTGCTGGTTCCTCTCACAGTGCTGATGCTGCTTGGCAGCAAAGGCTCTCAAGGAGGCCACAGGATAGGCGCTGGCAGGTTGGGTAATGGTGCCCATTACATTCCCAGCTGTATGTTTCAGCCCTTGTGAGGCTCTCCTGTTGTATTTGCTCAGGAAGGGTTTCTGTTTTCCAGAGACGAGCAGTGTGCTTCAGCTAGCATTATAAGTCTTAACTGAGTTTTGACAAATTCTGTTGAGAAGGATACATACTTTTTATCTTATTTCACATTTCTAAGAACTTCCATCAGACAGTGTTGACTTCCTTAGGAGATGCCAGGTTGCAGGCACACTCCAGTTTGGACAAAGGCTTGGTGGCTGGACTGCAAAGTCGTCTGAAGCCTGTACATCTCAGCTGAAGAGCAAGCCGAGAATACTTTTACACAAGAGATGTACACCCCCTTGGTCCATCAGGTGCAAGGCTTTAGGGCTTCTGTGGAACAGAAGTGTGACAGAGCAGTGGGGGATCTGCAGCACCTTGAGCAGCCCTTTACTGCCAGTGTCCTTGGTGTGACACAGAAGGTTAATCTGTCAGGAATTATCTCTGCAAGCTTGAAAGACAGAATAAGCTTTATTATGAACTTCACGAGAAATAGGTATTTAAATTCCTTCATGTATTCTTTTTAAAAGGGCTATAAACAAATTGTTTCTCATAAACCACCTGCATGCATAAAACATTTTATGTTGCCAGCACTTCCCAGAGTTGGATTGCTGATTTAGGCCTGACAGTGCCCTGGGTACTTCGTTCTGCTGCTTAAAAAGCCTGTCATTGATACTTTTCCAAATGCTTCCATGTCTTTAATGTTAGTTCAGAATACCTAATGCATTGTTCCTGCAGGCAGAGAGGATACCAGCTGCATCAGGCAAGTTCCCGTTATGTTGCCTCCTCTCCTACAGTCAGGAATGGCCTGTGTTCTTCCTGGGAGAGGTTTGAGATTCATTTTGACTAGAAGACAGAAAAAGTGGTATCTGTCTTCTGTTTTTCCCTTTACATGAGTCTGTCACAAAGCCCTTTTCAGAAACCTTCTCTTCTGTCTGAGAAAATAACCTTGTACATTGAATGTGATTTAGGCTAAATTTTTTTTCCCCTCACACTTCACCTCTCAAAGAACTTTTCTCTTAAAAGGATGAAATAAAAAAAATAAAATTTAAGCCCAACCTGTCAGCAAAGGCTAATGCATTCTGAAGCAAAGCCTTAGGGCCTTGCACCTTTGCCAGTTGACCCCTGAAATGCTGCTGGTGGGATACTTCTCTGCTATAGCTACTTTTGAAACACTCAGTGGATGCTTACCAGGTAGAAGGACTTAACTTACAAGCCATGGAGTGAAGGAGTGAGATTCTTCGAAGAAATTTCTGGGACAGCTTCCAGGTCATTGGGAAATGTCCTGGAATTTCTGACCTGAAATCTGTGGCTCTGTCTGTAGTATCAGACTTCTTCCCACTAGTAAGTGTTGGATGTATTTGAAATGTTCCCTGTGCCAAAATGAACTAATTTTTTCAAGTAATAGGTGGGCTGCCTTTACTGCAGGGAGTGTTGTGACTTGTGTGTGAAGAAGTGAGACTCTTTTTTCTTTTTCTTTTTTTTTTTTTCTCTATCTTCAACCCATCTCGTTTTGGGGTCTTTGCTACTGGTGGGTGAGAGGACTTGCTTCTGCTGGAGCTGCTCCAGCCTTCCCCACCACTGACATAATGTTGGCAAATGAGCTTATACTAGTGGTGTGTATGCTATGACAGGAGCAGAGCTGCCTGTTTCCTGACAAGGATCCAGAGGTACAGCAAGTGCTGTACTTGATGGGTGGTATTCTCTACAGGTTCTAAATGTGATACTCCAATACAGGAATCAGAGAATGAGTGCTTTCCAGAGATAGACTGGCCTCCGTTCTGCAGGGTGCACACTGGCAGTTCCCTTTGCAGAGCTGTCCTGACCTTGCTTACACTTAGGCTCCATAAAATAGCTTGTTAATTGCTGCTAATTTAGAATTACAATTAGATGTTACCAGATGAGTACTGTAATACTACAATTAAAATGTTATAAAAAAAGATTGTGGTTTTTAATACTTCATAAATTGGCTAAAATTTAATTCAAAGTACACTGATTGCAAGCTCTCTGTGCATGTGCATAGCTATTAAAACCCACAAGGATCACACCAAGGCAGAGATCTCTCATAAAGAATGTACCAGTAAAAGCAACTGTGTCCTTTGCATTGTTTTGGTGGGGAAGGTTTGAATGATGAAGAACCCAAGCACTGACCGCACATCAAGCAACCAGGGACATGAGCTCCGGCATCAGATCCCTTCATTAAGCAAAGGAGGAAGTTCAGGGCTCTGGTTACTGTCCTGGGGTATTGAAAAGAGGAGGGTCTCTAAGAGCAAGGTAGAGCTAAAACTGTTTGGGGTTTGCTTGTTGCCTCAGTGAAATGCAGGATGCATTGCATTGAGAAAAACTCTTAAGCAAGTGGCAGCAGATGCCTTGGGCCTTAGAAAATCCATTATATTCTGGGTTATGCATTGCCAGATCAGAACTACCTTAGTTAATGTGATGCAGAGTGCTGTATTAGCGCAAGTATAGTCTGGCAATTCAAATTGTTTCAAAGCATTTTGAGGCAATAACTTTGTCTTGCCTTCCTGCAGCCAGACTAAAACATAGAGCACACAATACCACATTTGTGCCAGTTCTAACTTGGTAAAACTGCCTCTCTGCTCATGCCTGGCTCAGGTCCGCTTTAACTAATGGCCTGGGCACATGTCTAGAAGCGATGGACATAGAACTGTGGCCTCTGAGCAAACGAGCTTTCAGAGGGAATGTCATCAAAACCACTTTGATGCATTAGTCTGCAGGTAAGCAAAAGCTTGGACATCTGGTGGTATTGCATATCCAAAAGTAAGTGCTTAAAACTTGGAGCTTGTTCCTCATACATCGCAAAGGGCCTCAGAGCTGTTGTTTCTTGGCAGCTTAGGAGTTGCTCTGCACTGCTGTTTAATTCAGTATGTTTGGATTTGATGAACAAGGTGCTGCATTTCTTGTCGTTAGCCCCACGCCTGCATCAGCCATGTGGAGGAACGGGTTATTCCTTTCCTTGGAGCTGTGTTTAACCAGGTCCTGCTTAAGCTTTCCTTTGTTTTTCATCAAGCTAGGTAATGTCTTTCCCCTTTAAGATCTGTTCTATTTTTCTGCTGGAAGCTTTTTGCCTTTAGGATTTTGCGTTCTGGCAGCTAACAAAATTAAAATAGCTTTCCTCCTAAGTACTGTAAAACGTACATTGAATCTGATTTCAATGGCTCCAAGTATACATTTTAGCACACTAATGTATGACTGGATTGGAAAAACAGCTAGCAGTAATTTTCTTTCCTTAGATTTTACTGAATGGTATCCCAAGAAGCTGCACGTTATGTATTATTCTCTGTCTTACTCAAGGTCATGTAAAGGTGGTGGCCTGGAAGGAAAGTGGATCATTTAAATAGTAAAGCTATGAAGTTGCTGCAGACGGCATATGGGATGTCTTATTTTTCAAAGGTCTTTCCATCTGCTATTGGCAGAAGTCTCCATTACAAAAGGGCAGTTTTGTGTGAGGTAGTTTTGGGTTTTGGGGTTTTTTTTAGATCTTTTATTAGGATTCAGATTTATCTTGACTCAGATCATTTGCATAGAAGTTGTAAGATCTGTAATACAGAGGAAACACTCTCAAAGTTTGGGGAAGAAGGAATTTTAAAGGTAGAATTAAAAAACATCAAAAGCAAGCTACTGTCTTGTGGCAGCAGAATTGTTATGGTGGTATGTTAAGGGGTTTTTGTTGTTGTTGTTTGTTTTGTTTGTATTTTCCTTTGCATACATTACTTAAGGTTGAATAGCAAAACTTGAAGCTTCTAGAGCCATAGGATGTCATAGAAGAGAATTACACTGAGGGGTGAAGAATATCGCATATCTGTATGTCAGTGCCATGCTGAATGTAAGAACTGATTTCTCCTGCTGCATCTTGTGTGGAAATGCCAAGGCCATTGGAAGTAGCTCCGTAGCTGCCATGCACTCAATACCTTTGGCTAGCAAATCATGTCTTTTCTAGTAACCAGAAAAATTGCTGGATATTGAAAGCAAAAACCCACGTACAGTTAGCATGAATTTTATGGTGGATGAGGGTCCGTAGGAGGTACAGGATCGCACAAGGTACAAGGAGCAGTGAGAATTGTGCAGGGGTGGTACTGTGCCCGACTTACCCAAGAGGTAATGATGTTTACTTCTGAGTTTGTTTTGGATTTATTTCTGAGGTTGAGAGAGGCAGTTGTTACAGGTTCATTAAAATGTGCAGAACATTTTTAGCCTCCCACCTTTTCTCATCTTTCTAATCCAAAGCAGATGAGGTTGCGCATCCGTGATAAGAGGGCAGGCATCATGGATCTGCAGCCATGTGGAGCATTCATATCTGCTGCCTGTAAGTTTTCAGCACTTGTGTGTGGTCTACACATGCGAGTTTACTTGCAGCACGTGTGCATGAAAACGTGGATGTGGAAGCAGGTTTTGGCTTGTTTGGCTCCGTGGAGTCCTGGGATTTGCTTTGTGGTGTGAAAGATGAAGATAGCTGGTCTGTCCAGAAAGTGTTGGATTCACTGCAGCCTTGATGCGGCTGTTATCTCAGTCCCTCTAGCCAGGAAGTAACTAGGAAACTATTGCTTTGATCTGCCAAACAAAGGAGACTTGTAAAATATATTAATTGATTTTCTTCCATCAAACTGTTTTGAACATACAGCCTCAGATCTGAGTGAGACAAAATCAGATGTGTAGATGTTTTGTATGTCTTACTGTACAGAATGCGATGCAAGAGAGCTGAATTTAATTTCTAGCCTGAAGTGCTACTGAAGGAGAGATATTGTATTTTTGGACCGGGTTAGAGTTAAGACTGACTTTGCCACCATTAATGCAGGATTTTTTAATTTACAGACCTTTGGTTTCTTAATCTTCAGTAAGCATTATATTACACCTAGGGCTTGGCTTTTATTGACATCCCTGTAATATAGCTTGGATCCTATGTAGTAGATGCTACCTCAGAGGGTGTTTTCCTTTGCTCAAGCAAAGCAAGGGGGCACGGGGGGGTGGGGGGGATAATAATAAATTTAGCATCTTATTTCAATAAGCTTGATTGCATCTTGGTTTCTTTACAGGTTACAGAAACAGCTTTAATTTTTCATACAGAAGACAATTGCATGCTTGTGCTTTCGTAGTTCCTGCTTATTAGTTATAAAGGGAATTTCTGGGTGCTATCTTCCTTGGTAACAGCCAAATGCCTCCAGAGCCAGAGGACTGCAGGATGCTGGGGCCATTCTGCATGGAGAGAATTCAGTTTAATAAATGTAATAAGCCCGTTTACCCTACTGGGCTATGTTAACTACCTGCATATAAACTGAGCATACATAATGTTTGGGCAAAGGTTAAAGAAGCAGTTTGTAGGAAAGGCTAGCTCCAGAACACACCAAAGCAGCAGCTATTCTTATTTTAGCCATCAGTAACACACACAATAATGGGGTTCAAGCAGTATCTGTGGTTGAGACAGTAATAACAACTATGATATAATTAACTTCAAAACCCTTTAGGAGAGAATAATTCCAAACTCTAGCATTGAAAATGTTCATAGTTTTACAGGATGAGAATTACAGAAAGTTTAATTAGATATATAAACCCTCCAGCAGGTCATAAGTTGTTTGCTAAATGATGATGTTAGGAAGAAGCCAGCCCTGTGGCAGCCTGCTGCTGTCTTCTCCTGCATGGTCTTTGCACTGGCTGACAAGGGCTGGCTGGGACTGGGATCCAGTCTGATGTAGTGGTTCTGCTCCTCTACTGGTAGTGACTGCATCTAGAAAGGAAGGCAGCCAAGATATGCCTGTGAACTTGCCACTTCATAGGTGCTTGGTGGACCTATGGAGAAGGATTATGGTCTCTGTTAGCAGGATCAAAGCAGTAAGTTCTTTTTACTCAATTGCCACACGTGACAGCAGCTGTGAGACAGTGGGTGGAGGTTTTGTCGCCAGCACGTGCAGACTTTCCAGACACTGACTTAAAATAGCTCCAGACACGAGTAGTTGTTCAATATTATTTAATCACCTGTGTATTTGTCAAACTGCTGCTGAGTCAGCAAGGCTAAAGTTGTTTATAGCATCCTCACATACATCTTCGTGAGTGGCCATGGCTACAGTGTGTGTGGTGCAGGAATACAGTCATTGGGCTCAGAGGGGCCAAGAAGATGATCAAAATGTTGAGAATGATGCTAAACTTCAGAAAGGAAAACTTAAAAGAAAGTGAACAAGTCACTCAAAGGCATCCCTAGAATTACATGGGAGAAGGTAAGAGCAGAAAGGAAAAGGAGGAGGGGAGGGAAGTGAACCAGTTCCTTGATGTGGTTTGAAACCAATAGCAGAACGTAAGAAAGCAAGGTGGGAAAAGCAGTTAAATTAGCAAGGCTGGGAGTAATTCACACTAGCTAGATGGCAGGTTTGAGAAGCTGCTTGAAATGAAAATTTGGAAACCCAACTCCCAGGTATTACTATTAAAGTGTATAAAGTATAATGAGTATAAAAGAAACATTGAAAGATCCAAGATGGACTTTGAAGAACTTGTGACTATACACAGAAGATAACTAATTTAGGCAAATCAGTGCTGTTGTCTTGTGTGAAAATTGGACTTACTGGATGACGGGAGGTTAAAGACGGCAATTACGGAAGAGAAGGGTACTGCCAAAAGGGAAATTAGGACTTTGCGTTAGTTTTTAACTGCTAAAAATGTTGTGGAATACTTGGTACTAGTATTGTGCCCAGTTTTTCTAAATATAAAAGATAAGCAAATTTCAGAAATTGAGGTCTTGGCAAAAGCAGATTTGGAATAAGCTATTAATCTGGAAAGCATCAAGTGAGCAGACACCAACAGTATGCTGTGTTCTATAAAACATAACTTCCAGCAGAAGGAAGGGATTTTTTTCATTAAAAAAAGCCACTTTTTTTGGAATAAAGTTCTTCATGTACCTTGTACTCTGGTTGAAGCAAAAATTGAGAAAACAGAATATCTGAAAGATCGTGTTCTCATAGTGTCCAGCTTTCCTAGTAGTTGCTTGAAATGTCCAAGCCAGAGAATGGGTGGGTTGTAAGCAGCAAGCTCAGAAGGACCGTGATTCTCTGCTCTCCCTCTTTCATTTAAAAACACCTGTTCTGCATTCTGAGTGTGTGGAACTTGGTGCTCAGGAGTAGGGTTTATAGGAGAGGACTTAGTACCTTGTGAATTTTAATCTTTATGCTGTTTTCTGTTACACTGAATGCAAGCTATAATGTCATGGTCATTTGTATTAAGAATATGTTGTTGCACATGAAGTAATTTGTGGAAAAAAACACAGGAAGTCTTGCTTTGTGGAAGTGATTGACTCATGAGCACATTCTTCCTCATAAGCATGTTTCCCAGTGTTAGTGAAGTTTGCTGATAGCTCAGGAATAGCTGAATTTCTTTTTTTTTTTTTTTTTTTTTTTGTAGTATATTCTACTGCACTGGATCTTTAGAATCATAGGATGTATTGGGTTGGAAGGGACCTCTAAAGGCCATCTAGTCCAACCCTCCTACAATAAGCAGAGGATTGCATCTGGTTGCACTGCTGGGCCTATTCTGTAACTGTACAAGACCTCTGTTGAAAGGGCGATATGCAATAGTTTACTACTTTTAAGGAGACGTTACAGCAGGCATTAAGAGCCTAGACACTTGGGCAGGGTGATCTACAGCAATCTGTATTTAGCGTTCCCTGTGAGTGATGGCCGGGCTTGTGAGGCTCAAGGCTGATCTGTCTTTTAAGTGGATGTTTTGACTTATTACCGTAGTTATTTAATGGGGCCCTTCATAATCCTTGTTCCAGTGGAAAAAATCCCCCTTTTTATCTAGGATTGTCTGCAGGCAATAACACCTTCAGAAATTAGTATCTTTGGAAGCAAATGTAGCCAGTAAGGCTGACGGGAGTATCCAAGCTGTGCTTAAAAGCTTCTCTCCCTCTGCTCCTCTCCTTGTGTCGAGTTGTGGCTGTGTGTTCAGGATCGCAAGGATCTGTACCTGGACCAGTTTGTTGCTAAAGTCTTCACACTTGTTTTGGGGTTTTTTTTTGGTGGTGGTTTGTTTGTTTGTTTGTTTTTTAATGCTTTGCCAAAATTAGGAAAACGTTTGAAGTACTTCTGCATCACTCTTGCTGTTATATATATTTCCTCATACCAATCTGCCTCTGTTCAGATTTTATGTTGGTTTTTTATTTTTCTAGATTATGGGATATTTTGAGGTGCTTGCTTCCTTCCNNCTTTCTCCTTCCTTCCCCCCCCCCCCCCCCCATCCAAACAGATGATGAAAGATTTTCCTGCTGGGGTCTGTTGTCTCTTCTAGTTTTTTGTTATTTTCTTTTTTGGAGAGTTTACTGAGGATATTCAACATTCATTTTGTTTTGCTCTGCCTCATTCTATTACTCACAGTTATATGCCTGTGGCTAATTATACTCCTCCACTCCTTTCTTGGTGTTTGTATCCTTCATGTACTTACAGATGGTTATCAAATCCCCATCTTGCTTAGCCAGTCTGTCTAGCACTTGCGACTTGACAGAGATTTTTATCCTTCCTCGTTCTTGAATTGCTTTGCTCATCTCTTCTCTCCAGATGGTTTGAGAGTCTTCAAACCGATGCTCTAGGCCTGCTCACACCTGAGTCCTGGAGGTGATACCTCTGCTCATGTTGCAGTCGCTTTAGCTTTTGGCATTTTTACTGTTTGCAACTTCATATGAAGTTCCTCCCTAAATCTATGCTAGTGTTGCCATCTTCATATATCTCCCCACTGAATATCTCTAATATGTTCTCTGCATGTGGGAGTTTGGAGTGAAATGAGACTCATTTTGTCTTTTTTGGCCATATTGCCATACTCCCCAAGTCTCTTTATATTATATTTCTTGCAGAAAAGCACTAAGAAATCTATGCTAAAGGAATACTGATGTAGTGAAGTGAAACATTCAAAAGTCATTAACTTGCGTGTAACTGTGCTTCTACAACTTTTAATGTGTGCAATATGATGATCTTGAATTATGTGGTGCATCATGGTTTTCCTCTTCCTCCTTCAGAGCATAGATGAGGCGTTATATATGGAGTGAAGCAGTTGAGCTGTAGCCAATTATTGTTCTCATTTTAATAGAATAAATAGCTGCTTCATTGCTCAGTGTGGCATGTGCCCCCTTCTTGCTTGATTACCATCCTTTGTGTGACACCCCAAAGTACTGGAGTCCCCCTGAAGCACTGGTTCCCCTCCAGGGTATTTGTGTAAAATACAAAGTTGTGGGTAGGTGTCCAGAAGAAAATTAGGATTAGTTATGCGTTACATACGTGATAGAATTGGGAGAAGCTGATGCAGTTTTAGCCCCTTTTTTACTATTGTCTGGGTGGAATCCAGTTAGTATCTTCTGACCTGCATCCTTGGGCTCACTTTGAGAACGTTTAAGAAGTTTTCATCTTGAAAAGCAAATACAATAGTTTCGGGTTCTTTTGTGAAAAGATGCTATTATGTCTCCAGGTCAGATAAGGACATCGTTTATGTGCTGGGCTCACCTTTCTGCCCTGTAAGTTCTAGAGAGTCTCTTTACTGTGTTTCACAGCAAATGGCAGTGTCAGTAATCACACAACTGAACCTGGCAGTTCTGGGGACGTACAGGGGTTCCTGGAGGGAACATTTTTGTGCTGAATTGTTACACACTTTGGGATGCAAAGTAGCTTAAACTTAAAAGGTGATTTTTAGTGCGATATTTTTGTCCCTGGTTTGGAATGGGCAGGCTTACGTTGGGGATGCTTTCCTTCACCATGCTGTTCATGGCTAGTGACCTATGTGACGCTTGCTTCAGTTTAGCTTCCAGAAGAGTTCATAGAGGACATGAGCTATTCAGCACTGGTTTGAAATTCCTCTTGACTCTTTAAAGTTGACTGCATATTCTAATCTCTTTGTCATCTCCTGTGGGACATGCTCATTGCCAGAATTTCCTAGTACCATATGAGCTGTTGGTATTCCTGGCTCTGTTTTAAATGAGTCCAGCTTTTTCTGCTTGTCTGAAAGAATCAAACCATGTAGGTTTCAAAAGTGTTCTCAAGACTGCCTCTTTTCCATCCACCTGCCCCATGGCAAAATCAGCTATGTTTGAATTAAGTTTGCTTTTTTTTTTTGTTTTGCTTTCCCATTTTCTAGTTTTCTGCCAAACTAGCACTTGGTAGTACTAACATTGAGCTTGGAGCAGAGGCAGCAGTTGAGCTTGCTAAACTCAAAGCTGTTTTTACAAAGCCATCTGGAGTGCTTAGCCTCAGCCTCCTTTTGGGTTACATGGTCTAGAGTTTGTAATATTACCAGGACCAGGTGCAGAAATAGTAATGAGAAAAAAACCTTCCGCAGTGTCAGGGCTCCCAAATGCAATATTAGTTGTGAGATGCTAGCCAAAGCAGTGAGATTAAAGGAGGCCCTTCAAATGAAGGGACTTGAGGTCATCCGGTACACAGGAGATAATTCCAGATGCAAGAGAGAGCAGCTTGAAGAGGTGTGAGGTTGTTGGGGTGAAAGGCACACTAAGAGCCTTAAGAGCATTAGTTGATTTGTTGCTGTTGGACTTGACTTTACCAAACCAGTACTGACTCTGTACCTGTTTAGCTCATTACCAAAATCTACCAATGTCATCGGGTTTGTAGCTACTTTCTTTCTTGGGTGCCTTTTCTGCCTCAGGAAGGAATGCATTTAGCATTGGTTTAAGACAGCTGTTCAACACTGTCAGCGTTAACACTGGCCTTCGAAGGGTTAACTGGGCTTCAGCTAACACCCTGTCACTTTGCTTTGAATATTGGTGTTGGGGGAAAGCACCTTGCTTCTAAAAATGGGAGAGCTGAACCACTGGGAGAGGCTTTTTCATATTTTCAATTTCAAAAGGGAATGACAGCTACGGAGATTTATAAAATTTTAAACCATGCCAATTTAAAGGGCTTTAAATATTGAACGCAGACAACTTTTCCATAGGCAGAGCAGCCATGGGAAGAGGAAGTGGCAAAGTTTGATCCTGTTAAGGGCCAAAGGTGGTCTATTAACTTTGGAGGGACAGACAGCAATCTTGCATAAGAAAACCTGGCTTTTCTACCAGATGGTAAATAATTATAGAGCACTAAACAGTTGCAAAGAGACCAAGTCTATAAAGCAGCTGGTAGAGTAACTGTGACAATTCATCAGTTTTGCATGATGCACGTTGTATGTATCTCATGGGCTTGACAGGAAAGTTATAAATCTGTCAAGCTTGAAACTGGAGAGAAGCTTGATCACATTTGTTGAAAGAAGAGAGAAATTGAGAGACAGATCTATTCTTTAGCTGAGGTTTTTGTGTTTCTGAGAGTTACTCCTGAATGAGGGCTGTGGAGGTGCCATTCACATGACTTCTGAGCAATCTGTACTCCAGACACACCATTAGACCAGGCACTTTTGTTGTTAATGGAAGTGAATGTAAGAGGAAAAGCTCTCTGAAAGCTATTCATCCCCAGTCTGGTCTGATACATACCTAAAGGTATTTTCAGCACCACCTGTAAAACTTGTTCTGTCCTAATCTGAGTGAGTTTGACACACATCATTAGTTTTAACACAGTAATTTCAACACTTGGTGTGGTTTTCTCCCCCCCCCCACCAAGAAGAGCAGCCTCTTAAGATTCTGGCTGCTGTTGAGCTAGATAAAATGCTACTTAAAAGTGTGTTTCAGTGGGTTTGCCTCTCTGGACTGCACAGATTAACACTGTACACAGAGAATTTAGAGACAAAATCTTCACTCTTAATTCTGGTGCTTCTTCCCATTCCTCTGTGGGCCCTATCTGGAGACCTGGCTAACACTGGGAGAACTGCCTGGGGACCGAATGGAGTTTCCTGTTGGAATAGAGCTTATGCAGGTATAAAGATACAAATTTCTGTATCTGCCTCTGCAGTGTAAGACATGTTAATGGTGCATTTAGTAATTCTTTGGCGAGAGATGAGTGAAGATACGGAGGCTGGAAAGCAACAAAGAGAAATGAGTGTATGGCTGGTACAAAGAGCCTCTTTTGCAGTATACAAAATCCTGCTGCTGAGCTTACTTGGATTTATGCTTTCTCATTGAGATAATAAAAGCATGATAAGATGATCAGTATTCTCTCTGCATCTAGGTTAGAACCAGGTTATTTTGTAAAGTATTTTCGGATGTCTTGGCTGTAGAAGACATTGCATAAATAAAGATTTCCCTATGTTGTGTGATATTATAATGTGTTAAGATTTACTGTGCAAATACAGTAACAGAATGGAGAAGAATCATGATCTGCTGTTTGTTAGTACAATGCGATGTAAATATTTGCCTAGGTAGATTCTCTTGAGATTTCTTGCAGATTTCCTTCAGCACTGTCATTGCTGGCATTCTTTAAGCACTATATTTTTGTCAGAAGTAAACATGTTCCTAACATGTGATGCTTCCATCAAAAGCTCAGTGGTTCTCAAAAAACCAAAACAAACCCTAAAAAAAGAAAAAGATGACACTTCCTCTTCCAAAAGCCCAGCAAAATGCAAAAATACCATTGTTAGAGGAATCTTGAACATGTTTTTGAAATGTCTGCCAACACAGAATCATAGAATGTTCTAGGCTGGAAGGGACCTCTAGAGGTCATCTGGTCCAACCTCCCTACTCGATTAGGGACATCTATAGCTAGGTCAGGTTGCTCAGAGCCACATCAAGCCCGGCCTTGAATGACTCCAGAGATGGGGCGTCCCATCACCTCCCTGGGCAGCCCATTCCAGTGATCTATCACCCTCGTGTTAAAGAACTTTTTTCTAATATCCAACCTAAGTCTATCCTTTCCTAGCTTAAAACCATCACTCCTTGTCCTGTCACTACAAACCCTCGTGAATAGACCTTCCCCTGCCTTCCTGTAGGCCCCCTTCAGGTACTGGAAGGTCAGTATAAGGTCTCCCTGGAGCCTTCTCTTCTCCAGGCTGAACAGCCCCAACTCCCTCAGCCTGTCTTCATACGAGAGATGCTCCATTCTGCTGATGGGTCCCCTGCCATGTACAGCCTGTGCACTTGTAGATTCTTTGCTTCAGGAATACATACGGGGTCCACTTGGGCTGGCATCTGCCAGCGTGAGAGTTTTTTCACTTATTAATGATGTCTTGCCAGCTTTTGGTAACTCTTGCAGCTTAGTGAAGGAGAATCTCATCAACTTTTGAATGACTCTTGAGCTTGCATTGAGATGCCCAGCACTAAAAGAGTGAGCCCCTGTCCTTGCTGAGCGTTGTCACTTTGAGGGAATGGGGCTTGCTAGCTCCTTTAGACTCTGTCTTAACAGGCAGACCTTGGACTTCCAAGTGAAAGTAAAATGAGTAGACCTCATGAAGAGATAAAGAAGGTAGGTGTACACAAATTGCAATTTTTTTTTTTAAATGCCTACCTTTTTGGGTTAAGTTTCAAAGAACTTTCTGTGTTTCTATATCCAAGCAGATGCCCAAGTTAAGCCAGTTTCCAAAATAATTTGCTTTGTTCTGCAGAAGGAATATTCAGTCCTCAATTCTTTTAGACAGTCCTCCTATCCATTTTTGGGAGGTTGAAGGTCAGGTGTTCACTTTGGGTGAAGCATTTCTTTATAGACAATTTTCCTAATAACCTTCTACTGTGACTCTGGTAGCCCTGTGAACTGACAGCTGATTCAGTTCAGCTTCTGTTTCTCCTGCTTGGACCTGTCAAGACTTGTCTGGTCTAGACCAGCCCAGCTGGATGGGCCAAGCTATGCTTAACATTTTCTTGACTGCAAATCATCCTGCATTTGCAGTCAAGCGTGTCTGTCTTGGGCAGATGGATGAGGAGGAGTTACATGAGTTTAAGATTATTTCTTGTAACGTGCAACTTCAGAACCACTTGTTGTGAATAAGAGCAATTAAAGGATGAATTAATAGGCCATAATAGAGACTGCACATGAAGATAAACCTGAAGATGAGTGTGCATTTATGCCTCATGACCCTCGAAAACAGCTTACTGGATTTGGGGACATCAATGCAGAGCTCTAATGCTCAAGCAGGAAAGATGGTTAAATTTCTCTTTAAAAGTATCTGTAACTATGTCTTTACAATGTAGTTTGATACATCAGCATTTAATCTGTGTGTCACATGTGATGATATTCCTTTTCTTCCTCTCGGTTTGCAGGAGTAAGTCTGTGTCTGTAACACTGGATGTACTGACTGCTTGCCTCAGACTGAAGAGGACTTGCTCTGCTTTGGAATATGGTGCCTAACTTCTGCGTCCCAGTACTCACTGTGCCAGCAGCCATCCTCTGCTGCTTGATGCTGCCTTTAGCAGGAGCGGACAGTAAGTAACATGCAGTTTTGGGAGCCTTGAATATCTTGCAGAATTTCTAACAAGAAATATTAAACATTCTTTGTGTGTACTGGAAACTCTGAGGACTAAGGGATAATGCTCCCCAAATCTATTGTTTCCTAATGTGTGTGCAATGCAGATAAACAGTATGTATGTGAAGGGTCACAAGCAGAACTAAAAAGGCTGACAATTTACTCAAGTACAGGAAGAATTTCTTTAGTAGCTGCAAGATCAAAACATGACAATTTGATTTCTAGCATGTATGGATGAGTAAAGAAAATTGAGGGCAGAGGAAGAGAGAAGTATTAGGGTCACAGTAATCCCTCTTACTTCAGTTTCCTTGTTCTTGCACCAGCTCTCATAATTTGTGTAGTGTTAAGACGTATCTCCTGAGTCAGCAGGTGATTGAGAGCTGTTGGGGAAAGGGTGTCAGTTTTTACTGTCTGGTGTAGCTCTCCTACACCTGTATTTCAGCAGAACTGGAGTAAAATGTTTTCTTATGGTCATGCTTTAAGCTGTTGTGTTGATGCCTGTTGTCCTCAGAGTCTTGCAGTGCTGCTGTGACTAGCTTTTATTAGCCCCATCCAAGCCAAGGAGAAAGATGTGTGCAAAACACATCTGTGGGCAGACGAGAGGAGGGAAACTTGATGGTCAACTACTGAAAATATCTTAAAGTAGGAATTTCCTGTTAAATTACTTATGCAAAGTGCAGAAAACTTAGTGGGTTCTTTGCATAGTCTTGGTTTTCAATAACTCGTATATTTGCTTCGCTATCCCCAATTTTTGCTATTTGTGTACCCCTCTCCTCTTTTTTTTTTAACCAGTAACCATTTTTTTGGTGTCCAAATGTTTGCACATTCGTTGCAGACCCTGGCAGTTGTGAATGCTCCATGCTTTTGAAAGTGCCATGTGCTCCTGGGATGCTTGAGTTGGAGCAGAGAAGTGACTGTGATGCACCTCCTGAGCTACCACCAGCCATCTGCTTCTCACTTCAGGAGCTTAGTCACCAGGCTTATAATTAAGATATCATTTTGTGAAAGTTGAAGGAGATCTTAATACCTGTTGGTAGGAGCCTGGCTGAATGGAGAAAGCAGGCTGGAGGTCCTAAATGTCTTTAACAGAACAAGGAGAAGTAAATTTAGAGAAGCTGGAGAGGAATGTGAAGGGAGGGATGTGAAGAAAAGACAGAAATTCACTGTTTTTGTCATCACTAGGCAAAACTACTTGCACAAGGCAGCAGATTGGTGTGTAGTCTGTATGAGTCTGAGCTGCCCAGTTAAACTAAGGGCAGCAGCTGTCTCCTTCCTCAGCTTTCTTTCCTGGCTGCTGGTGCTGCTGGAAGTTGCTTATTCAGATCACTTTATGACTACACAATGTAGCCCGTTTTGGAGTCTGGCACAGAGAAGTATATGTTTAACATTCTGAGGTATATAAAACTTCCCTGAGGTTCATTATATTTATCCTGGCCCCTGCAAAGGAGAGAAGTTGTCACTCTGTCAGGTATGCAGAAATGGGTGGAGCTTGAGATGTCCTTGTACAGTTCTTGGCCTGAGGATAACTTGCAGTAGGCATGGTTTGCTAATTTTGTGGAATACTTCTTCATGCTTAAATTTAACAAAATTGGCTCCGTTTTATAGGCCCAAATCCAAATATTGGTGTCTCAGATGTGAAAAGCTTCTGTGTTGAGAAGCAAGCGCATCTGTATGTATGCCTTTTTTCTCTGGCGCAGACTGACTCTGAATTGCTTTTTCCTAATCTGGAAGGCAGATCTGGAGGACAGCGACCTTTTAACCGCCACAGCCACCACGGATTAACCGAGGGTTTCCTGGAATGGAAATTGTTGCTCTGTGTATTTTAGCAACTTACAGCTTTTCTATTATCTTACCTCCCTGAATCTTGCCACCGACTGTCAGGGACAGGGAGCTGTGTGAAAGGGTCTGCTCTGCCCCTCCACAAGGGTGAAAAGAGGCATCCCCAAACCCCGCATGTTCCCTGTCCTGTCATCAGTGATGCAGGCGGGCAAGATACAGGAGTGAATATGGCACTGGGGAGTCTTACTTCAGGACAGCAGTGGGAAGGTATGGTGATATATACACACTGGTGCTTACTATAAAAGCTGGAGAGGGATGCTGTGAAAGCAGCACACCATATGCACCCTCTTTAGATTTTTTTTGTCCCCTAAGCATCCTGTTGGCTCCACTCAAAGTTTATTTACATGGATTCCTAATGTAATATGGCTGTTCCTGAGCTTTCACCATGATTCTTCCTTTTCCCTGTCTGTGGAGGGATGGGTAGGCTTCATATCTGCAAAGCATTCCTACATTTTCCAGATTAAAAGCAGTATGATAATGGGAGCAGGGTTAACCCTGGAGTTCCTGGAGTCAGGTCCAAAAATCACTTTTTATAGGAACAGTGAGGATCGAGGGCAGGGAAGCAGGGCAGGGGATGGGCTGTGCTGCATCCCTGGCAGCAGGCTGCCCGGTGGCTCACGGCCGGATGCTCAGGGAGCACCCACAACCAGGGCTCCATACCTTTCCCACCTGTGCTTTGGAGCTGTTGTTGTCAAAACGCATTTCAGTGTCGCTGCCATAGCTCCTTGACAATTAGGCAGCTGGCAGATAGCTATACGTTAACGCCTGAGATAAAACAGATTGAATATGTGTTGCCTAGTGGAATTAGCGCAGGCACGTGCCGTGATTCTTCCCCTGGAACTGAGTTCACAGGAGCTTCAAATAATGTCAGCACCGAGGAACTGAAGGGGCATCCAAAGGTTAAATGTGTGGCAGTCTGTCAGAAAAAGAGGGGATCACTGGGTGCCTCCCTCCAGCAGGAGGGGAGCAATGGTTTCCTAGCAGCTCTGGAGGGATGCTGGGAGGAGAAGGTCAAGTGGGAAGGGGCACATGTGCATGAACAGTGGATACAGAAGTGCTAATTTGGCAAAAAACACTTTCAAATCCTCCCTGGCTTTTACAGACTGAAGTAAGAAATTATTAAATTTTCTGTGTGATCTGACTGTGTTTCTGTCAGGGTGACCCTAATTCCATTAGAGCAGCTCAGAGCTGATTCAGGATGGCTGTTCTACACTTTCTCCCTCAGCTTGCTTGTGTGGGTTTTTTTTATGCACTCTGTGCTTCCCTGTCTGTCAGCTTTTGATTGTGCATGGGAAAATAGCTTTGCAGATTTCATTTAATGTTCAGTTCAATTGTCAGCTAAAAGATGGCCTTTTCCAGCTTTTGGAAATATGTCATTTACTCTAATAAAATAAAAAACAACAACAAAAAAATCCCCTCTCAAAACAAAAAGCAGAGAAAACAGGAAAAAAATCAATACTGTCATCAGCAATGTGTTCTGTTCTTGGCTTGTTTTTTTAAGAAATTAGGATTTGTTTTTGAAGTCCTGGGCACAGCTTCTATTAGCCAAAGGAAGAGTCTAGGTGACCAACCTAGAGCCTTTTCTCACCAAAATATATCTTGGTTTGTCTTGCACGGAATTTCAAAGGGTTTAAGTAAGAAAACCGCTTCAAAAGTGACCTTGTAGAAGGTAAGAACTAAGGCAGTATTAGGCCAACTACCTGTGAAGTGATAGGTGGTAAACAAACAATTTGCACCTTTTGATTTCTAAAGATAGAGCAAACGTGGCTTTTGTTTGAGGGGGTGGGGGAAGCTTGCAGCAGTGAGCTGGTGCTTGTGAAGGCAGGTTTCTGGCTCTCACCACCTCAGGTCAGCAAGGACCCCGAGTCTGAAGTGTCTCAAGGCTGCCCTTCTCCTTCCAAGAGATAGTTGCTTTATATCCAAAAGGTAGGCATGTTGTACAGTTTGTTGTGGTGGTGGTGTTTTGTTGTGTGGTGTGTTTTTTTTCAATCAACCGTGTTTCTTGGATGCTAATTGGATTGAGGAGACACATTAAAAAAGAAAGTAGGAAGGTGAGATGTTGATACTTGTGAAGGTTTGGAAAAGGAAGAATACTGATGGCCTTTCTGGACACGTGGCTTCTGTTTTGCCAGGGATTTTGCATTGCACCTGAAGTTTTGGACAGAGGAGCACTAGAGCGTTTGTTAGCGCACTTGGCTCCCCTTGTGCTCCAGCTCTGCTCTCTGCTATTTTGTGTTCCTGTGATCCAGGAGTAGCATGGCAGGTGTGGACTCCCTTTTTCAGCTCTGCCTTCTTTGCTTCATAACCTGAGTGATGCCTCAACAAAAGCTCAGCTCCAAATACAGCTACTCTGGGCCACCCTGCGAGGAGAGACTTCTTGTTGTGCGAGTCTGGAAAGCAGCCATTTGCAGGGCTGGGCAGCAGGGCCCCATCCCAAAACCTGGACCTGGGGCTTCTCTGCTGCTGCCTTGCATCTGTTTCTGCTTCCTGGTTTCTCGTTTGCCTGTCCCCAAACACTGCATATAGTGATTATGTGTAATTGGTACGATCAGATCCAGCTTTGCAGCACAGGTAAATACTAATTTTCTGCAATGCTACCTTGACTAGCTTGACAAATTCCATCAGTGAAAAGGACGTGTAAAATATTGTGTAGGAAATCCCCTATACCTGAGGCATTGGAGTTGCATCATTAAAGGACAGGTTGAAATACTAACCACAGTTATTGTGCAACTTTATTTTTGATGTCCTTCCTCATCATATATACATTTAGGTATAAATGGATTCTGCGCTTTTCTGTAAAATATCTAAATGCTGCCTGCTCGTAACTGAATGTTGCAGACGTCAAGGTAGGAGGGATGCTGTGAGAGCAAACACTATGTATAGAGTAGATGACAGATCTTTTTCTGCATGCCCCTTTTAGCTCCAGCCCTTGCAGGAGTCATGTGAATTTGTTTTGGTGGCTATCTACAACAGGTCACAGCATAGTCATTTGTCTTTTTTATTTATTGTTAAAGCCAAAATCATTCATCAGTCAACATCAGCTGCTAGGTCAAAGGTCTGTCTAGCCCCAAATCCCTTATCCAGCAATGGTCAGTACAAAGACCTATGGAGGATGTAAGAACACCATAAATATTTAGTGATTCCTTCCTGGTGTTGTCTTCTAGCCCTCAGTGAGTGATGGCTCCTGAGCCCAGATTGGTGGTGGTGTAACTTCAGGCAAGCTTACTATGGGTTTGGCTCTTGGGCATCTCTGAGCGTGCTTTCAGTCTTCAGGGAAATCCTGGAGCCAGTGGTTTGCCTGAAGACCATGGTGTAGGATCTGACTTTTGCCTCTATGCCTTGGCTTCTTGTTTAACCAACCTACTGCTGCTCTGCAGCGCTAAGCAGTCTCACTCGCTTTATGCGTCATTCAGACTCGGCTGCGTAGCCAGAACTACTCTCTTCACAAGGGCGTTCCTGTGTTTAAGTGTCCATGCAAGTTATCCAGCACAGTGGCGAATGCTGAGGGGGTGATATATTTAATACATGTTCTTTTAGAGAGAGCGTGCTTATTGGCTCGGTGATAGAGAAAAACAGTAAAACTACCTACTTAAGATTTTATTGTTCAGTGTAGATTCATAGATTTTGAGGCCAGAAATCAGATCAGTGTAGTCTTCTACTCTGACCTGCATAGCACAGGCTGTATAATTTCAGCTAGTAATTTCTGCATCTACTTTTAACAGCTGTGGATGAACTCACACGTAGCTTTTAGGAGGCTATCAAATAATGATTTGAAGTCTAAATGGTACAGAATTTACCCGTCTCCTATGTGATCTGTAAAAATGGCAACTAATCATTACTTCTACAAATCTGTATTTATTTCAGGCTTCATTTATGCATTTTTTTGGGTTCAGACACTGGATGTTGTAACCTGTCAGCTAGGCTGGAGGCTCCTGTTATTTAATGCAATCTGCCGGAGAAGCAAGATAGAGCGTAGGAGTTAGACAAGCTGAAAGTTTGTCCTTTTTATTGTAGAGAAATGGGTTGGTCTTGATTTTTCTGATCGGAGATAATTTTTATAGTTCTTCACTGATCTTCCAGACTTCCCGGTGTATTTTTTTAGAATCAAGGGACCAGGAGCAGGAGGAGAAGTGGTACTTCAGCCCTTTTACCCATAGCACAGAGCTGGGAACACGGTCCTCCACAATGGCCTTTGAATCCCTTTCAGGGCCACCTCTGATTCCCAGGATGTGAACTTCTATTTGTGTGACTTGGGTTTGTTCTCTTAAGGGCGTATCTGCCCTTAAGTGTACATTAAAATGCATTTTGCCGGATCCCAGCTCGTTCAATCATTCGAGTACTTCTGTACAGGTAATCTTCCTTTGCTGTTGTTAGCTGACTACCAATCTTACCCTTTACTTTCCAAATCTAGTTGCAAGCTTGTTGCATTTATTCCCAGATGTTAATCAGTCGTGGCTATTTGCAGAGGCTGCTGTGAGTGTTTGAAGGAGACACTTAAAATATTCTACAGTAGTGATGGCATCTTTGCAAATGGAAAGGAGTGCCAGGAAACTGATAAAATAATATGGTTTGTCATGCTGCTGCTTGCTACTAGTAGTACTGACATCAGATGGGGGAAAAGTATGAGGTCTGCTAGACTTTTCAGTGTTTTAGCTGAGCAGTTGTAAAAAGCAATGAAGTGGTAATAGGGATGCTTTTTTTTTCTTTGATTATCTGTTTGTTATATTGGCACTTCAGAATGATACTGTAATATAAAATGATCATTTTTGTGAACAACCAAGAGTATGAAATTTGTTTACTCAGAATGTTAGTCAATCTTTTTTTGATGGTGAACATATTTGGTTTAAAAAGGGGAAAAAAAAGCGCATCTGTTCATGGATGGTTTTTCTCTGGTGAGATGTCTATCTTTACGTATCAGTAGCTGAAAAGCAGTGGTGTACTTTTAATTAAATGCTGTATTTAGCCACTCGTGAGGAACAGGGCTTTGTCTATGCCAAAGACAAATATAATTTGTTTGTGTGAAAACAGTGTAGGGTGCTTACTGGAAGTTTTAAGTCATAGAAATGTCTTTTGCCTTGCACACTTTACTGACATATGACAACTAAATTAAACCAAGGCACATTTTATAGTGGACTATGGCTTTACATTTTTACATGAATTGTAGCCTGCAATGCTAGACCTTGCCTTGAATGTCAGTTAACGTTCCTCTGAGGCATCATAACACTAAGCCTTTACAATAAGGACACTCATAGGGTATGGAAAAGAAATAATTACAGAATGTATTCTATTTCATGTAGTACAAGTTGGAATGAACTTGTCCTGCTTTGCTTTTCAGATGGCCTTTCACTGTGTGTATTGCTCACTATTTCAATGTGATTTTTTTCAGTAATTAACAACATTACTTCCAGGAATGTATTTTTTTAAATTGGATTGAGATATGAAGACAGTACCTGGTCAAAACCTAAAGCAAATGGAAATCCCACCATTTTTCAACGGGGGTTTGTGGCACAAATGGTGACCATTCTGAGTTGACGCTCTGAACACGGTCAGCATGACAAGAAGAGATTTGGATTTGGTTTGTCTTTGCTGCATGTGGTTATTCTGTTTGGCTCTCTGGAAGGAGCTATGGTCTCATAGAAAGGACCATAATCAGTCCACTGTTTGTGCTGGTTAATACTGCAAACTCAGAAGGAAGATTGCACCCAGGGAATTCTTCTTCCTTGCTTTTGCTGCTTTTATCTTTTTTTTTTTTTATTTAAATTTATTATTATTATTACAGACTGTGTGAGATGACTTTGTTGGTTCACCTCAAAGTTGAGTGATAAAAGCCCTTGCAAGTTAATTGCCACACGAGGAGAAGACAATAATTCTTGAGCCTCCGTACTTAGACATCAGTGCAGAACACCTACGTGTTTTCTTTGGATTTATTTTTAGCTAAGTTCACTTCAACTCTTAGCACAACTGATATGTTACTTCTGTTAAACACTGTTTTGAAAAAGGGATTTTAAAGAGGCCAGGAAATATTAAGCAGATTTACTCATGGGGACCTTTTGACCCTGAAAAACTCCATTTATAATAACCATTTTGAGTCTTGGCATTAGCACAGCTGTGCCTGGCAGGTAGAACTGTTCGTTTTCACCCGCTTGTCAAACCCAGTTGGTGGCTTGTGCAGGTGGGAGACCTGAGCGTGTCACCAAGTTCTTGCTTTTTGTTGTGGGGCTGTACGTAAGGCAGAGATGGCCTTTCCTGGGTTTTCAAACTTGAAACTGAAGTTCTCCCTTTTGAGGTAAATGTCAGAGCTGACATGCATTGGTTTCAGAAAGGATTTTGATCTTTGTATTTAAAAAACCACAGCCTGGAAGTGAGAAGGCTATATATATTGTACTTATACAGTGTTTCATTTACAAGAGAGAAGATTTGTTGGAAGAACTGAATGGTGAAAATCTAGTGAAATGCCAAAAAGTTATAATATTGATATGATGAAGACAACTATGTATTTTAATCGTGTTTAGCATCAAACAAAAGCTTTCAGTAGTTTCAGAATGCAAGGAAACCTGTAGAGGGATGAACTTACCTCGCGCATTCACCACAGTTTGATTTATAGGGCATGTAATAAATAGAGGGGGTGTACTAGCAGGGGGAATCAGTAAGAGATGAAGAGGCAAACAGAGAAAACACTTTCATATTCCGTCGAGATTGGAGGTAGCCTGGGCTG
>VZZY01005610.1:10009-65675 GCA_013400335.1 Eurystomus gularis
GTGGGGAAGGAGGCAGCGGGGCGGTTACGGGTGGTGCGAAGGGCCAGGCTTTAGGCCGCGGCGAGCGGGGCTCCGCCGCCGCGGGGCCCGCTCGGTGCCTTCCGTGAGAGCGCGGCCGTTGGAAAGGCCGAGGGGCCTGCGGGCGGCCGGTGTCAGCACCGGGAGAGGGGAGAAGCACGTAAGCAGAGCTGTGAGGGAAGTCCCGGCGAGTTACGGCCTGCTCTCCTTGCAGATGCTGGGGAAGAGGATGGAGGCGATGGCGTCCGCAGTGTGGGTTCGCTGTCTCTTCACCAAGTCGAGAATTCCTGGCTCGGTATGTGCTTCAGTAGTCGAGAAGCTGAACAATCGGTCTTAGCCTGTTTAATTCTGTGCTTTCTGCGGTATGACGGATTTCTAGAGTCTTTGGGACAAGCAGGTTCATGGTGCACTGGATGATGGGCAGCACTCCAAAGGTATAAGTGTTGAATGCATCATCTGGTCTCCAGCTGTGTTCCTCAGGGCGCAGTCCCAGGGCCAGTTCTCTTGCAGTATTTTTATCAATTATCTGGATGCAGGAGTTGAATGCATCATTAGCAAGTTTGCTGACGATACCAAACTGGGAAGTGCTGTCGGCTCTCTGAAGAGTCCTTGCAAAAGGATCTAGGTAGGTGGGAGTGTTGGACAGTCATCAGTAGCCTGAAATTTAACGAGAACAACTGTCAGATTCTGCACCTGGGAGAGAGTAACACCAGGCACAAGTATAAATGGGGAGAGGAGCAGCTGGAGAGCAGCCATGCAGCAAGGGGTCAGGGGCTGCTGGTCGACAGCAGGCTCAACAGGAGTCAGCCGGGTGCCCTGGTAGCCAAGAGGGCAAACCACATCCTGGGGTGCATCAAACATGGTATAACCAGGAGGTGATTATCCTGCTGTGTTCAGCTTTGGTGCAGCCTCACCTTGAGTACTGTGTGCAATCCAGGGCCCCGCAGTTTAAGAAGGATGTGGAGGTCCTCAAATGCCTCCAGAGGAGGGCAACAAAGCTAGTTGAAGGGCTGGAAGGCATGTGCTGTGAGGAGTGGCTAAGAACTTGGGGTTTGTCTGGTTTGGAGAAGAGGAGGCTGAGGGGCGACCTCATTACTCTCTACAGCTTCCCAAGGAGGGGAAGCGGAGCGGGAGGTACTGACCCCTTCTCCTTGGTATCCAGTGACAGGACACATGGAAGCGGTTCAAAGCTGTGCCAAGGAAGGTTTAGTCTGGACATAAGGAAGCATTTCCTTACCAGGAGGGTGGTCAGATATTGGAACAGGCTTCCTAGAGAGGTGGTTGATGCCCCAAGCCTGTCAGTGTTTAAGAGGCATTTGGACAGTGCCCTTAATAACATGCTTTAACTTTTGGTCAGCCCTGAATTGGTCAGGCAGTTGGACTAAATGATAATTATAGGTCCCTTCCAACTGAAATAGTCTATTCAATAAATAACTAACCCAAAGTGGTGGGAAATTTGACTTACATCTTACATTTTTACAGCTTACCTTTTTGCAAGATACCGTCTAGTGTCCGTTGACTTTTTTTCTTAAGATCATTCTTTATGGAAAAAATACTGTTCAGAGGCTAAGTGGAGGCTCCTCAACGAGATGCAAGTGAAGTGCTGTGCTCATATAGAGTCTTGTCCCTGTGTTTCTAAGCAGTTGTGTGGTCAAACTCAGGGTGCTAATGTATTCAGTCAGCAAACAGTTATAAAAATGTGTTTGACTTAATGTTATGAAAGCTAAACTTGTGGTCACTTGCTGGTGATTTGACCTTCTGAGAAGAAAGTTAAGCATGTAGTAATTTTTACCAAGGTTGAAGTATGTTTTAAAGAGTTATTTTGTTAACTATAATAATTCAGATGTTTAGGAAAAAAACCTCTGGTTTTGTGAACCTTCTTATTGTAGGTATTTCAGCCACGGCCTGGAGATCATGAAAAGTATGGAGGTGACCCTGAGCAGCCCCACAAAATCCACGTTATTACTAGAATAAAAAGTGTAATTGGTCGCCCGTATTGGGAAAAGAAGATAGTACGTGATCTTGGACTGGATAAAGTATGATTGTTATTCTTTATACTTAATGTGTAGATCAGAAATGTAGAAACATAGGGGAGAATTAAGGTGGTGGGTTTTTTTTTTAAACACCTCAATTTTGCAGTCACAAAACTTGGGTTGCTTTACAGCTGCCATAAATGTAATTGAGAAATCAATTATTGTTTGAGAGCTGAGAGGAAGTTAATGGCAAATGGCCCTTTAGTGGGAGTTTAGAATATCACTGTGTATTACTTTGCATGCCTGAGGAGAACCTTGAGAATTGAGAGTGCTGCTGAAATAATAGAATAAGATTTGTAAATACTTACAATACAGTGGGTCATATTATTCAGATATTGCAGGTAGCCAAATATTCTTGTTTATTAATGAAAAGGCTTCCAAATCCAAGAGTTTGTGTCAAAGGTGGATTTATCCAATTTTTTCAGGCCAGCTGCACATTGTGCAAACATTCATCTAGTCTGTGTTATATTACAGAGAAAAAAAAATGTGGGATCAATTTAAGATCTAACTGAAGCAAGCAGTCGTACCCCTAAACTCCTGCATTTACATGTATAGTATTTTAATAGTTGGAAGAAATTTGAATATATTGATAATGTAATGGGAACAAAGCTGAATTTGTCATTTTACTGGAACTGGGTTTGATCAAGTTTTGATCTTATATTTTTATGTAAGTTCTTGGTTCTTGACATTTCTCTAAATCTTACATTTGCAAATGTGGTTTATATTTTACTGTCAGTGTGAAAACTATTTGATTGCGAGATTTGGGGTTTACCAATACATTTGTAAAAGCTGCTTTATTGTTTATATAGGCTCATCAGCCAAGACTGCACAAAAATATCCCTTCTGTGAATTCCAGACTGAAAATTATTAAGCATCTGATAAGGTTTGTTACTGATTTGTTTAATTTGGAACACTTAATGTAACTCTGAGTCCTAGGACTGCACTAAGCAAACTCTTTTGCCTGTAGAATACAGCCACTGAAACTACCTTATGGGTTGCCAACAGAAGAGGAAATGTCGAGCGCCTTTCTTACGTGCAAGGGAGAGCTTGTCATTAAACGGCATCTGAAACCTGTGGAGCAGAAAGAAGTTAAGTCATAAGCTTGGATTGGATCGGTTGGATTTATATTTTATAAAATAAATAATTTAAACCCTGAGTTAAGAGTTTGTGTTTGAAATGTAAGCTTTATTTTTACCCTGTCTGGCACGAATGGCAGAGGTGACGCTGATGCTTAAAGAAGTGTGTACATGTGTACAAATATAAAATTCAGTGTTGTTAATATTTACTTGAAATATTAAATGAATTATAGGCCTTCTGTCCTTGTGTTTTAATTTGTGGCTAGATTACTGCAGTTTATGGCTATTAAGTTAAGACGAGCAGAGAAGTAAGTAGAATAGATCTAACTAATGATGGTGAGGACATTTCCCAGCTAACAGTAAAGGTTTGCGGTGGTGGTGCATGACTTCACCTTCACTGCACAAAGGAAGGAACTGGAATTGAAGAGCCCTCTGTTTAGCAGTTACATGAGAGCCAACTGGCTATCCACTGAGAGTGTCATTTGATTGAGGCAGGCATTTGGGTGACTTAACCTTGATCATCCAGATCCCACACTTGTTCTGTAGCAAACAGTCTGTCATCTGGCCTCCTCTGTAGCTTAAAAAGTACCTGAACTCCCCATTCGGGAGGAGCAGGAGGAGTGATTCACATCTTGGTAGGTTGTAAAATCTGTCACTCAGGAAGCACGCTGTGCTTCCTATGTACTTCATATGTATTTCTTGATCCTAAATGTTTAATAGTATCCTAAGAGCTGCAGTCTATGTGAAAGTTGATGCTTTTCCTGTTCTGAAATTGCAAACTTGAGAAATCTGGAGGCCCTGAAGCATACCTCTTTGATGCAAATTAGTAATTGTGGGCTGCACGCTTATAAAATAACACCTTTTACTGAAGGATCTTGAATAGTACTGTGTGTGTATTTTTATTTAGGGTTTTCAGAACTGTGGCCAACATTTGGAAGCGGCTTCTGTATCAAATGATAAAGAAGTTTTCATTCCAGCGAGTATAAATTCCATGGTTTAACACAGTGAGCCTCTCCCACACTAGATAGACTGTAGAGGAGTTATCTAAATGACTGTATGTTGTGAGATCAGAGGATCAGTAGCTGAGAATGAATGTTTATCCTGTCTGCACGCTTGCAAAGAAGAGTAAACACCAGTAGGAGTTCAAAGCAATAGACACTTCAGTAGAGGGATATAAAAGCTGTCAGCGCTGTGTGCAGGAGAAAAAGGATAGGCCGTGGTGGTGGCATTGAGGAGTGTAATGGCTCCTATGAGCAGCCTGGAGGCAGAAATGTGAAATTAAGCTGAAAAGCCTCAATTTTTCAACAAGCTACAGGCTGTCGTTGGAAGGACACCAAAAATGCTGGCATCAGTCTGAAGTACATAGCAAGGAAAGTGAAGCAGATAAATGAATATTGCTTTTTCTTCCCTCCTTCCTTCCAGTCTTTGCATAGCATCTTGCACTGCAGTGTGTTGTAACTGCAGTCTCTGTGGTGTTGACCCTGTTCCCACAGGGAGGTACTTAATAAAGTGGAAATTTCAGCCCTTTTGGAGGACATTTGTAGTGCATCCAAGGTACAGGGCGCGCTTGAGATGACACAAGTACTAGGGCCGAGAAAATTAGGCAAATGAGTCTTGTTGCTGAGGGATTGCAAAGGTAAGTCTTGTACCAGGTCTTGGTGGCCCAGAGCCCTAGAGCCAGGATCATGCAGCCTTACCAAACACGTTTAGGATTTGTGTCCGTGGCATTGCAGCCTGGTCAGTCTCCAACAGAGGGAGCGCTGCCAGTCCCATCACACACAGTGTGCGTATGAGCGTGGGTCTTATGTGTGTTACGCTATACAGATGCTGCAACCTTCCAAAGTACTGCAAGGTAAACCAGAAAGAATGTGTTAATGAACAGTCTTGCTCGGTACTGTGCACAACTTAAAAAGTGTGTGGTAAATGACCTGGGTTAGAGCAGATCTAGTAAATGCTTCCCAAGTACAGAGAAGGGAAGTCCTTTGTTACCTGTTACTTCTGGGTAAGATTTAGCTACAAGAGATGTTCACATCTGTCTTTAATTGACAAGCTGGCAGTTTTAATGAAAAAGGAAATTGTATGTTCTTAAAATTTTAACGTATGTGTAAGTTTGGATGTTTCTGAAATGGTATTTACTCCAAGGTAACAACTGTCATACCATCTGCTATCCCAAACCTTCTCTGTATAAGCATACATGCTCTAAAGATTTTTCTCTCAGATCTAAAACCTGAACCAACAGGGTGCATCAACACAGTGTTGTGTCCACATCCTCTCAGTAACAGAGCATTGTACATGCTTCATGTAAATCTTCATGAAACACAAGTAAGAGGTGTTGCCTTTTTGTGCAGGGAACAAACAGTCTTAGGATGATAGCAAAATTCAGGTTGGAAGGTACCTCATAGGTCTCTAGTCCAACCTCCTGCTCAGCACAGGGCCAGCCCTGAGGTCAGACCAGGTTGCTCAGGACTTTGTCCAGCTGTGTCTTGAAACACTGTTGAGGACAGGGACAGCTCAGCCTCTCTAGGCAGCCTTTTTTGCTGCCTGGCTGTCCTCTTGGGGAGAGGTTACATGCAGAACAGTCTTGGATCCAGTCTGAACATTTCTTCTTTCAGCTTATGCTTCTTGCCACTTCTCTTTCCACCTTCCACTACTGGGAGAAGCCAGCCTGGCTCCATCCGCTCAGTTATCTCTCACAGATAGTAAGTACTGTGGGGCGGCTGTTAGGTCCACCTGAAGGTCGCCCTTCTCATGGGGCAAATGCAATCAGCTCCAACCACCTTGGTGGCTCTCTGTTGACCACTCGACTGAATTGGTCTTGCCTATGTCAGACGGCCCAGAACTGGACACTAGACATGGTCTAGCAAGTGCTTGGTAGAGGCATGTAATCCCCTCCCTTAGTCAAGCTGAGGTCACACAGCTCGGGGTACCTTTAGCTGCCTTTGCTGCTTGGGCACACAGCTGGCTCACAGTGGGCTTGCTTCTTGAGTAGGAACCATTTGCCATGTCTACCTGCTGTAGCATTTAAAATATATTCAAACAAATCCTTGGTGCAATGTGTGGTAGCAATGTAGAAATGCACTGTTTCAAGAATAAATTTCTATTTCTGTGCTATTGCTCTGTTGCAGGTTCATTTACTGTTTCAGATTTGGTAGTACTGTCGTGTGAGTAGATCAATACAATTTTAATAATAGAATCAGGATATTTTTGATCACAGGTGCAAAATACAAGCTATAAAAAATGCACCATATTTAGAACAAGCAACCCTTCCATGCTCTTTTTATTATTCCTTTAGCCCCTGGTGATGATGCTTGAGTGGCTTTTTTTAACCACTCTAAACCACTTACATTTCTCCCGTGTTTTGAAATGGCTGAATGAACCTAACAACTCTAAAGCTGAGGCTCCCCAAAAGCTTTGCTGCAAAATTGATTCAAAGGATCTATTTATTGTACATGAGTTTGCATCAGATTTTATAAAATACATGCCATTTGAAAAACATGATGGAATGTACATATTCTTACTCCAAACCCTGCATCGAAGCTAATGCACAGCTTCAGTAGAAGGATTCAATGCAGCAGCTTGAGTTTTGCAGGTTGTTTGCAACTGTAAAGGCTAAAATGAAGTGGCATCAAGGGCAAAAAAAAAAAAGTTAAGAGTACCTTAGCATTTTCCCTCCTGTCACAAGAAACAGCTTTGGGGTCACACCACCAAAGTTAAGAGCAATTATTCTGAAAAGATATGATACTCTGTGATAGACTCTTCTGGTAGATTAAACCTATGTGATATTTATTGAAAATACTCAATTCCAAAATTGCAAATTGTTAACCAATTTTGTACTGCTGTTAGACACATATATTGACAGATAAAATCTAAGGCAGATAAAATCCTGTTAAGCGGTGTTGCAACTTTCTTGTAGCATTAATAAGCTGCATGGGAAAACTGCAAGCGCAGATGAAAACTCTGCTTGAATATTCTTGTGAAGTCAGGCAAAAATTTGCAAAAGATAGGTTACAGTTTGGATTACTAGTGGTGTTATCTTTGAAAGTTATTTTTTTAGCCTTAGCTGGAAAAAAATTGAAAGCTTGTACTAGTTTCTGACTTCATTGCCCTCCCACATTCTTATTCTTTCTGGGGGAGAAATCCAGGATTTTTAAAATTAGAAGCAAAGCATGCGGTCAGTGACTCAAATCTGATAATCACTCAGATATCTCAGTATCCATTTCTCTTAAAAAACTTGGCTCTTGAAACTACATCATTGGCGTAGTCATTTTGTGTTGTGCCAATATCCATTCTGTCATAGCTCTGGATGTTTTTAGGTCCCGCATTATAGGCTGAAATCGCAGCTGAAATGAGAGTGGAAGAAACACATAAACAGATGTGATACTTCCTCAGTAAATAAACAAAAATCACAACTGAAGCATGTTGCTTTGGTTTGCAGCTCTCTTTTCACCAGTGTTGTGTTGCCATTTCCAGCTATTTTTGCCACTCGTGTTCCTTTTGTGTTTTAACTTTGTGAAGAAATCATGATTTCCTCCTTTACATCTAGACTTGGTGGTCATTGTCCCCTTGCTGTGTTTTGCTAATGTAACACCTTCCGTTGTACAACTGTTTGCTTTTGTGCATGTTCCCTCCTGTCTACCTGCATTAATAACCTCAGATGTGTTTCTGTTGTAGGTGGAGTAAAGGAAACCAACCAGGATGGCTTCAACGGTAGTTGGTGCTCAAGAATATAACCATATTTCCTTCAGAGAGGACCATACGTTTCCAAAATTAATGTGTTTCTTCTTTGGAGTTGCCATGATAGTAGCTTTTTGTAGGTGGGTATAGAAACACAAAACAAATTAAATAGAGGCAGGGAAAAACTCACCCTTACTTCCTGCAACTGAAAAACGTCATGATATTTGCCAGGTTTTCCCAAGCCTGCTGGAAAGCTAACCACACCTTATTCCTCTAGTCTTTTCAGTGAGTGTCAAGGAATATTGTTCCACACCTCAATAAAATGAGCACAGGGATTGGGATGTGTTTAGTTTTCTGAAGTACAGCATTTTATGGGTGTGAAATGTTTTAAAGCTGACAAAACTCTACCTTTGAGCTGCTGTTCTTTTGTCCACGTTGGGAATTTCGTCTGCATCGTCTCTAACATCCTGCCTAAAATCTCTGTACCTTGTGTTAGGTGCGCTTTACTGTCCCACGACCCGACAGGGTTATGGTACCGTTTGTCAACCTGAAAGTGAGACAGCAATATCAGCATACCTGAAACCTCTCTGTTTATCCATTCCTTACGGGCTGCTTGTATAAATTTGAAGCTTTAATCACATGATTTACCTCCTTTCTAGCTGTATAGGGAAGAAGCAACTTACCTCCAAGCGCAGGCAAAGCCAGCGAGTGTATGAATAGCAGGCTTCTGGGGCACTGAAGAGGAATATCTGCCCAGCCTCCCTGTCTGTCGGAGCCTTAAAAACCCAACGCAGCTGCTGCTGTGAAGGTGACAGGGTGCAGAAAGCAGGCTTACTGCTGTTCAAGCTTTTCCAGGTGCAAGGTGACAGCTCTTCTCCTCCCTGGCTGCATCAAGGGTGGGAAAACCCCTGTTTTGTCTAGGGATCTCCCCTCGATCTCTGCCATTCTTCTTCTCCATCTTCACCTCTGCCTTCTCTTCTTCTCCACCTCTCACCCATGGGGTAGTAAAGTGCAGGTCTGGAGCTGTTACAAAAGCAGATCCCGATGCGTGCAGGAAATGTTTAGGGATTGTACGGATAAGCATACAACTTGGCAAACAAGTGAGGCATGAATGTAGGCATGAATAATGAAGCAAGATCCCCCACTGACCAGGCCCCTGTGGTGCATAAAGGGTAATTAACCTGACTATGTAGCTGCAGCCTACAGGCTTCCCTGCTTAGTTAATAAAAATGCTTTTTGAAACAAGATTTATTAGCTAAAGTATGAAATAGGAACAATTAATCTTCATTCCCAAGAGAGTACTGGGAAGCAAGCAGTGGTTTCACAGTGCAAAAGCAGTCTAATCATACCCTGACACTCATCAGGGCCCTTCCCTGGTACTGGGACCTGACAGCTGGGTCTGCACTGGCTTTATTCTGGCCAGAGAGTTGTCTGAAAAGGTTTAGGGGGTTACCTTTCAGTGGGGCCCCTGCTGCTCTTCTGACTTTCTGCTTCAACAGAAGGATGAGATTTGTATTTTTAAGAAGGTTGACTGTACCTGCATTAAACCAAATGCATTTCCGTGGTCACCCCAGCCATTATCCACTGCTGTTCCAGCATGCGACTCTCGAGAGATAATACCAGCAATCACAGCTGGATCAACACACTTGCTGTGGCCGACTTCTATAATCATGTCTTGGTATTTCTGCATGTTCTTCAAATCTCTTTCTGCAATCCTCTCTGAGGCAGCAACTCCTACAACACAACATGCATGATTTCTGCTTTCATTTTTAAAATTGGGAACAAGTTGTTCTAACAGTCATAATGACTCAGCTGACATTTTGAATCCTTCTGAATCTATGTAGAGAAAAGCTGTGATACAATTGACCAATTTTGCTGAAGGGTAAGTGCCCTAGAAGTCAATACACAGATGGTAGAAAATATGTTTTTTCAAATGCAGAGGGCAATTCTCTAACATGCAGGATAAAAGGCGAGTCTTCTTGTTTTAAATCTAAGCCTTTGGGTGGATTAGTCCCAGATGTAGTTCCTTTTAATTTAGGACTATAATGGGGAAATGTTCAGAAACATAGATCGTGAGGGAAATCTTCTTAAGGGAGAGAGAAAAGCAGGCTTGATGGCAGGGCTTGGATGCACCCAGCAGACCTTGCATTTTCTTTGTGGTGGCCTTGAACATCATCTCAAAGGTAACTCTATTCCCAGCATAAACTTACCTGCCCAAGTAGGATCTTTGTTGGCTATGGAAAAATCTGCTCGCATGGCAATGACTGCCAGTCAGATACCGGGATCCGTAATAGGCGTGGGCTTGTGTGTGGATATAAGGGGAGATGAACAACTGAATTAGTGCCTACCTGCGTAGCTCAGACCTTCTGGTTTTGCGGTTGCCATCGAAGCTCCAGTTGTGTCAACATTCAGTATATTCCCATAACGGTTCCAACAGCCTAAGAGCAGTATTTACAACCAAACATCAGGCCAGCGCAGTGCGTGAAGCATGCCATTAAAATGTTTTCATAACTGAAACCCATGGCATCATTTTGATATTAGTGCCAGCATTTCTGCTAGCAGAGGCAATCATGGCATCATATGCTCTGGAAAGGATTACCTTTTGGTCATACTAGCCTAAAGCCACAGCATAGCTTTGTGGAGTGAACTAGCTTGTGCACAATTCATCTCCTCAAGTTTTAGTTTGCTGAAAACTTAGCTGTCTAGTCTAGGCCTGTGATTTGGGCTACCAATGGAGAAAGACACATCCAAAAGGCATTTTTTCTATTAAAAAAAAAAAAACAAACCAAACTGTCAGAGTCAAAACAAATCCTTTGCTACTTTCTAGCTCCAGCTTTGCTTACCCTAGCTACTGTCAACAAGAAAAATCAAACATTCTTCAGTTACATCCATTACAATTTATCTGACTTGCAGTTTGTTTCACTTGCAATTTATCTGCATTTATCTGTTGTCCAAGCATGCCACTGCAAAAGCGAAACCACATGAATAGCAACGGAGGACAGCAATGCTGGCCCGAGCCTAGCCGTTAATGGAAAACAGACTTGGATACAGTGAATTATTTACGAGAATATTAGACAAACATCACAGACCTGACATGTTTGCTGCAGGATGTCTCCCCACCTTCTCACCACGCTTCCTACAGACAAACGGGATTTTTAAGTGCTGCTGGTGTTTTGGAGCAGCTAACTCAGTGCACTTCCTGCACGCTGCTGGTATTACAGGAAAGAGGAGTGTCTGATAGCTTGTTGTGTCTCCGCCTGAAGACCACAAGATTTCTGCTGTACAGCATGAACCCAACTACAATTTAAAAAATGAAATACCTTTTAACTGAATTTGAAGCCAGTTGCTAACAGTTTGGAACTAGGAGGAGCCTCATCTGAAAACAATTGCCCTCCCCTTCAGCTGTTGGAAGCAATAACGTGCCGACAACGGGAAAATGGGAATGTGTGCTTTTGGACGTAATAAAGTTTTTGCAGGCAAAGACCCAGCAACAATAACATGACACAGAGCTGCAGCCACTGAGAATTTGGACATGCAGAGACTATGTGAGGTACCTGTTGTTATCCCCTCTTGTTACAGCGACAACAAAGGTGAAGTCACAAACCCAAATTAGCAGGCAATGTGGATCAAAGCTACTGTAGCTGTTCGGCAGTAAGTAAAATAATCACTGGATGGGAGACCTCCCTGTCACTGGTAATCCACCCTGACATGTTTCTCCCTCACAAAAGTTACTGTGACTTTTACAGTAACTTTTGTGCTGAGTCAGTTAAATCTTGCTCTTTCATCAGCCCTTTCACATTTTAAGCTGGGGAATTTATCCCATGTTATTGCATTGAAAGATTCAATTCTCTGAGTTTTTCCTGTACTGTTGATACGTCTCATATGGAATGAGCTGCAAAAAGTCACAACAGCCTGTGCACGGACCTCTCCATGTTCGTGATTTGAGTGAGTTTCAAGAAGGTTGAAACAGCGTGTGGTTCTGCCATGAAACTTGGTCTTTTGCGCTGACCTCACCATGGTGTGCCATAAACCGTGGGCTGTGAGTTGCCCTGCAGCACTGGGGGCTGGTGCTTCTTCCCACCACAGAAATCGCTGCAGAATTAGTTCATTTGGTCTGTGCAACTGTATCAAAGGCAGCAGCATAATCTGAAGGTAATGGGGATATTCACATACATGACCAAAGGAATAATTTGCCTTTCTGATTGTCTATTAGGAGGGGAAAAGCCTGAAAGAAAGAGGAGGAAGAGGAGGAAGAGGCTGAGTCAGTTAAATCTGGATAAATTTCTGGAGTGAGAAATTTATCAAGACAGAAACTACTTATAAACTGAAAATGTTTGGTGTAAGAACTGAGATAATAGCTGTGGAGGCAGGCCCTGACAATTTTCAGAAGCAGATTATGCATTAATTGAAAGGGATTTGGAGAGTTGTTTCTCAGTGTGGGAGTGAGTGTTGTCTCATCTGCAAAAGCTTAATCTGGAGAATACCCATGTTAAGATCCTGAGAGGGCAGGCAGTATCATAGAATGATTTAGGTTGGAAAAGACTTCTTGGATCCTCAAGTCCAACCTTCATCCCAACGTCTCCCTGACACCTAGACCATGTCCTGAAGTGCCACATCTACTCATTTTTTGAACACCTCCAGGGATGGTGACTCCACCACCTCCCTGGGCAGCTTGTTCCAATGCCTAACCACTCTTTCAGTAAAGAAATTCTTCCTCATATCCAATCTAAACCTCCCCTGGAGCAACTTGAGGCCATAGACTAGACTTCAGCAAAGCCTTTGACACAGTCTTCCACAGCATCCTCCTGGAAAAGCTGGCAGCTCATGGCTTGGACAGGTGCAGCCTTCACTGGGTTAAAAACTGGCTGGATGATAGGGCACAGAGAGTGGTTGTGAATGTTGCCGCATCCTGTTGGTGTCCAGTGACCAGTGGCGTCCCCCAGGGATCAGTACTGGGCCCAGTTTTATTCAACATCTTTATTGATGACCTGGATGAGGGGATTGAGTCTACCATTAGTAAATTCATGGATGACACCAAACTGGGGGAGAGTGTTGACCTGCTGGAGAGTAGGGAGGTGCTGCAGAGAGATTTGGACAGGCTGGGTTGATGGGCTGAGGCCAATGGTATGAGGTTCAACAAGGCCAAGTGCAGGGTCTTGGCCTTTGGCCACAATAACCCCATGCAGTGCTACAGACTGTGGGATGAGTGGCTGGACAGCGGCCTGGCAGAGAGGAACCTGGGACTACTGGTTGACAACCTGCTGACTATGAGCCAGCAGTGTGCCCAGGTGGCATGGAAGGCCAATGGCATCTTGGCTTGTATCAGGAATAGTGTGGCCAGCAGGACTAGGGATGTAATTCTCCCCCTGTACTTAGCAGTGGTGAGGCCTCACCTCGAGTACTGTGTGCAGTTCTGGGCCCCTCACTTCAAGAAAGATATTGAGGTGCTGTAGTGGGTCCAGAGGAGAGCGACGAGACTGGTGAAAGGGCTGGAGAGAAAGTCTTATGAGGAGAGGTTGAGGGAGCTGGGGTTGTTCAGCCTGGAAAAGAGGAGACTCAGGGGAGACCTTATCACTCTCTACGACTACCTGAAAGGAAGTTGTAGTCAGGTGGGGGGTCAGGCTCTTCTCCCAGGCAACTAGTGACAGGGTGAGAGAGCATGGCCTGAAGCTGCACCAGGGGAGGTTTAGGCTGGATATTAGGAAGCACTTCCTCACAGAAAGGGGGATTAGACACTGGAATGGACAGCCCGGTGGTGGAGTCGCCATCCCTGGAGATGTTTAAGGAAAGACTGGATGTGACACTCAGTGACATGGTGTCCTGGTTCGGATAGGACAGGGTTAATTTGGTGCAGCCAGGCTATTCTATACCATGCTGACATCCTGCCCTGGGGCCAGTTCCAGTTCCCGGGGGGTGGGCAACTCGTGGTGGGCGATCCATCCGCTCGGGACCATCTCTTTGTCTATGCGATATCGCTTATTTATACATTTCTTTTTCTCACTGTTGTTATTGCTGTTGTTGCTGCGATTGTTTCTTATGTGTCACTGTATTAAACCCTCCTTATCTCAACTCAAAAAGGCACTTTGAAACTCTCTTCTCTGTCCACGGTGGGGGAGGGCAGCAGCAAACGACCGCGTGGCAGCCGCGTGGCTCGGGTGCCTGCAGAGCCCCGCCACGGCTTTACTAAACTACCACACATGGTCCAGCTGATGTTGTGGTGTTGGGTCATAGGCTGGACTTGATGATCTTGGAGGTCTATTCCAGCCTCAATAATCCTGTGATTCTGTGATTACCTCTTGTCCTGAAATGCTGATGGCTATTATTACACAGCCTGGGACAGGGAGGCTTGGAAATGTTTTTAATTAAAGGCAAAGCAATGACTAGCATGCCTTTTTTTAACATCATGCTGTGGAGATCAATGGAATTTAGTCTATTTTTAATTAGTGTTTAACTATTTTATATTTAACTGCTTTTCAATTGTATTTAGATTTTTTTTAATTGTACGGGTGTGACTTGATTTGTTTCTACCAGATTTAGTTTTGCTTTCCTTTTCCTCAGGTGTAGCCTGTCCAGCTTTGCTGCATTTTTGGTGGCCAGAGAAACAATGAAATAGTGACCCTTCCCAAGTTAGAAGGTGGAAGTTGGATAACAATTTTAAACAATCTGTGAAGGCAGCTGTGATTAATGTTACTGCTGGCTCTTGCTTTTCTTCAGTAATGAGAAGTAACCGCATCTTCTCGTAAAATAAACCAAAAGTCTCTTCCATTCTGGTAAGCCAGTTGTTGAGAGTTTTGTCATACATTTAGTACAAATTTTCTCAGTAAAAGAGAGACACAAGGAGGTCAAACAGGACCCGTCTGATACAAAGCAATGTTTAAGGCAGCATAAACCAAATTAAAAACATGCTTATAGGCCCTTCCTGCATTTCATAAGGAGCCACACAAGCCCAATTGTAATAAAAATTTGAGTGGATTATTCTTCACATGTTTTACTGCTGCAGACTTGTTTTAGAAGCACCCATGGCTTCTTGGTGTTGGATGTGGGATTAAACTGGCTTGGATCAAGTGGCACTTCTTTTTTTCCCATGTAATTTTTGGGTAGTGTAGACCCATGAGTAAATTATACCATTAATGATACATGATTCTCAGCTACTACTTTGGTATTTTTTTTTCTTTTCTATAGTAACAGTTCATATTTACGAAATTAACTTAAGGCACTAGTGTAGCAAAACTCAGTTTTATAGTTTAGCATTTAAGCAATCAAAAAGGCATTAAGCCTGAGAGTGCAGATCCAACAGAGTACTGAAAGAAGGAAAGTAGTGGCTATGGCTCTTACAGGGAACAAACTGCATCACGTTTCAAAACCCTGCAGGTTTTATTTATTGGGTCGGTTTGCAGAAGTTCTACTTGTCCCATCAGCAGACAGAAAGCTGATGTGAGGTTTGCAGGCATCTCTGTGTGTACAGGAGGACCTTGTGAAGATACATGTGAAGCCAATTATATCTTTGCTAAGGCAATTTGTTTTTATTTTAATAAGAAACAAAAAGACAGGTATTCACACACATTTATTATATGACTACTGGAAAACTGCTACATCAACTGGAAGGATGTAGAAAATACTGGGGTGCTCATATTTAACTGTATTTAAATGCACAATGGCCCTTAGCTCACCTAGTGGCTGTATGGACTCAGTGGGAGTTAGTATGGAGACTGCCAGTGGTAAGACCTTGCCTTCAGATGTACTACTGAGCAACTGGGTACAAGGTAAGACAAGAGAAAGTAGCTTTAAAATGTGAATGTTGAACACAAGTCATTTCAGAGCAGCTCTAGCTGAGGTGTCAGCACGGTGCCTTCCAGCTAATGGAATCGGTGGGTTGGTAAGCCCTGGGACAGGGACGTCTCTTTGTGCTAGTGGCACGAGGCATCTGCAGAAGTGATTGATCTATCTGCAGAACAAACAGGTTGATCTAACAGTTGAATAGTGGCATTCGTTACCTCTGGGTGATTTGTGCAGCCGGCATTTAAAAAAAAAATAAGTAAATAATCTGTGTTTGCAAGCATATGCTGTCAGACAGCCACTTCTCCAGGGCGGCAACAAGACACACACCTCCCAGACTACTCTCCTGTGCAAGCTACTCACAGCACCATGGAGGCTCTGGCAATGGCAAGTAAGGTCTTTCTAAGTCAAAGTGAGCTGCTAGGACAAGTCTGTAGTTACAAGACAGGTTCAAGAGCAAGCCGGGAAGGAAAGTCAGTGAGACAAAATCAGGATCAGTAGGTTACAAAGACAGGCACAGGCTGACTTCCACTGCAGCTCAGGTGAGGGCCCGGGGCAAAGTTCTGAGCTTAAATGCAGCTCCTGAGCCAGCAGACAGGAGGTGTCTGGGAGAGGAGAACAGATGAGGCTCATCACAATGCAGTATCAGAGCTGACCTTCAATGTGGACAGCCAGACCCTTGGGAGAGCAGGAGAAGAGGCTGCAGAGCCCGTCGGTGCAGTTAAGGCCCAGACAAAATGGTCACCAAAAATCTGACTCTTCTCCAGGCTGAGCAGACCCAGATCCCTCAGCCTCTCCTTGTGTGTCCTGTGCTGCAGCCCTTAAACAGCTTGGTGGCCTCTGCTGGACTTACTCCAGCATGTCAGTGTCCTTGTATCAGGGAGTCCCAAACTGGATACAGTGCTCTAGGTGTGGTCTCACCAGCACCAAAGAGAGGGAAAGGATCGCTTCTCTCTCTGCTGGCTAGAATTTTGCTAATGCAGCTCAGGTCGCTCTTAGTCTACATTGCCATGAGGGCCAATGTTGTTCACTAGGAACCCCCAGGTCCCTTTTTGCACAGCTTACTTTCTGGACAGTTGCCTCCCAGTCCGTACTGGTGTTATGATACGGTATTATTCTGTCCCAGGTGCAGGGCTTTGCCTTTGTTTTATTTGATCATCATGGGGTTACCATTAGACCATTTCTCCAGACTCTTCTGGACCTGCCATTTGGTATCATCTGTGAACTTCCTGGGAGCAGTCCCTAGTCTGAACTGCTGCTGAAGACATGAAGCAGTACTGGCTGCAGGATCCGTCCTAGGGGATGCCACTAGCAACTGGCTACCAGCTGGACCCTGTGGCACTGACCATCACGCTTTTGAGCCTGGCAACTTTCTAGCCAATTTTCTATCCACCTATTCAGTCTATGTCTCACCATAGGGGTGATATAAGGATACTACACCAGCCTGGGGCAAAGACCTTAAACATCTGCTCCTCTCACCTTCTAGATAAAGTCAGTCATCTCATCACAGGAGGCAAACAGGTTGGCTGGGCATGATTTACTCTGTTTAAATCCTTGCTGGATATTTTCAGCATGGTCTCTAATTGCTCCTGGGAGGATGTGTATCGTAACTCTGTGCACTGTTAATGGCTTTGGATTGCATTTTCCTATCCATTTAAGATGCTTGCAGACAGTGTTTTTTCTTATTATTTTGACATATAGTTATTCCCAGTCCCAGCAGGTGTACTCATCATGGAATAATAAAGGAAGTTCCCTCAACATGCAAGTGGATGCTGGTGGGAGAGGCACAGCATTACTGCTTGCTGCCAGACCAAAACTGACTTGTCCTTTGACCCTGGAGGATGAGCATCACTCAGTCTTGCAGGCATCTACCCCTCTTCTTTTGTTGCCTTTCCAACCTCCCACACCCAAAATAGCTCAATTCCAAGTCTAGAAGGAATAGGAGCACCAAAATATGCCAAACTCTTTTCACAAGTGTCACTGTTCTACAAGCAGCAGAGAGGGAAAATAATTTTATGAAGTGCAAACATAAATTTCATCCTGTTCTCCGTTTCTCTATCTGAATAAAATTAACATCACGCTTATCCAAACTTTGCTAACACACATGAAAATATGAGTACAGTGGAGTCCTGCTGTGTTTGGTAATATTGCTTTTATTCAATTTCTGTTTGCTTATTTCTATATGACTGAAAATCTCTATCTCTATTCTATGCATTTATATGAAAAATTAGCATTCCGAAAAAAATGACTACTCCACAGCATAATGTAAATATCAAGCAGCTTTGAAGAAATAAATCATGAAGCTAATACCCAAGAAAGTATTTTACTTTTTGATTTCTTAAGAGAATGACAGATTTTTCCAGAAACGTGTTTTAAGGTTTGGAAGGCAGCAAATTATCAATAGCAAAACAAGATAGTCCTTGTAACTCAGAGAAATATGTTTATAGCAGAAAAAAATATTAAGATTTTTGTAGTATTCCCTTTGTAAAATCCAAACCATAGTGCTTGTAAAGAAATTACATGACTAATGTCTTACTGAACATGGTTTTAAAAAATCAGGGCTCTACTCTGCAAATTCTTATCCATGTAAATAATTCCTTTACAGTTAAATCTCTACGGGTTTGCAGGGTACAGCTGCTGTGTGTCTTGCCTCCCTTAGGGGTGTCTTGTGGGTGATGGTAAGGAAGTTACTCAATAGTGATTACCAAGCCTAATATCCATGTTTCGCGAAATACTGGGCTCGTGCAACCACATCATCGGAGTAGTCATTGTGGGTAGTGCCGATGTCCATTCTGCTATAGCTTTGGACGTTGCCAGCACCAGCATTGTAGGCAGAAATCCCACCTGAAGCAAAACACCAAAAGAACTCATACACACTTTTAAAAAACAGGGAAAATTTCAGCCTAACATGTTCTGATTTTACTGGTTTTGAAAACTTTTACTTATCAGGACTTTGGAAGGGGAGTAGGCAGTGTTATTGGATCTTCTCTGACTTCAGTGGGGCTCTGCTTACAGTTATTCCTGAATCCACCAAAATACCAGAAAAACACCTGAGGTTTTGTATTTATGCATTTTTTGCAGCTTGATTAACTTGTACCATATACCTGTCCCAGCACAAGCCCTTCATTTACACCGGGCTTGTTCAGGATAGGATAGGATAGAATAGGACAGGATAATATAATACCCAGCATCCTTGTAACTTCTCACTTGTCCTTGAAAATGACTGTTTTTAAAAGAGTTAAAACACTCATACATTGCCTTATCTTTGTCTCTCAGCTGTGTATACGCTACTCCATGCGCCATGTTGAAAAGCAGAGTTATCTGAGGTGGCTGTGAAACAAGCCTGCTCTGGCACCCCAGCAGACCAAGGGGGTTGCAGGGAGCAGCCTGCTTTGAAGCTGGCAGCTTTTCCACGTTGCACAGCACAGTTTTGCAATTCCCTGTGAGCAAACACCTCATCTCCTTTGTCAGTAGAGGTACGGAGTGAACTGCTGGCCCCATTCAAGTAAACCACAGAACTATTAGTTAACCTGAATGGCTATAGGAGAGTCCTTATGGTCAGTTAAGGAAAGCTCAGCTCTTATATCGACTAGATTACAGGTGTATAAAAATTTGCCCTGTGGTGGTGGAAATTCAGCAAGGCTGCCATACTAAGGAAAGGCAGAAATGACACAGAATTGACAAAGCTTTTGCTGGTGGAATAAAAGAGGGGTGAAAAGCTAAGTGACAGCCTGTTAGAAACATGTTTTTTGAGGAACATGGGAACTAATTCAGTATGTTCTCATACTAAAATTTTCTTTCTCTCCTGGACAAAACTTGTGGTTTGTTACCTTACCTTTCAGCTGTTGATCCTTTGTCCATTGTGGGAACTTCCTCTGTATTGTCTTTATCATCGAGATAAGTATATTTGTGCCCTGGATAACATGAGTTTCACTGTTCCATTGTCCCATAGGTTTGTGTGAGTTTTTGTCAACCTAGACATATCAAAACAACAAAAAGAACTCGTTTCCCTGCTGTAATGGGTGATATATTTAGGAGGCTTACTTTTGTTTATATGCTATTTGTTTATCGGGTTTTAGTGGAGTATCAGCAAATACCTGCATTAAACCAAATCCATTTCCATTGTCACCCCAGCCGTTCTTCAGTGCTTTGCCAGCATGAGATTCCCGGGAGATGATGCCAGCGATCACGGCTGGTTCAACGCACAGTTTTTCACCAACTTTCTTAATGAGTGTTTTATATTGATCCATAGCTCTTAGGTCCCGTTCAGCGATCTTTTCTGAAGCCCTAACGCCTGTAATTAAAAGTAAAGATATTTGCTTAATAACTTTTAAAACCTGGAATTGCCTCTCACCTCTCTCCTTCTAGTACAGACAGAATTATATCAACATTTTGTTTGCCTCGCCTCTGGGAGGAGGTAGATGATCGCCTACAGGAATATTATGCAGGCTCAGCAGCTAGTGTGTGTTCAGCACTTTGGAAATATGAATGATTTGGGATTATTGTGCCATGGAGAAGTGGAGCTGTCTGGCAGAAGAGGGATACTCACCACAGTAGGATAAACCCTCTGGCTTTGCAGTTTTGCACGAAGCCCCAGGGGTTTTAATTCTGTTTACGTTGCCATAGCAATCTGTGCGGCCCTGGGAGACACCTGCAGAGGCGACATGGAAAGGCTCAAGCAGTTAAAACCTTTTCTCAAGCAAGTAAAACCTAAGGGGAGGCTGCACCCCAAAGAAGATGGGCTGCAGGGGGCGGGAACCATGCGGGGCTGCCTCTCCTTGCTCCTTGTGATGGAGAGGAGGCAAGGTCCTGCCCTGTGCCCACCTGTCCCTCAGGGGCCACCCCTCCTTCTGCAAAGACTCAGAAGAGGACCGAAGCACTCTTGCCTCTGATAGAGTTTAATGGCAACTGAGATTTTGGGGAGGGGAGTGAGGAGGTGCATCAATGTCTCCTGCTTCCCACCCCTGGAGAATGTGTCCCCAGCTGCCTGGGGCGAGGCAGCAAGGGACACCAGACTTACCCAGGAGGGCGACGAAGCCCAGGAGCACAAGCATCGGGTACATGGGTTGGTTCTTCATAAGCACGCAGAACAGCCTGAAAATCAGTCAGCATTGACATGCATGAAGACATGAATATATCTCACTGCTTGTCAAATAAACACAAAGAAACTCTGAGCTGATGGGCTCTTTCTCTTGGTTGGATGGGCAAAGCAATACACAAATGGAGTCACGTGTCTTTTTATAAAAGGCCCCGATGGCAGTTCTTCTTCTCCAGCACAAACCAGGCTGCAGCTGCTCACAAGAGACTCGTGACCTCTCACTTCTGCTGATGTTTCAAACTTGTGTCTCTACAACATCTTAGTAACATCCTCCAAATCTCAAACCCCAAGTTTTAACTCAGAAAAAGTAAAATGAGTAATGTTTAGTACCCCATACTGCTGCTCTACCACCATGAACACCCTTATTGCCTGCCCATGTTCTATGTACAAACTGCCTTCACCACACTTGGACAGCTTTGCCTGAATGTCCTGAGACTTTCTTTATACTCAGAAATTGGCACTTTAAAGATGTAAACTGTCTAAATAATTGTGGCTATCTAGTTTAGTTGTACTCTTGGAGCATCCATTTCCCCTTACTGGATATGAGGGGAGCCTAGGGAGATAGGCTCACACGTGGATGACAGCCATCTAAACTTAGGTGACCTAACTCCAGAACTACAGGACAAATCTCAGTATCCTTACCCAAGAAGAAATCTCACTAAGCAAAAGGCTGCACCCCCTGGGCTGCCAAGGTGATGGTATTGCTGAAGAGAATGAGAAGAGCTCCCATCCTGAGCGGTGGTGTTTTACTTACTTGTCCGCAGCTCAGCTTCTGGCACAGGACTGAGGTTTGGGGAAGTTTATATATAGGGAAAGCTACCTCCTGTTTGGTGGTAATCTGACACTGTGATTAAATGTATTGCACTGTGGTTTTGCGAGACTTGACAGCATTTTTTTTCTCATGTAAACAGAACCTGTTGCACTATAAACATTGGCATGGTGGCAAGTATGTTCTCAGGAGTGGCATTTCCCAGATTTCCAAAGGGAAAAACCCACTCTATTTTTCTCTGGGTGTTTCTCCACCTACTGCTTGTATTTCACATCCTGCTTCTGGAGGGAGCTGTGTTGAGGGCTGACCTAGAGACTCAGCATGCAGCTAACTCCAGTCCCATCCCAGCATCCTGGAGCTGCTGCACAAGGCTGGCTATGATGAAAGGAACAGCATGCTCCTTCCCCAGGTTTATCTTCATTATTTAATACCTGGGAAGAGGAGTGCCTCCTGAACTTGGCATATTTGCTCAAGAAGATTGATATTTTAACATTATCTCTTGGAAGTCTCACAGAAAGGGAACTTATAACAAACAGTGAAGTGGGGAAATAACAAAGGCAATTGACAAGGCAAATAACACTCAGTCAGCTATTAATCACTTGCTGCGGTCACCAGGTTAGCTGAACCTCTCTCTGTGCCCTCTGTCTGTCTTCTCCAAGGACACCTTCAGGCCCCGTGATTTCACCTCTCCGGTGGGGCTTATGCTCCTGTGGTGGGACCATAGTGCTGGCTTTCCCAGCTGCTCTTCTCTCCTCTGCCTCCACAGTTTATTCTCCTCGGTACTCTGCAGTCAGAGGAATGAGGTGACCCAAAACAACCTTCTTAAAGAGTTGCTTCTTTACCTTATAAAAGCAAAGGCCAGCTTTGTGGGGAGAAGGGCTACAGATGCCAAAGTGTCACTTAATATGCTAAGTGAGCTGTTTCAGTCCAGGCCCATTACACCTGGGGTGCTGGTATCACTGTTTTGCTGACTCTCCTTTGTCCAGTACATGAACCATTGACAGCCAAACCATGTTGGTACTCCCAGAACCAACGCAGGAAGCTCCTCTCTGCAGCAGTCTGTGCAGTATCCATGTGAGCAGCTCCTTCATCGTCTCTCACCATGTGTGCCAAGAAGATTACATTTTCCATTCTCCCCTCTGGTTACATCTTCACAGAGCCACAGAAGTACAGAGTGACCAAGGTTGGAGAGGACCTTGGGAGGCCCATAGTCCAATCCCTTGCTCAAAGCAGTACCAGCTTTGAAGCTAGATCAGGTTTCTCAGGGCCTTGCACTGCCAAGTTTTGAACACCTCTGAGGGTGAAGATTCCCCAGCCTCTGTATGCAGCCTGGTACTGTGCTTAACCATTCGATGGTTTTTGTGAAAAACTTCTTTTCTTTTATCAACCCCAAATTTGCCTTGTTGCAACATGTGGCTATTGCTTCTGATCCTCTTGCTGTGCACCTCCGAGAAAAGTATGATTCCATCTTCTTTATAAGCTTCAGAGGTATCTAGAATTGTCTACCAAAAAGCTTGTCTTCTCCAGGCTGAGCAGACCTAGTTCCTCCAGCCTCTGCTTGTAGAACTTGTACTCCAGCTTGGTGGCCAGTACATCAGGATCCATTTTATGCTGGGGAGCCCAAAACTCAGAACAAGTGCCAAGTAGATGGGAGGGATCACTTCCCTGGACCTGCTGGTAATGCTTTCCTAATGTAGCCCAGGACGCTGCTGGCCACCTTTGCTGCAAGGTTTAATTACCCAGTCATGGTCAACTTGTTCTCCACCAGGAATCCCAGCGCTTTCTCTGCAGAGCTGATTTCAAACTGCCTGGTCTCCAACATACTGGTGCCTGGGGCTTTCCTATCCCAGGTTCAGAACATGGCAGTTCTGTAGTTGAATTTCATTACACTCCTGTCCAGCCTGTCCACATTCCTCTGGCCAGCAGTCCTGTCCCACCAAGCACCTGTGAATTTGCTGGGAATGCCACGTTGGTACTGAGGACATGAAAGACTACTGGCTGTAGGATCAGCCCCCAAGGCATGCCCCTAGTAGCTAGCCACAAGCAAGACTTTGAACTGCTGGCTACCAACCTTTGGCCACTACAGCCTAGCTAGCTCTTCAGCCTCTGTAAAGAGCAACCTGACGGTACCGCTACTGAAATAGCTTGAGTATGTGCTGAAAGTGCATGACACCTACCTATAGTACATACAACAAAGGCCACAATGATCCAGTCAATACATAGTATTCATGAACTATCAGGTGGCAGCTCTTCATTGATCACAACAGTCACGCAGTAGTCACAGTTCTGGTTTACCCAGAATTCAGAGCACAGGGCACTGAATCAGGTCCAGTACCAGCTACTCTTCAGTCTTCTCTCCTGTGTTTGGCAGGACAAAAACCCTCCCTAACTTTGTCAGTTCCTTGATCTGAATCAACTGAGGTGTGGCTGAGTAAGCAGGGAATGAATAAAATAAAACCTGATTTAAAGGGCAGAAACGGGGCAAATTTTCCCCTTGCCTGCCTTGCAACAAGAAACCGTTCCAGCTCTCGAAGTGAAGTGTTTCTGAAAGGCTGCGGGCTGCAGCAGGGCAGCTTGCAGGGTGAAGGATCTCAGGTCATCTGTGTCCTCACTGTGTATTTTTTTTCATGCTCTTGAACATTTCTCCTCTATTGCTAATTAGCTTATTAAGGATAGGATAAGAAATGAGTGATCCTAGTTATGCCTTCAGGGGAGAAACTAGGTTGATATAAGCTTCCCAAAACAAGCCCATTTAAGCTGTGGGAGGTTACCCAGCCTGTGCTACCACAGGAGCTCTGGATGCTTGAGCTCCCGTGCTGGGGACACATCACTTGTCCCAAGGCTGCACTGTGGCCTTGTGGGGAAATGCAGGGGCTTGTAGATGGTTGAAACATGAGGAACTGGCAGGACTTTATGGATGAGGGCAACTGCATTGAAGGGGTAGGCTGCACCTGAGCTGTAACACAGCCAGGCTGTGGCACTGTATATTAAAAAAGCTTGTAGAAGGTCATTTCCACTAGATGCAGAGGACTACCTGATTTGGACTGATGTGATCTACAAGGCAGACATGGCTGATATTCAGTTTGCCTCTGAAAAAAACAGGAAGGCTATAAAAAGCACAATCACAATGAATGAGAAAGACAAAATAGATAGAATATAGTGGGGAGGGTTTGGCACGTGCAATGAAGGCCTTAGCAATGAAGGGAGAGCAAACTTAAAAGTGCTTTTGCATGGTCGCTAAGGGCTTCAAAAACAAGCCAGGAGAACCCAAACACCTAGTGCAAATGACAACCCCAAGGCAGCATGCGTCTCAGAGACGTGGTGGAGGTTAGAAAACCAGAGATACAGCATTGCCAGCCTTACAGGAACAACAGGGTAGGATGCAGAGGTAGAGGAGTGATGCTATATGTGAAGGAGAAAAATGCAACAGCATAAAAATATTACAGGAAAAGAGAAGCACCCTAAAAACCTGTGAGTGGACATCCCAGTTGCTACCAACAAAGATGCTGTATTAGGACTATACTCTTGATCTTTTATGAGGATGGAGTGGCCAATGAGACCAGAGAAGCAGTAAGTACAGGATGCTGGTACAAGTGGGAGCCTGCATATAGGTCGGATCAATGAATGCCTCATCAGGATGAGATGCAGAAACAGAATTTTTTGTTCCAATAAATCCATGCTTCCAGGAAGAGCTGGTCCCAGAACCCACAGAAACAAACACTGAAGAGTGGTACAAGACCTTGATTTGAGGGTTGTTAGTGGAAAACTGCTCTGAGGTTGCAATCCTGCAACGTAATCACTTTTGAGATTGAAATGGGAAAAAACAGGCCATATGCCTCCGGTATGGGAGTATTCACTTTCAAGGGGGGCAATTAAATAAACTGAGGCAAGCATTAGAAGCAGCAGTCTCCAGCAAAAAGGAGCAGCCCCAAACTGAAGAAGCCCACAAGCACCCCTGGAGGCTGCTCAGAACTACCATGTTAGAAGCCCACACTAAAACAATGCCACAACTCAAGAAGAAAACAAAATGTTGCCCCCTCAAAGGAAAAGTTAAGGTGACTGCCACAGGGAAAAGGTTGCTATGCAGGAAATGGAAAATTTGTCCATGTGAGAATCGGTGGTAAATTGACATAAAACACAAGAGGTCACATGTAAACAAGGAAAAGGACTGGAAAAAGGTTTGGAGAGTGCCTTGCAAAGGATGGTCAAACTGTTTGCAAAAAGTCTTCAAGTATATCAAAAGCAGCTAGGGGAAGGTCAGGGCTGCTTGGTGAAAGTGGTGTGAAAGGGGCACTCCAGGGTGACAAAGCCTTAGTAGTCTTTTGTAGGCTTTGTGCCAGTCTTTACTGTGGATGCCAGAATAATTCAATATGATTAGTAGGTACTGGAGCAAACAGAGAGCCTTCCTGTCAGTGAGTCAACCCCAGCTGGGACATCTGGGGGCACTGAGCTGTGCCACAGCAGAGCAGGCAGCCTGGGCAAGGGCTTTGCTGCCGGGCGGCATCAGTGCTGGTGTGCTGATGGGTGGCCGGTGTCACCCCTTACTGCAGCACCAGCTCCAGAATGGTCCTTGGGATCACAGGCTGGTGCCCATCCTGGGCAATATAGGAGAGTATGTTAAAGAGATCACTGAGGTGATGAATAAACCTGGTCAGCTGGGAGATGATCAGCCCAGCTCCTATAAGGGACAATACTGCCTTGATTCCTGATGGTCTTCTGGTATGGTGTTAGTGAGTGCATGGATAAAGGCCAGTGGGTGAAGTATAGCTGGATCTTCAAAAAGGATTTTGTGAAAATTCAAACCAGCATTGTCAAGGAACCTATGGCCATGGCTTTGCTGCCCAGGAGGTTGTGGAGGTCAACAGCACCAGCACATTCCCAAAGAGACCACACAGACTCATGGACAAGAGCACCATACAAAGGATGGACATGTCTCCTGCTACCCCTATTAAACAGCTGAGGATGCTGGGGGCACAGGAGAAAAATGGACTGCAGAAAGCAGCCAAGCTCATGTGTCCTCCCCAGGCAGCATCTCCTCCTGCTGCTGGTGGAGATAGACTTCAGGGATGACCAACCACCAGTATAACCCACACAGTGTTTCTCTTATTTGTCTAACACCTCCAGTTTAAAGGAGGGGCAGTGCTGTCCTTTTTGGCCTGGATAAAACATGAGGCTGTTTTTATCAGGAAGAAGACCCCATAAGATGAGCCTAGTATTTTGAGGCTGTGGTCCTGAATGTGCCCAAGGCAACCATCAGAGAAGCACTGTCCTGGGAAGAGGTTGCTGGCTAGGAAATCCCAGTAATTTTTCAATGACTAACAAAGCAGAACAAACTCAGTTATTCAGCATTGCATTGCTGTGGTGGCATTTCCCTTTGTTTCCTGCAATTCTCAGAGAGAGAGAGACATAGACATGTGGCTCACACTGGTCCAGTGCCAGCATTCACAGTCAGTTATCAAAGCAATCCATTCACCCACGTGATTTACAGCTCTGGCCTGTGGGGACTTGGCTTTGTCAGTGGTTTCCTGCTGCTTCAGTTACTGATGAAACAGGTTGTTTAATTGCTCCCTCTGCCTGATGTCTATGCAAGCCAGTCATTGCAGCCCCAGATTTTAGACAGATCCTTGCCTAAGCCATGGACAGATTGGCCCATAGCACCTGCAGATTAACGATTTGAAGAGAGAGAAGGCTTGCCACCTCACATTTACTGCTTATTGTAAGAAGCACATTTAAATAAATTTCCCAGCTCTGGCATCAGTTGTAAAACCAAGGTATAGGAACCTAACAGAGAAGATTTTTCTTCCTTGTCTGTAATCTGTTGTCTTTTTAATTTGCTGACTGCTGATTCTGATGCAACAATGGTAGCCTGGAAAGGTCCTTAAACGACACCCATTGCATTTCCCCGCTCCTCAGCAGCATGACATACAGCTACATTTACATGTTGGTCTGTCTTGTTTGTTGTTTAAAGTGCTCAGTGAGTGTTGCATTGCTTCATTACCCTGAAAGTTTTTCGAAGTATCCAACACAAGCCTGCTGCCAAACTCAATGCTACTTGCATTACCTGCAAGGGGAAGAGAAGGACATGGGTCATAGCCCTCATTTCTTTTGCATATTAGACAATGGTAACTGTGTCGTCTTTCTCTTTTCTGGGAAAAAAAGAAAACCTAATTCCTTTTTTCCTATAGCCTGTACTTTCCATTTGAGTTGGAATCCTCCTGAGCACATTTTTGTTGGTGCAACAGACTCAGCACTGTAGCCAAGCCCCACTGATGCTGACAGCTGAGCAGCCGAGAGGAGAATTAACCCAAGTGCTTCATACACGGTGCTATGATAAAGATAAATCCCCAAATGGTATTTTACCTCTTCTTTTTTTCCTCCTCCCCACGCCCTCACATCGACTCGTTTGGTTCCCACTGGACCCCCCAGCCCTTGCTGTAGGATGGTCACCTGCCCACTCCACCCTTGCTCACACCCCTGCTGGAGCTCCTCAAGTGTTTTACACTTGTGTTTGCTGTATTTCAGTACTTTGATTCCTAACAGGTTGTAATAGTTTTTAACTATTAGGGAAAGTGCTCATGTTCCCTCCCAGCATGGCCATCACACGTAGTTTGATAGCTCTTGTCTACCATTCATTTTCCAGCCACAAATTTGAGATAAACCAGTATAGGACAGACTTGTGCGGCTCTGTTTGAAACACCTCACCAGTCTGACCACAAGCTGCTGATAACCAGTGCTTTTTGTACTTATCTTAAGGCCCTTCACATATGAGGGTGCTTCAAATTGCTGCCAAAAGCCTTATTGAGCTCATGATATGGCACAGCCACAGCTTCTCTCAGCCACTTAGCCAGTGAGATAAGAACTTTAGTTGATCTGAGGTGGTTTTTCCCTGCCAAGTTAGGCTGCCAGAGCCCTCCTGACTGTTTCTTGCTGCTCTGTGCTCATGAAGCAATTGTTCAATCCTGCTGTCCTGGTCTGTGATTCCTTAGACCTTTCTTTCCCCTCTGATATGGCTTTTTTCTTTCCTTATCTGTTGTGGTGGGTTGACCTTGATTGGCCACCAAGTGCCCACCAAGATGTCCTGCTCAGGAGCAGGACAGAGGTGGGAGAAAATAAAATAGAAAAAAGACCTCATACTTCAAGATAGAGTCAGTTTAATAAAGCAAAAGCAAAGGCTGTGCACAGAAGCAAAGGAAAAGATTTATTTTCTACTTCCCATCAGCAGGTGATGTCCAGCCACTTCCCGGGAGGTGGGGCTTCAGCACACCTCTGGTTCCTCTGGAAGACAGATGCCATAATAACAAATGCTTCCCCCCTCCTCCTTTCTCTTAGCTTTTATTGTGGAGCAGATGTCACATGGTATGGAATGTCCCTTCTGCCAGTTTAGGTCAGCTGTTCTGGCTGTGTCCCCTCCCAAGATCTTGTCCACTTCCAGCCTGCTGGTGAGGGGGGAGTGTTGGAGAGACAGCCTTGGTGCTGTGGGAGCACTGCTCAGCAGTAGCCACAGGACAGGTGTGTTACCAACACTCTTCTCGCTCCCAGCACAAAGCACAGCACTATGAGGGCTGCTGTGGGGAAAATTAACTCCATTCCAACCAGACCCAGTGCACCCGTGCTTCTGCTTTTTCTGATATGTTACTGGGTATTTGATCATTTGCTTTGCAGGCTGCCTGGCTTTTTAATAGACCATGGGTCAAAAGGGTGACCAAGAAGTGTGACCACAGCAGCCCCGTATACACAAGCCAGACAAGTAACTTCCAGTAATATGGACGTGGGTGACCAAGAAAAGATTGGAGGGAAAAAGCAATCTCAACTCACTGTTTGTCAGGAAAGCTTTTGCTCAAATCTTAAGGCAGTGTGCCAGTGTTAAACTTTCCTTAATTATTTACTCCTTCCTACCAGTTTATCAAGCAATTATCTTTCAATTCATTTTCTGCAGCAATTTTCCTTATTCATTACAAAGTGTGGACACCCTAAAATAATATTTGCAACGAAATATGGAATGCCTGTAATCAGAATTTTTAAATAGGTTTTAAAAACAAATAATCCTTTGCAGCAATGCTGCACAAGCCAGCAGGCAGGTCTGCAGCCCCTTGGGAATGTATGCAGAAATGGGACTTCTGAGGAGCTCACAGATCTGCAGTGATGGCAACACCAGCAGTGGTGACAGGGAGCTTGCTGGCAGCAATTAAAGGGCAACGTGAAGGGAACCAAAGAAAGCACCAGTCTTGTGTGCCCTCCAAACTCAAAAAACCACTGTATACACCTAGGCAGCAATGAGATTCCCTGCCCCTTTTGAAGTTTAAACTGACCTACCAAAAATGCATTCACAGGTTTTACATAAGGGCTTTGTATAACATTGAGGTTTATATAACAAAATGCACCAAAGACTTCAGCCTATGAATTCTACATAAGCTGTTTCAGGAAGAGGGGAATCAAACCATGTGATATGTTTTTAAAGTCTGTATTACATAGCAGTGATTTCACTACAATTATCTTAATATAGTGCAGAATTAAGTGAAGACTAAATAATATATAGTTTAATACCTGCAGCTGCTCAACACTGAGCTCTCTTCTGTAGTCTTGAAAAAAAAAATCAGTAACGTTAGAGACATCTTAGAGCTCCCTCTGGTCTCCAGAGATGATAAAATGAGTTTGTCTGCAAATACTTTAATCACGCACAGTCCTTGCCGCCCCGGTAAGCAGATGAGTGACTGGCAAGATAAGGAGCACAGAAATCAAATAGCTCTGCTTGCAAAAGCTGTCTCCAAACCAGCTCTCACCTGCCTGCATCGACCCTGCCCGGCAGCCCAGGCACACACGCGGTGCAGCCCCCCTGCTTGCGGCGCAGGGACCATCAGGCACCTTTGCTTCTGCATTGGCAGTGGGGACAGCCAGCAGAAAGGTGCTTTGATGCCTCCAAAATGGTTGTTTGAAAGGCTAAATGTGAATGTCCTGTTGCCCTGTTCACAAGTTTGGGGGTAATGGCCAGGCTCAGGCTGCCTCCCACCCAAGTTTGCAGCATGATTTTCCTCTCCTTGTTCTCAAATTGAATTTTAGACCAATTCCAAGAGTACCGAATTGGGTTATTTACTCAAGTTGCAGGTTGTGGCCCACCAGGCCCCATAAAAGAAAAAAAAGAAGATTTGGATTCAACATTTATCTTTATTTTCTCTCATAGTCTCAGCATTACTCCCAGTAAACCTAAATTTGCACCCAGACCCATCCACACTTTCAAACAGAACTTACAAACCCAGAGCTAATTCACTCCTAATGAGAAGTTTGGATTCCTGGCAGAGGGACAGATGCGGAAACGCTTCTATACTTGGAGAAAACTCAGCATAAAGGTGCCAAAGCTAAGGTAGGAAAGGTGGTGGCGTTGTTCTACCAACATTACGGTTGTGATACAGCGCCTGGGTTGGATACTATGGGGCCGGCTCCTGCTCAGAGGGCAGCTCTCTAACGGAAGGGTGTTTTTTGTTCCTGCTCTGGCGTTTACAGTACTTCCCATACAGCAGATTTCTCCTGTGTGAATCTGATTTTCATCCTGAAGAGGTCTCCAGGCCCACCACGGCCATGGGCTCCAGGGCTTTGGAGACTAATAGCAGCATGTTTAGCATTGACCCCCACAGTGCTGGCCACAGAAATACACAGCTAGTGCAGAGACCAAAGGTTTGTTGAGAAGTCTCTTCATTGCCCTGCAGCCAGCACAGTCAAAGTGAAGGAAGACTTTAACTTGGGGGCTTCATCCCCATATTGGCCAGGGAGAGGGAAGAAGGTGGATGGAGGAGATGATGGGAAGAGCACAGCCAATGCTTAGGGAGAGGTGCTCTCGTGCCTGTGCCTGGGGGATCCACGAACAGCCCCAGGTTTAGCTTTGAACAGGAAGAGGCCCTTTCCTCACCAGACACTTAAACATTGCTGCTCCGTCACCGTCTGCCTTTCAAAGGCCCTGAGCTTGTGGTATCTCATCCCTGTGGGTCCCCTGGAAGGCAGTGCTGAGCTCATCCCTCAGCGAGTGGGGAAGCTGGGATTTGCTGGAGTGAGCAAGGTACTCTTGCTGTTGCCACACACTCTCCTGCCAGGAGGCCTGAGGAAGTGCTCTGGGTACTACGATCACTACTGGGCTAGTCTATGCAGAGGACAGGCTCGGTGGTGGGGCAGGTTTATGAGCTAGAACCCATGTCTCTTAAAGTACTGGGCTCGCCTAATCACGCTGTTGACATAGTAGTTGTCTCTGTCGCATGGGTCTTCCTCATAGACCCGGACATTGCCCATTTTTGCATGGTAGGTACAGATTCCCCCTGGAAAGAGTTAAAAAGGAGTTGTTACAGGCTTACACATAAGAAAAAGAGATTTAAAAGTAAAATTTCCGAGCCAAGAGGGCCTTGCATCTCATCAAACCTATACAACTGCTTGGGAAATTGCTAGTTGTGCATTTATTTTTGAAAAGTGACTGATTTTGCAAAATCCTTATTTCTATAGTGAAGGAACCCACAAGCCTCTTCAAATGCAGGTGGGAATGGCACACTGGAACTGGGAAGGGTGCAATCTAGAAAGGCAGTGACAGAGCAAGGATGGGAGACTAAGAAACAGCATGGCATGAACAAACCAGCATGAAGATAACATGGACTACAAGCAAACCTGTCTCCCAAGCTTCCTTGACACAACTTAACAGCCTGCCATGATAAGCCTATTGTGTTGCAGTGCCTCAATTTCTGCCTTCCCCAGTGGCTTTTGTTTGCCTTCTACCTTATTTGTTCACCTGGAAGCCATTTCACTTGTAGGATGGACAGAAAAGAGGATAACTTGAGACCTGTTCATGTTCATTGAGCACAATGCCTTTTCTAGGGAATTTAAGGAGGTCCTGAATCCAGCCATTCACAAGTGGTGTCCCAGCTGCTCAATGTAGAGGCCCTTTGTCACGGAAGTCAAGGGGCAACCTGCTGAGGCTGTGTCCAACACATCTACTGATCCCTGCATGGAGTGCCTCCAAGCTGCTGGGACACCTCTGAGGTAGGGCCGGTTTCTCACTGCTTCCTGTTGCAGCAAAGCTGCCAAGGAGCTTGGCGTCCCACCACAGTCTCTCTTCTGCACGCAAAAACATGGAGGCCCTGTGGACAAGCTGGGAGGCTGTGTCTATATTCAGACCTCTTGCCAGTCTGCTGTTTTGGGATTGCCTTTTTTAAACTAAAAAAACTCTTGGGGGTGGGGGGCTTTGGCAGCTGTGAAATCTGCCAAACTGATGCTCTTTTTCCCTTAAAAGTGACACCAACAAATGCACAGCACTCCCATCACTCACCATGTCCCTTTCTAGTATAGAGCCCATTGCATACCTCTCAGCTGTCGATCCCAGGTCCAGGTAGGATGTCTTGCCCGTACTTCATTAATTGCAAGAACCAGCATAGTTGAGCCCTGATTTATGTGTTCTTCACTATCCCACAATCCATAAGGGCGTTGTAGCTGCCTGCCAAGCTAGAAAAATCAAGCAAGAAAATGGGTTTCCATCTGAACACAACTACCACTGTAGCTTCGTCCACTTCTTGGTACTCTCAGGCTGTGACTCATTGAAGTGACCTTATTCGGGACAACACTTAAGCACAACCTTTGATGCAGAGGGAATGCATTTAAGTGCTGTCTTGAACACAAGACAGTCATTTGCTAAGGTAAGGCTGTGGGATATATACTACATTACTGTTCTGTTACTCATCATCCTGACGTACCTGCATCAAGCCATACTTGTGCCGTTCCTGGTCCCAGCCGTTGTCCAGGAGCAGGCCGACACGGCTCTCCTGCGAGATGAGGGCAGCGATGAGTGCTGGGTCCAAGCACAGGTTTCTGGCTACTCTCTTAATAGGGATCTCATATCTCCTCAGGCGTACCATGTCTGCCTCAGCAGTCCTCCGTATCACAGCAAGTCCTGTGGTGAAGGAGAAGGCAGACTTACACATCCTCCTGTCCAAAACCCTCACTTTCCCCATGAGTGGTTGTATCAAAGGAGAAACTCAATTTTTGAAGAAAATTCAGCTACACCAACATGGGAAGTGGCACTTGAGGAACAAGCACAGCCCTATTAGCTCTGACCATGTCTGGGGAGCTGCCATGCCAGTACCCAAAGATGACGAGGGGAAGAGGGCAGTTTCTCAGGAGGTGGGACAGTCCATTTGCAGTGCTCTTCTGTTGCCACACCACTGGAAATGCAGCTTTGGAGTTAGAAAAGTGAAATTTCAAATTGCTTTTGAAAAAATTGTTACTACTGACCAACCAAACTGAAAGGAACAGCTAGTTCTTTAGTCTGCGTATAGAGAGGTCGGGTTCTTTTAAAATTAATTTTGGTATGATTTGGAAACAAGCAAATGGATTCAGATCTATACCTGGACACCCACAGTCAGGTGTCTGCCCTGGAGGTACCTAAATCCAAGGTATGCGGCAAAGTCTTTGGAGGTCTCAGCAGTATGAACCTGACGTAGTCAGCTGTGCAGTGACACAGGCCAGTAAGAAAAGGCGAGAAAGATGGAAATGTGAAGGAGTTACCAAAGAACGCCCAGAGGTAGGATGGGAGCTACACACCTGGGACTGTCCCCCTGCAAATTGTGTCTCTGGCAGGTCACCACTGGCCAGCTCAGCTGACATGCCAGCACTCAGGACCTGGTTCTGTGCATCTTCCCCTACAAGCAGGCAGGCCACAGGGTTTTGTGAGGATGCTGAAGCTAAAGTCCTGGTTTATGAGGAAGTAATTTAACTGAAGAGGGGCTGCACATTTTCCCTTTGCTTAGAGGCTGAGTATCCTGACTATGGAACCTGAAGTTTGTCCTCCCACTTCCCACCAAGTCTGAAGGCTTCACAACACATTGCATTTTGGGAGAGAAGGTGTTGCTTTCTCCCTTCTGGCTAATTGAATAGCTGCACCATCTTTAATTTGGAAATAACAGACGGCTAAGCATCTATCTGTTAGGTACAAACAGGTTGACAAATGAAGTAATGAACGATACCTACCACAATCTGCATCTCTCACTGCTGTGCAGGAGATTGTGGGGGCTTGAAGAGCACTTATATCACCATAGCAGCTGTAACTCATGGATGGAGCTGAAAAATTAAACAGAAGTGTTTGAATGCATAAGATCTCAGAGCAATATTGCACAGTGTGCTGTAAGCGCATGCAAATCATATATCACCTTGTGTTGCCCATGCTTGCATGGTTGCTGCTGCTCTCCATCAGTAACATTATCAAAGAAAGACAGAGAACAGGAATTTGTTCTTTTTGAATTGAAGTAAATGAATCTAATGATACTTTGGATTCATAAGTTGCCTTATTAGGTCTAAACATTGGTATGGGAGAGGGAAACTACAGCCTCTGCATTTATTTCAGAGGGCTCTTTCCATCCAACGACCTCCAATGTCTGGGATGCCTCGGATGATGGTTGGTGGTATACCTGAGCACCCTGGCCAGGAACATCTCTAGTGTCCCTCCGTAACTTGGTTAGGAATTCATTCAGGAGAGTACTTGCCTCAGCCTGAGCAAATAACCCTGCTTCCTCAGTAACTGAGCAATGAATAGCCTCCATCAAACAGCTTGCCACAATTGTGAGAGCATTTCTGCGTAGGTAGAGAGATTGGATAAGGATAGCTGGGAAAATCAAGAGAAGGTATGTCTGTGACTCCCTTTTGGTGTCAGTCCTGTACTCCAGACGTACTGGCTTTAAGGACACACATGGGTGGGAAGCAACCCTATATGGCATGTGAGGACCTTCAGCCACATGGGGTTTTACAGTGCCATGCAGCGAGGGGACCTCAGGGCCAACTGCACACCTGCCCTCTGCAGTCCCTCGGCAAACAGTTCTCAGGGTGCTTTTGACCGCAACCCAAACCCCAGCTTACCAACAAGGGCCATAAGGCCTAGGAAGAGCAGTGCGGGGGTCATGGTGATGGCTCTCCTCAGCTGCCCCAGGAAACCTGGAAACATAGTAGTTTGCAAAACGTGAAGAAATCAGTGCTGATTTTCAACAGCCCTATAGCAAAGTTTGCATGCCAAAAGTTCCGAGGCACCAGACAGGTATGGCATTAGCTGAAGACAGGTTGGGGAACAGAGGCACCCTCTCTACAGCATGGTCCCTCCCTCAGCCCCAGCACAGGATGCAGCTGCCAGCATCAGAGAGTGATGGTGGGAGGAGGAGCAAGTCGTGGGAGCCTCATCTACTCCTTATTCCCTCACTGTTTGGGGGACAGAGGCTTCTCCTGCAGCTGAATGTCTCCTCCATCCCGTGTGTCACTACACTATCACATCAAGAGGGAAGGGCTGAGCCTGGGGAGCTCGGTAGGTCCCCGTTGGCAGCCTGGGCCAGCAGGGATATTTTTATCCCCTGTCACTTCACATCCCTTGCTCACATGGCCTCTCCTGAACACCCGTAGCATGTCTTTACAATGAGAAGTTACAGTACCTCTGCTTTAATTATATAAGTGCTTAAAGTCTGATATGCTAGAGAGTGCACGCATCCTTTGTCTCTCTGTGCAGAAAGCAATGGGATTTTTACTCGGCTTTTGAAAAAACATGTTTTCGAAAATCAAGCAATATGACCCTTACTTCTCTGCTAAAAGCATGCAAGGCAATGCCAAGATTTATCTGGTGAACTAATACTTCCGTGTTAATTTCTGTGTGCAATAATAGCAGATGATCGCTTTAGTAATAAATGCATCTGTTGTGCTTATAAATAAAATTCCAAAATGTCATCAGATCATGGCTATGAACTGCAAAGAAACATTGACTGTACTTGCCTTGCTGGTGATTGCATTTAAAACGAGCAGTTTTTAAGGCTTACAAATGTTTTTGTTTCTTTCCTTAAGAGGGTTTCAAGAGTCTCGCAGGCAATCATCACACAACGCTATTAACACTTGAAAATGCCTTATTGATTTTAATAAAGTGTGAAATGTGCATTACCTTTTCTCTAGCCTGTATTTCTACTGCGAACCAGACTGCATGGATGCAGAAACACAAATAGTCCACTGGTGTCGTTGGTAAGACTTCCTTGTCTTGACTGAGCTTATTCAGACCAGCAAACGCCCATGGCCGGAGCTGGTACACGCAGCAGCTCAGTTTGAGCTCTAACCCAACACCGAGTATTTGCAAGCCCAGATCATTATAGCTTGACCCAATACCTACGAATTCAATGACAAATACATACAGGGCCTCATCGAAAGCTACAGGCTGTAGCTGTTCCCACATGCAGGAAATTGCCAGATGATAAAGTTTTAAGTTATCACCCTTTTTTTCCCCTTCCGTCAGAAAAATCATCACAGGCCTTAGGTAGAAACAGCATAGCAATTGCAATATTGACAAAATGCCAAATCAAAACAAAATCAAGGCTTCTGGCTCTAAAGAAATACTCTATCAGCAAATTCAGACTCACCCGTCTTCAGTCGGCCTTCCTCTGAGGCAGGTCACTTGATGACTTTTATATATATGTGTTTGAAGAGGTACCCACCCTATGGGCTTTGGAATGCTAATTCCTACCTAGTGTGATGACATTTGTTTTAAAGTACAATAAGTAATATATATTAAGAGCTTAGAACACTCACTATTCCTTTCATCCATAGATGTGCACAAGCAGTGGTTAGTAAGACTCAGGACACCTCTGTGAAAGGAAATAAATACTGTTTTTTCTCCATCAATAAGCACACTGATGCACAACAAATGAGTTGCAGAAAGCATTGCGGTGAATCAGTGGCAGGGGCCAGGCAAAAATTAGATCCCGGTCTAGTGCTCTCCTTGCTTTGTGTCTGAGATCAGTCTGGATGAATTTCTGAAAGGATTTTTTTGTCTCATTTCTTCAATGATTTCAGATTGACAAGCTTTTAATTAAGTAATATGCTTTCATATGAGTTCTAAAAAGGACAATTAAAGAAAAGCATCTCGCTGCTTCATTGCTTACAGCAAGCCTAATTCAGGAGGGTGACTTGAATACTTTGAAAGCAGCGTCAGGGTTTGACGTTCAGATTTGGGGAGGTGGGATGCTGCAGCTGAAACGAGGAGGAAGGAAACTGGTCTTGAAGCAGCTGAAGCCAGTTGGGGCACACAGAGGGTCTCTGAAAGACTTGCACCTTGTGGCCAAGACACTTTTCACATATGTAAAACATCCAAGGCACTTGGAAAGACGAGGCCAGTGCCCTTCAATCCTGTCCCCTTCCCCATTTTTTTCTTCCCAGGATTCTGCCCTGTATGACCAGAGGCTGGGAAAGCAAGGTTTTCTTACAGTAGCTTTCTTTTCATTATTTAATACATCACAAATACATCTGTTCCCATTACTTTCTTTTGGACTTGAGCTGTGGTGGGTAGGAAACACTGTTTTGGCCATATACTAATCATTGGGTTCAAAATCAAGTGATGGTTATTAGTCTGCAAAGCAAAGGAGATGATCAAGTGGGCCTTGTCACCTTAAAAATCAATAAACACAGATGTCATGGACTTAGATCCTGAGGCAGTATGGAGGAGGGAAGCTTCACTGGAGAACATAGCCCTGCTGTTACAGCAGGGTTGGGATATGAGTTGAGTCTTAAATATAAAACTCTTTTTTTTTGGGTGAAACATGGAAATAATAGACATCTTCCCAAAGATTACAACAAGGCTAGGCATTCACTCTTCATGTACAAATCTGATCTCTCATTGTGATATCTCAGACTAGACCATCGCTTAATTCTTTCACTGAGGTTTAACATTTTAAAGAGTAAAAGGTAATGTTTGATACAATATAAGGTGAGAATCTATGTGGTATCTTTGGAAATAACAGGTAGAAAATAGGGACATCACATGCACAGTGTGGCTTTAAGCGTCTTTCAAAAGGAAATAGTGACTGAAGAAATGCTGGAGGGGATGAGAGCCAGAAGAAATGGGCTGGGAAAAGGTCAGAGTGCACAGCTTGATGGCAACAAACTCAGTAGATAAATATATTCGCCTTCCACAGAACATGATGATCTCTATTAGAAGGAGATGTGTTATCTCAAATAGAGGAAAACAATTTGGTATTAACATCCAGTTATCTTCTGTAAAAACAGCTTTGTGTCAGTGCTAATAAACCAGTATTCCTCTGTCACTGAACCTGTGTTCATGCTGATGACTGGGGACTTTTCTTTGAAAAGCAGCCTCTGACCTTAGGTAAGATTCCTTTCCTAAATTGTTGCCCAGTGGCTGATGGTCCTTAAGATAAGGTTTTGAATTTAAATACTCTTTGTCTTTGCCATGTATTTTCTCTCTTGTTTACTCCCCATTTAATCACAGATTTTCTACATTTCATGGTACTGTCACATGAATTCGGAATGCCTGCTCTGCACTGCATTGCTCTTTATTTACTCAATGAATGGTGGATGCTACGTTTAGGATATTTTTTCCCATTCATAAATGGGATTTTTTCTTGCTAAAAACCTCTTTATCCTCACAAAAATTGCTGACTGCCTTTCAGAGTGAATGCCAAAAGCAGGCAGCCTCTATGCAAACAAAGCTGTGCTTGCTTATGTTGGATGGGGCAGGGCTCTTCATTGCACTTGTCCAAGGCACCACCACCAGGTTAAGTTAGAAGGCATCTTTGTGTACATGACTAAAGCAGCTCTTTCTAAATGGCCGGACTTCGTAAAGAGACAGCCAGGAATGCACTGGACTCATGTCCCTGAAAAATGTTACCTTCTCTCATAACACTAACAGACCTCTTTTTGTATTTTTCTTTATTATTCTTGCCATTTTGGTTAGAAGTACAGGGTTTTTTTAATCATATGATATTGTGAGACCCTGATTTAGAAGGACAGCAAGCTGCTAGCACTCATGCTTGGTAGTAGGGAAAATATATGAAAGCCATGGAAACATGATATTGTTATTAAATTAATATTACAGGACACAAATGTTACAACTTAAACAAAAAATAAACCAAACCAACTAGCCTATAATTTTAACCCTCCTCTTAGAGGGGTCCCTGCCCATGGCAGGGGGGTTGGAACTAGATGACCTTTAAGGCCCCTTCCAACCCAAACCGTTCTGTGATTCTTGCTGTTGTATAATTTTTAAACATAAAGGAATACTCCCCTTGAGCTGGATTTTGGGTAGCACAGCATGTGATTGGGAGGGAGGGGATGGGAAGTCACGGAAAGAGGAGCTCACTTATCAAATGGTATCTGAATCTTCTTAAACATAAGGAGGAGGAAAGCTTCCTGGCATTGACGGGACCATCTTGGCGATAAGCTGTAGTCGGTGACATGGTTTCCTGTGGTCTTTTGTTGACACTGTCAGTTACACTGAGCTCTAGGGAGTACAGAGTGGACAAAAACCACTACCTGACAGAATAGCATTTTTGCACTTGTTTTACGTAAGCTAGAAAGGAGCTCACCTGAGATCTGAAGCACACCAAGGTTCAATACCACCGGTTCTTTCCTACTCACAGATTTTCCTCATGCCAAGTGATCTACTAGGGTGAGGTTTATTTTTCATTCCACTTAATGGAGATGTGATCAAAATGGAGCACCGTTTTGAAAAGCATTACACATTGCACGTGCTATTCTCCTTCAGGTTGCAGGTTGTAGCATCACGTTTCCCTGGGTGGTGAGAATACTATCTAAAATTACTTGGAACAATACCCATACTAATTACTGTCTCTGTTGTGAGTTTCAACTCTGGTTTCATAACATCAGCAGGCAGATGCATTTCTCAGGCTGCTCCTTTTGTCTGAGATGTAATTACAGGTAACGCCAGGTATTCACAGACTTTATAACTGCTTTATGGGGAAGCTGCCCACGACAGCTGACGCATGTTGGATGCCTACCATTAACTGGCCAGTTAAAGATACCTCTGTAGCATCATCTCAAACAAACCCTCTAGAGCTGTCTTTCTCAACTTTTAAAGGGATGCAGCCAGTTTAATAATTACATTTTCATAGATTTTCTTTTCTACATCTAATATACTTGTAAGTAATGATAGCAAAGGTCTTCCAACTTGTAAAACATGAGGATCTCAGTCTTCTCTGTTCAGAAGTGAACAGGTGCTGAGGGCCCCAATCTCTTCATCCTGCCTTTCTGAAGAATGCAGGTGGGCATTGAAATGACATCCCACTCTGCACAAAGCATCTCTCTAGCCACAATGTAAAATAACTATGACCAGAAGGGTTTATGAGGGAGGAAAAAAATATTTTCCTTCTGTTCTCTAAAATTAGACTTTGAATTTTACTGTAGGAAAGGTGTTCCAGCAAAGAGGTCACTGGACTAGATAAGAGACCTCAGTTCACAATCCCATATTAAAGACAGATCTATCATCTAAAGTAAGTAATTTGAAGTTCAAGGCAGCAGAGGGTACTGCACATGGGTTGGGGAAACCCCAAGCACAAACACAGGCTGGGCGGAGAATGGATTGAGAGCAGCCCTGAGAAGAAGGACTTGGGGGTGTTGATTGACGAGAAGCTCAACATGACCCAGCAATGTGTGTCTGGAGTCCAGAAAGCCAGCTGTATCCTGGGCTGTATTGAAGGAAGCGTGGCCAGCAGGCTGACGGAGGTGACTCTGCCCCTCTGCTCCACTCTTGTGAAACCCCACCTGGAGTACTGTGTTCAGCTCTGGGGCCCCCAACATAAGAAAGACACGGACCTGCTCAAGTGGGTCCAGTAGAGGACTACAAAGATGATCAGGGGACTGGAGCACCTCCCCTACAAAGACAAACTGAGAAGAGCTGGGGTTGTTCAGCCTGGAGAAGATAAGGCTCCAGGGAGACCTAATAACCTTCAACTATTTAAAGTGGGCCTACAGGAAAGATGAGGAAGGACTCTTCATCAGGGAGTGTAGTGATAGGATGAGGGGTAACAGTTTAAAACTGAGAGAGCATAGATTTAGATTAGGTATAAGGAAGAAGTTTTTCTCTGTGAGGGTGGTGAGACAGGAACTGACTGACCAGAGAAGCTGTGGATGCTCCATCCCTGGAGGTGCTCAAGGCCAGGTTGGATGAGGCTTTGAGCAACCTGGTCTAGCAGAGCTGTCCCTGCCATGCCAGGGTGTTTGGAACTAGATGATCTTGAGGTATCTTCCAACCCAAACCATTCTATGGTTCTATGATAACTATTAAGAGCATCTAAGTGCCTAGAATTCATGATACAAAGAATTGAGGACTGTCAACATTACAGAAGCAAAACAGGAAACAATTTCAGACTTTTTTCTAGGGCAGCACACTAATAAAAGAACTAATTAGCAAGGAGGAAGAAGAGCAGGAAAGGAGTTGATGCGTTTTTGTGTATTATGATCACCTGATTTGCATACAATGTCATCTTGGGAAAAGCCAGTGGAGATTGCACGGTATGTGAAGCAGATAAGTTAATTTTCAAACCTTTTTTATAAGAGTCGCCTGTTGAAATCATACCACCACGCAGATTATGTCTGAACAGGTTGTGTTCAAAAAGGCAAAGTATATTAACGCGCACTCAACGCTGAGCTGACACAGCCACATGGCTCCTGGATCAGTGGTAGTTTATTTTAGGCAGCTCAAGCCATGTCTGTAATAGCTAATCCAAAAAAATGTAGCCTTAGAATATGCACCTCATGGGACCTCTAAAAGCAAGTTTTCTTAACTACTCCCTTTCCATCACCAAACATCAAACATCTCTCAGCATCCATGCATGCATTTAAAAGTTAATCCACCAAATCTAAACGTGTTTTTTTGGGGGTAATGCTCTGGTCTCTTAGGTACTACTTTAGACAGTTTGAAGTGTTAGCTTAAATTGATTGAAATTGGTTGATATGGACATATGTTCCATTTTGCAGCCTACAATCCAGAATGGTGCTCTCCACCAGGATGGATAACAAGGAGCATCCGAGAGACTGAAATATCTTGGATCACCACAATCACATTAGACAGGCTTAACACTGAAGGCTCCAAAGCTTGACCCAAGAACAAAAGATCAGAGTAGACCTTCAGAGCAGTAATTTGCTTAAATGTGGTGGAATCTATTTATCTATTTGTCCATTAAAAGGGGCTCAGGGACAACATCCCCCTCAGAACAGTTCTAAAATATTCTACTGTAACATCAAGTACCCTCCGCTTCCAATTCCTAGAGAGGCTTTCCTTAAACCCTGGAGCATAACCCTCACTCGCAAACTGTCATATACAGCTGTTCTAAAGAGACAGCCAGATCAACCCACTACTGACAGAATTTTCCTTCAAAACAGTGGAATACACAGCTGTTGAATATGCAATGAGTACAAAAGCCACATTATTTCTGCATCAGCTTGTGTATGTGTGCATGAGAGGCAAAAAGAGAGCATTCCCCACACTGAGTTGAGAACACAGGTCTTCCTCTTAGGTGGAGGACAAAGGCCTTGTTTTAGAAACCATAGTGTTCAATGCCCAAATTTTCTATAGAAATTTCTGTAGAAAAGTATTCCTCTTAGAATTTCTAGCAAAGAAATAGCATAGTGTGGATTACTTGGACCTGAGGACCGGAAGGCATCAATTCATCTTTCAAGTTGGCCTCCCTCTGTGACTCTTATTTAGTAATTACACTTGCAGGCAATCCAAATTATTAATGCAGTCTGAGAGCAGCCGCTCAGTTGTTTTCCTCTCGAGGGTTTGTTTCTCATCCCATCTCTTCAGGGACCAAACTTCCTCACGCTCCCCAAATCCCAAAACTCAACTCAGCACTTCTAGGTAGATTTCTTGAGCAGACCATCACAAGCATAACTCGGGATCAATCAGCGATCACAGAGTGCCCCGTCAAGTCCAACTAATCCAGCATTAAGGGCTGAACAACACAGATCTGCTTTGGTTATTATTGTCTCCATGCATTTCTTTAATGATTACTTCATGCAAGCATCAAGCGCAGACTTAAGCACTAATCATTACTGAAGTTACATGCCAACTTCACGCATAAGCCCCGCAACTTCAAAAGCTGTATGTGAACATTTCTCAACGTTTTATTGCGTACCACCCTTTCACGGCTAACACATGCCAGACCAGGTACCATTTTGTGATTAGCCTAGGCTCAGGAACTTCAGTCATGTCCTGACATACACGATCTATCTGCTGTAAGCAATTAAGCACATGCAACCTGCATCCTTTCTAGATACTGTGCATCATCGTCATCTTCTCATATATCAGCCATATTGCCACCAGGTCACTGTACAATTGACATTTGAATGAGTAGTTGTTCTCAGTATTGTTTACACCTCTAGCTTGCTGACCCAGGTCTTATCATGGACACCTCATTACTTAAACTGCGCTACAAAATCACTGAGCTCTGCCACAGAATAATTTGTTTCTCACTACTCAAACCAGAAGAGTTTTCCAGTTCTTACAGAATTTTAAAGTTTCAGTCAAAATAAAAGTATTTGATTTGGATTGTTCGTCTCAAAGTAACATGCAGATCAAGGATGGAGAGCTTACCAAGAGGACCATTCAATGACAGTTTAAATCTTTATTCCAGTCAGAAAACGCAGAAAGCAGACATGAAAGTAACAGCTTGAAGCAGGCACATCTAGGAGGCTGCTACTTCCAAATAAATTCAAACCTATTAGTACAGTCTCAACTTGGGTTTTACCCAAACCCTGTATTCCTGCAAACTCCTTGTATGAGCACTAGAGCATGTGTGGCCATATTACAAGACAGATGAAGAAAGAGCTCCAACTGAAGATTAACCTAGAAAAAAAAAAAAATCAGCAGCTTAAAGTGTTTGTAATGAGGCTATTCCCACATGGAACCGAATAACCTCTAACAACGCACCGTGCTGGAATCCTGACAAGCCCACGTTTCCACACAGCATGCCACTAACTACACGAGACGTGATTTTGTATTTCCACAGCCTATTCAACATAATTAGGTCTTGCTAAGGCACTTCTAAAAGTACTGTTGGAACGTTGGTTTCCAAAATGAAATTTCATGCAAGTGGATGAGATTTTTTTTTTTAAAAGGTATTTTCTAGTGCATTTAGAGTTTATGCATTAAAAAGGAGATCAAGTTTAAGAAGTTCTTCTTTATCCTTCCAGTAGATAAACAGAGCTGCGTACATCTTAAACTGTCTGCCTTCTCAAAGTGATGTCATAATGTCAGAACTGTACGTAGTTTGCTATAAATCTAGAAAGAGCACGTGCAACTTTCTGATGAACATTATTAAAAGAAAAAAATAACCCACAGCACCTAGACCACCTTATTTGAAAGGATGCAAAAGTCAACATTAGAATTAAAATAATTTTATTTCGATGTACATGAACAGAAACAAAATATAATTTTTTTAACTTACTTACAGAGATATATTGCTGGGCTGGCCCAATCACAACTGTTCTCCACTATGAGGCAGTAAGACTGACTAGACCCACTTCACTGCTTTTTGGACCAGTAAGGTTCAAAGTACCACCTCAAGAGTCCTTCAGCACACAGCAAACTATTTTGAAAACAAAGGAAAAACTCATCAACTCTTCACCTAGTCAGAAGTTTTAAATCGTGTTCCAAGGAAGATCTCCCTTGAAAATTCCATCCATTACCGAAGAACAGTACACAGTACGTGGCGCTATGTCTAAACTTAACGGATCAAGGTTTCTCCCAAATACTTCTCTCTATTCTACTCTCTTGTACAAAGCATCTGCTATAAAATCCACACGCTCAAACCCACATAATTATACAAACCCGTGAACAAGGCTGTTTTCAATATGCTTGTTGCTATGTGCTATTACCCGCTGTATCAGCTTTAACATGCAGCGTACATAGATGGCAAAAGGGCATTTCTCTTGACCACCTATTTCAGAATTCGCAGAAGTTATGACTGTTTTCACAACTTATAGTGCAATGTAGTTAAGTTACTCAATGTCATGATATGGCACCATAAGATAAGCAATCATTTGTTAAAATGCACTATTCCTTTACTAATAATTTTGTGGTGCTTTATTGATGATAGTAAGTAATAATAAATTTTAAAAGGCAACTAGGAGAGGAATTGATAAGGAAAATATTTTAAAAAGTGTTTATCATCTCCTTTAATAAAGAAAATCAGGAAAAAAACCTGGAACTGTCAGATTAAAAGAAAACAATAGGAAGTAGGTCTTAACACAGCAGAGTTAAGCTGCGGACTCCATGCCATAGGATGTGGATGGTAGGGTGCTATGAGGATTTAAAGAGATTTTTCTTCCATGATTTTAACCAGCAAATGCTCTCAGATATAGACTTCCCTAAGTTGCAGATTACTTAAGAGTACATTCTGGGGAAGCACTGCTGTTTGCTCACCCTTTCGCATCTACTCTTCCCTGCGCAGCTGCTTTCAGCCACTGAGACTGGATGCTGGGCCAGAGGGACCTTTGGTCTGACTTGGTACAGTTGTTTCTAACAGTTAGTTCAAAACACTTCATAAACTTATACTTAAGACAAAGTTCATCATTTGCCACGTTGTTTAGATAGAATGACTCATATTTTTGAATTACAAATGGCTTCCAAAAGAGGAAAAAAAAAAATTTAAGCTTTTTCCTGCTATGACTCAGTTGTATAAAACTGTATAGAAAAATGAGCATTATGTGCAGATGTAATGAAGAGCAGTACGCTTTATAAAAAACATTCTTAGAAATGTACCAAGCATAAATAAAAGATGATTTACAAATACATTTAGCTGTTCTTCTAGTCATCATCAGAATCTGAATCGTATTTCTTTCCTCTGATGGTCTTCTTATCCAACTTTGTAAAGCTTGTTCCAAATTTCTTTTGACTTTGAAAAGGTGGGTCCATCAAGTTTCCACTAGAGGAAAAGAGTATGACATGTTGATTAAAGCCATGTTCATTCAGACAGCAAGTAGCATCTCTAATTACGTGTTCCTCCAGAAAAACATGGTAAAAGAACACAACTCCTACTCCCTAAAGCCACCCTAAGCAGCATTGCAGTGCTGCTAGCAGAGCACGACCTGGACAAAATGGCCTGGATATCTCAAGTTCAGAAAGGAGTGTGAGTGTAAACAGCACCTGCGAGCAGAGCTCTGGAGTAAAAATTGCCTGAAAGGGCTTTTGCTGCAAACTGATCATAGAATCATTAATGTTGGAAAAGACCTCTAAGATCATAAAGTCCAACTGTCAACTCAACACTACCATGACCACTAGACCACATCCATAGGTTTTTTGAACACCTCCAGGGATGGTGACTCCACCGCTTCCCTGGGCAGCCTGTTCCAATGGCTAACCAGTCATTCAGTAAAGAAATTTTTCCTAATATCTAATTTAAACCTTCCCTGGCGCAACCTGAGCCCATTTCATCTCATCCTATCACTAGTTACCTGGGAGAAGAGACCAACACTCACCTCACTGCAACCTCCTTTCAGGTAGTAGAGAGTGATAAGGTCTCCCCTGGACACATCTGTCAGACTAAACAATAAACAGGGAACTACAGAGACTTTTCAAACCCAGTGAGGATCCAGAAAAAAAAAAAAGAACGTAAAATTTTGAAACAGGGACTCTGGAGTAGAAACAGGTGGGTCAAAACTGGGTTTGTACTGCCAGAAGTCACCCTGTACTATCTCTGCCTCAGGCCAGACAGAGCAGCTTCTCCATCAGACACTGCACTTGCGCTAGTGGACAGTGGGGCAACTCACACCTCAGTATGCACGTATGACCCCACAAGGCCCTTCTCACCAGCCTGGGGGTCCATGCTATTGGGAACAGCAGGTGTTCACAGAAAGATGAAGCACCTACACCTCCTACAGGAAGGGGGTTCAAAAAGAGGGGAATCCCCTCTCCTTGCTCAGCAAAGGGTGTGTGCGTGCTTTCACTCACGCAACCTGTGAGGCATCTGCATCTCAGTGTCACCAAGTAAACAATTAGAACCTTCTGGAATTAGCTATAAAAGGGTGTTTAGAAACGTATAGGTATTAACATTCTTTAAACAGAATTTTGCTGATATTAATTCCAAATATATAGTTCACTGATTGCTAGTTAATTACATGTCAGTGACAAGTCAGTGCACCACTTGAATCCTAATTTTGGTCAACGTGACCCAAACAGTTTTTCCTCTAAACACAGTGTACCCTTTCACCACCTGCTATCCCACAGGTTTAAGCAACACAACTGTTTCTAGGCTCTGAGGAGGACTATCTCCTTTTCAGGAACTCCAGAGAGCGGGACATCGCATTTCCACACTGCTCTGAATGTAACGTTTGCACACAAATAGATGTCTCGTGGCACAGATCCCCCGGGCTGTGCCGACATTGCGGCTCACTTTGCACAGCCAGGATGCCAACCTCAGGATCTGGCATAATGAACAAAGAACAAAACAACCGCCACTCTCCACAAAGAGCTAAGAGCTGAATGCACAATACGTAAAGTAGGAAGTAAAATTATGCCGTAAGCCAATGTACTAACATTTAGCAAATTCAATGCAGCTTGGTACAGCTTCACTGAAAGATTTCGCCCCTAAAAGGCTGCTGCTGTTTAGGACATCTATCCAAGCTGTCTGACTCCTCTGCACATTTTCTTGTTACTGAACTAGGAAGCAAGTATTCCCGCCTGTTCTGAATTATAATTTTAATTATTGTTTTATATTATTCAACAATATAAGTTCAACAGCAGCTAAGCTAAATCGAACAGTAGTTTCTTTGCCTTTAAATACAAAAATACTTCTTGCCAAAATTTGGAAATTAGACATTGAAATAAATTCAGATAATGAAGTTAAAAAAATAAGATTTTCAAAACAAACGAGCAAAATGCTTTAGCCACACTGGAAAGCAAAACAGGAAGTTCTAGTAAATTATTCTCCTGTGAAGCTGGGCCAAGTTGTGGTAAGTTACCTTTTTCTGCCTTCCGACTTGTAGTTCTAAACGTGGGATTTGTGGCGATTATATTGTACTACTACACAAATTATTTGCACTTCTGCAACTTATTTTCACTTTCTGTACTGTACACTGGAAAAAAAATAAACACATACTCAAGCATGTAATATGGACTAAGATAAGTTTAAGGATGACTTGCAGAGTTTTCCCTGAAGTGGATTACTGTAACATTACTGCACTGCAACTGTGACATCTAAGTACCCGTAGCCAGTTTAGAAAGGGTTACATCAGATGCATGACTCAGAGGCTGTATCAAAGTAGCGTAGCTACTCTAATATGCCTCATAGCAAGAGTTGTTTATTTTTATTACTGTACAAAAAGGACAACATAATGCTCATTACAATGTCTCAACTTTGCCAATGAGATACTCTCTTCTTTCCCTTGCCAAGCTACACAGAATAGCTGGATTAAACTCTTGTGTCTTAAAGACATAACATATCAAAGTTACAAACTTTTACAGATTCCCCGTCTGCTAGCATGTTCTCTCTGCACCATATCTGAAAATAAAACAGTAACAAAACAATTAATTACCTGTAATTAATTATGTCTGCACAGCCTAATCTCCATTCTAAGGTCTCTGTAGTGAAGTCATCAGTGTTGCCGAGATCAGTAAAGCCCACAACATAGTCTTGTGTTTTTCCATCTTTTACTAGTGCTAGAGTAGGAATTACTTTGATGCGCAGTCTCTCGCATAAGAAAGGAGATTTTTCAGCATTTAATTTCAAGAATTTTGTCTCAATGTGCTTTTTTGCCAATGCAGTCAAATGCTTGTCCATTATTTGGCACCTGTGAAAAAACCCAAAGTATATGAAGTGTTAGAATCGACAAGCTGAAGAATATGTGTTCTAGAGAAAGTTTAAAAGGAACAGTAAAGAGCTAGTTCTATCATGTTTATTCCTCAGACATGACCTTTGTAATTAAGAATTTAGTTTCAACAGAAACTGTTTCATAGCTGGATTTAATGACTAATAGAATAACAGCCTAGAGCATCTTTATTGCACAATTACACCGTCCATTTATCTAATTTCTTCCTAACTACTCCAGCATACACCTGAAAGCCTCTGTCATTTCTTGAGGCTGGCATTTATTGATGAAATTTCCCTCTGACTTCTATTCTTCCTGCTCTAACTTCACTGCCTGTCAGCTGGAAAAAATTCTCTACAATGAACTCCACATCTTCAGGAAAGTACTCTCAACATGTGACAGCATTCTGGTTTTTTTTCAGTCACTACTTCCACAACTGAGATGCAGTAACTCACTATACAGGGGGAAAAAAAATCAAAAGAAACAACCAACCCGAAAATAATAGTGATTTGCACACACTGCTTCAGTAATGCCACAGGCATTCACTTTTCTGTTGCAATGGAATGGGAGTGAGCATACAATTACTGTTTCTCAGCTGAGGGACAATAACATGAACTGCTCAAAGTACTTATCAGATGGCAGAGATCTGTGAACTTGGCACCTCTGGACTGTCTTTAAGCGGTTTGGCTTAGCTGCATGAACCCTGTGATGTGACTGTCCCTTAACTCAAGAGGACAGCCAAGCAGATCAAAAAAAAGCTGGGCAAGGATGAAAGCAACTTGATATTGTGGTTGGTAAACCTGACACACTAGCTTCAAGTTGGTTATTAGCACAACACATTTTACAAAGAACTTTTTTTTTTTCCCTTTTTACTCACAGAACTTTGCAAAAGTTTCTCCTGTGCAAGTTTACAGACTTTGCTGGCTCGAGAAACAAGAACCAAACAACCCAAACCTGTTCTAAGCTACTTTATTTGCAGATACAGTCTTTCAACTTCTTTGAATAAAAGCCAGCCAAATCCAGCTGCTTTAGGTATTTCTGAAACTTAAACACTTAACTGAGAAAACGTAGGACGCAGAAACCTCACTGCCTAATTCAGCTTTGACCTCTTTCCTTTTCTCATATAGAGACTGTTTCAGTTTATATTCTATAAGATAGAGAGAACATAACACTCTGGGAGGGGAAAAAAAAACCACCAACAACCAACCACCCACAAACAGGACAACAGGCTCTTCCTTCAACAAACTATTCCTCTTTGCAACTGCATTTTAACAGAGGACATTGAGACAGACCCACTGACGAATGGTCTACAACCCAGAACTTCTGAAATTCTTCCAAGGAAGTGGGAGATCTTATTTTAGGTTCCTATTCCAAGTCAGGACATATTCTCTGATCTAGGTCTCTCACATCCTAAACACGTGACATAATCACAAAGGCACAGGCTCAAAGGGAAAGCAGCCGCAACTGATACCCACAGATTCTTTCAAAGTAAGATAAGTTTTTGTTTATATTTTTATTTACCAGAACTGGCCAGACTATCTCTGTCTGGAATAACCAAAGTGATCTTTCTGAATGCTGCTCCTGTATGGGTCACTATATTTACAGACCTGGCTGTCTCAAACTAAATCAATAATGAAACACAGCACTTTCTCAAATATTGTCAAAGAAGTTATACATTTATATTCTAATCAACTATGCAGCAGAATATTAATTGTTGTCAAATCATGCTCTGAATAACTGGAATGGAAAAAAAATTATTTGAGACGGGACTGAGATTTGGAAAATTAAGGAATCTGAATACTTCTAAAAATGCCTATTGAATTGTGGGATTTGAAAGAACAAAAGAGCATGTCTGATTACATAGACATCTGTAAACAAAAGGTTTCTTCAGCATAGCTTATTTACTATACCTGAACGTTGTATCTCTATAGAAATGGCATACCACGTTTTTACTTTCTTTGACTTCTTGGAAAAAGTCTCTCTCGCTTGGGATTTCTCTGTATTCACCATGTCCTTTTGAAAGCCACTCCTTTTGGAAAACATGAAAGGAAATAATTAGTATGGAGTTTGTCAGGCAAGCTCTATAGTTTTTTTTTTAAAAATAAGAGGTGGGGCTGCAGTGGAAACCCATTCCATACAGTAATAGAAGAGAAACAAACTGACCTTCCCCCCAACCCTTAGTTCTGTTTTGAGAATGCACAAATGCCACAAGGCTAGGCAATACCTTTGGGTTGCCTCTTTCTCAACAACAGATAGGTGTTTGGTGAGGTAAGACTACCTTATTTATTTGGAAATCCACATCTTGTAGAGAGCTGCATGAATTTCTGCAGCTCAGCCTCTTAGGAAGACTAGACTACTTCAAAGAGAACATCAACAACAAAATTCTCAGTATTTGAAAGCTGCTAATGGACAGCTTTGGCTAATTTCTCTAAAATGTTTTTGTATACTCATAAAACTCTGGTCTAAAACTGATTAAAGACATTACATCTATTAAAACAGATTTCTTCTAATTTTTCCCTCTATGAAAAAATTAGGGAGAACAAAGCTTTCTAACTCATCTGCAACAGATGATGTTTATCTTTCAAATATANGTCTATTAAAACAGATCTCCTCTAATTTTTCCCTCTGACAGAACCTGACATAAACCTTTAGTTTCCAGTGGAGGAAAAAAAAATTTAGATAAGTCACNATATACACTGATGATGTTTATCTTTCAAATATACACTGAAAGCATGTTAGTATGAGCCAGGCTTTCAGAAAACATGCATACCATTGGTCATAAAACGTATGGAGAAACAATTTCACAAGCTAAGACTTACAGTAACTTCAAAAACTGTCTGATTAAGTGTGTAAATACAGTTTAGAAAAAGCTAATCTTTTAGATTTTCAACAAATGCACTTAAAAAATACCCCAGCTTCTACAATACTGTAAATTAATTGTAGTTTATTAAAACAAGTACAGATTAAGCTAATCTATCAGTAGCGCAGTATGACAGAACCCTTTAGTTTCCAGTGGAGGAAAAAAAAATTTAGATAAGTCACAGTTCATGATCTTGCAGTTTTGTCTTAGTGAAATGAAGGGAAAAAAAAGTTTCCAAGCAAACCAAAAGTATCTTGCAAGCTAAATTAGGATAGAACAAAGAATTTCCTGAACATCGTACACATTAAAAATGCATAGAAGTATGAGCACATGAAGCAGTCATCACCAACAGCGGGTATGCACTAACTCTTCTCTACACAATCCTACTCCAGAATGGCGTGACAGCATACTCCTTTTACCGGGTAGCATTCTACTTAAAATCTGCATTTGAAAATGCATGAGAACTGACCTAAGATTAATTGACACAATCAGGTGATTGCATGAGAACTACCACACATTCACAACCAAGAACACCCAAGTGTTACGACTTCTGAAAAAGGAAAATACTAAAATCAAATATGGACTGAACTTTTGAAGACAATCAAATAGTGTGACACTTTCTCTACTTCTGTATTTAGAGAATCAAAGCTACTAATACTGTCTGTCCTCCAGCATCCCAGCCATGCCATGCCATTGTACTGCTCTCCCATTTCAAAGCACAGCATTAGCTGTGATGGGTTCCACCACAGCCAGATCATGTCTCTTCAACCTAGTCACCTCCTCCCCAACCCAGTCAGCTTCTTTGTTTACTTTGCTTAGATGGAGTAAGCTAAGAAAACTATGGCTTCCCTACTTACACATACGTAGGGTCTCACAACATATGTTACCAAAATTTGGGTGAGAATAGTGTTCAAAGAGACTTTTTGGGGAGCACAAAGACTACAGTTTAGCATAAGGTATCAGTGACTGAAGCAGAATTTCTTTCCTACAAGAAGAAAAGAGCAGTCATACAAAGACAACATTTCATTGGGTAAGAAGAACGGGACAAATTATTCCACCCTAGGAAACAGAAAAGACTGTATCATTCTTGTACAAAATACCTTCACTTAGATGCCATAAGTAACTATCTCCAGAATTCAGAAGCTTAATGAGCCTAACGGCTTATTATTGGGTTGCCTACAAGGCTTACACTTCCAGATAGCAATGTTCAGTGAATACAGACACACTCAAATCTTTGTACGAGGCTCTTTAGCCTATCCTTTGTTGTAAACAATCATAGATATTCTCTTCTGTTAAAAAACACAAAGCATGCACACATGGACAGACACTCACTTTCCTGGATAATTTAAAATCAGTAAGTACAGAAAAGTGAGGAAGAAGAAGAAGAAAAAAAAACACCCAACCAACAAACAACCACAAAACACTTTCTTCCCTTACACAATTTCCCTAGGATTTCTAAAAAGTCTGTTACATTGCACACATCAAGAGTCTCTCTCTCTATATAACTATGTATATAGACTATATAACTGCATAGACTCTATATAGACTATGTAACTACAGGAATTACTTGTTTCTGCTGCTGGGCCTTTTTCAGTGCCTCAAGCCTCCTTTGTTTAAGGCGTTCCAATTCATCTTCATCCATTTGGTCCAGCTTCTGCATTTCAGCATCCAGATGTTCTTCCACAACCTTGGTAGTCTGAAGTATTTCATTCTCCAGCACTTTCTGAAGTATTTCAACAGAGGTATCAGCAGCCATCTTTAACTAGAAAGTGATTTCTTCAGAGCTGTGGAAATAGTGACACATGGAATTAACATTTACACAAACAGTTAAAAGTCTGATCTCTCTCTGACTTCCAGCTCACACTGTAAAGAAACCAAATGCTATGCTATTTGAAGATAACAGCAGCTAGTTCTCTTCTATATCGTAACTCCCTCTAGAGAATACTTTCACAACGAACACAGATGACAACAAAGATACCGGTCAAGTCCTATTCTCTCAATCCGAAAGGCAGCTGTTGAAAGTGCACAGAAATCTGAAATTACTTGTCAATATAAAGAAATAAAATTCATCAGTTCCAAAGAACACTCATCCTGAGACAGATCCACATAGCTTTAATAAATATTCTGAAACTAGAAGATGGAATTGGTAAGCTCAAAGATGCCAGGAGGAGGTGCAAGACATCTCAGAATAAGTCTAAGCAATGCTCAGTTTCCATCAGTATCTTAAATGCAATTACTTCAAGCACCTGATGCATATTAACATATTTAAATATAAATTAACACTCCTCAGCTAGAAGAAAGACAAGGTGCTCAGCAGCAAATGCTTTAGGCCATTGCACTGCTTCAATTAGTATGAGAAAACTCCTACTGCCAACAGCACCCTATGGCAGCCTGTGAAGGGATTTAACAACCACTACCTAACTGCTGTGTGAAGAAACACAGCTGAACTAGTTTTCCTTAAAGTTCTCCCTGCTCAAACACTGCAAGAGGCCCAAAATACTAAAACTGGAGTGCATGGAGCATGTTGTGGCCTTCCAGTATCTGAAGGGAGCCTATAAGAAAGGTGGGGAGGAACTTTTTACAAAGGCTTGCAGCAACAGGACAAGGAGTAATGGCTTTAAACTGGAAGAGAGTAGACTTATATTAGAAAGTAGCAAGAAGTTTTTCACTCTGAGGGTGGTGAGTCAGTAGAACCTGTTGTCCAGGGAGGCTGTAGATACCTCAACACTGGATGTGTTCAAGACTAGGTTAGATGGGGCTTTGAGCAACCTGGTCTAGTGGAAGGTGTTCCCGTCCATGACAAAGGGGGTTGGAACCAGATGATCCTTAAGGTACCTTCTAATCCAAACCATTCTATGAAGAGCTGGGACAACTTAATTGATTGTTCTCCGCAATAAACTTACACTCTAAAAAAAAAAAAATCATTGTAATGAGTGACAGTTTTGACAGGAGGGCAGTGCACAGTCACCCTAACTGGATTCTTAACCTGCAGGCTACAGATTTGATGCACTGGGTTCCAGAGTACTCTTGGCTGTATTTCAAAACAGCCAAAAGACCAGTGCCATTGGCTTTGCAAACACCTTGCATTCAGAGGCAAAAAAAGCACTTTAAGTAATGACGGGCAAAGTACCAACACCACGGCAGCACTCCAAGCGTAATGCAACATCAGCAGTGCTAAGCCTGCTGCCACCCTCAAAACACGCCACAGTCACACCTGACCTGCAGCATCTGGAGTCCCTCTCCGCGAAGGCGTTAACTACAAAGCCTCTCGCGTAGTGTTTTCTGTCCCTCTTGTTTTTCCAAAGGAAGTAAGAATTTTGCTAGCGTAGGTCAGAGTCCACCAGGTATTCGGGAGAGGGAGGGACCTCTACTCAGCTGGGGTAAAGGGAGGCTCGCCCTCCAAGGAAACAGGAAGGAAAACAAAAGAACCAACCCCAGCCCGTCTCCACTACGGCCTGAGGTCCCCAGAGGGCTCCCCGCTCCCCAGGCCACGGCAGCCTGGGTCAAGCGAGCATCTCCTACGCAGCAGGAGGCCTGCACCCAAGGCCCGCTCCCGGGGGACTCAGCACCGCTGACGGGGCCGTGGTCCCGCCCGCTCCGCCTGGGAGGGGCGCCGGGGGCCTGGCCGACACCCTCCACCGGAGACCGCCCGTAACGGGGCCGAGGGACCCCGCCGGCTGCGGGGGGAGCCGTCGCACAAAGGGACGCCCCGCGCCTCCACGGGGCCCTTAAAGGCAACGGTCACCCGCCCGCGCATCC